>CM035840.1:396941430-397386430 GCA_020510985.1 Pholidichthys leucotaenia
AACCTTATTAAATTCAACAAGGTTGGAATTGATTTTTTTAGATTCGACATAAACAAAATTATATCATCGGCGTACAGGGAGATTTTATGTTCTGTTGGTCCAACTTTAATTCCATATATTTGTGAATGTAAACGTATCGCTATCGCTAAAGGTTCAATTGCCATAGTAAACAGTAAAGGTGAAAGTGGACAGCCTTGTCGACATCCTCTATTGATTTTTATTGGTTTTGAAATATTGTTATTTGTTAGGATTTCTGCTGTAGCATTATTGTATATTATTTGAACCCATTTTATGAAATTATTTCCAAGTCCAAACCTTTGTAGGACTTCAAAAAGAAAGGGCCATTCAACTCTATCAAAGGCCTTTTCGGCGTCCAATGATAGGAGAGCTGTATCCGGTGCTTCTTTATTAAAATAAATAATATTAAATAGTCTTCTTACATTATGGAAGCCTTGTCTACCCTTTATAAAGCCATTCTGATCTCGATTAATAATATTTGGTAAAATTTCTTGTATTCGTCTTGCTAAAATTTTACAGATTATCTTAAGGTCGGCGTTTAATAGGCTTATTGGTCTCATATTTTCACATTTATTAGAGGGCTTACCTGGTTTTGGCAGCAGTATAATTAAGGCATTATTTATGTATGATGGTAAATTATTATTTTGAAATGCTTCTAAAACCATTTCCAAAAAAGGTTTTATTAATTTATTCTTAAATTTTTTATAAAGGTCAACTGGAAGACCATCTGGTCCTGCACTTTTTCCTGATTTCATATTATCAATGGCTAGCCCAACTTCTTCTTGACTAATTTTAGACTCCAATATCTCCCTGTTTTCATTTGGAATACACGGTATAGATAGTTCGTTCAAAAACCCATTTAGTTTTGTTAAATCAGGTTCATTTTTGGTATCATATAATTTTTCATAGTAATCTCTAAAGGCTCTATTAATTTCTAAAGGATCTATAACTACCTGTCCATTACTTATAATACTGGTAATTGGTGTTTTAATTTCCAATTGTTTAATCTGCCATGCTAATAATTTTCCTGATTTTTCACCTTGTTCATAAAAAGATTGTTTCAATCTTAGAAGACTCGAGGCAGCTCTATTCGCTGATTTTTTGTCGTATTCAGCTCTCAAAATCAGTAATTCATTCTCCAACCTTGGGTCACTTCCTGCATACACTTTTTCCTGAAGATTTTTTATTTTATGTTCCAATTTAGCTCTCTCCTCTCGAGTCTTCTTAGATTTTGATCCTGTATAACTAATAATATGTCCCCTAATAAAAGCTTTGAAAGCCTCCCACTTTACACATGCTGATGTTTGTGTAGTATTGATGTCAAAGAACTCGTCTATCTGTTTTTCTATATACTTGACAAATTCCTCATCCTGAAGCCATTTATGCTGAAATTGCCATCTACCTGATTCCTTTGTCAATTTTTTATCTACATATATTAGACAACAGGGTGCATGATCAGAGATCACGATGTTATCATAAAAGCAGTTTTGAATCTTGGACCTTAATTCTGTGGAAATCAAAAAATAATCAATACGTGAGAATGTCTTGTAGGTACTGGAATAACAAGAATAGGCTTTAACTTGTGGTTTCATTTCTCTCCATATATCTAACAATCTCAATTCTTTCATAAAATGATTAATAGTCATCCTACATCCAATGTGCGTACAATCCAGTCCTGTTGATCTATCCACACCTGGATTCAATGTACAATTAAAATCCCCTGCTATTATATGTTGCCCTGTAAGTGATGATAAGATGAGAAATAAATTAGCAAAGAACTTCTGATCATCTATATTGGGACCATATAAGTTCACAAGATTTATATTTTCTAATAGCAAAGAACCTTGAATGATTACATATCTTCCAAATTTGTCTCCAATTACATTTTTCACTTGAAAAGGAACTGATTTATGTATGAGAGTCATAACTCCCCTGGCTCGGGATGAAAATGAAGAGGTGAATACACTTCCCTGCCATCTACTCCTAATTCTTTTAACATCCTCCTCTATCAGATGAGTTTCTTGTAAAAACACAATTCTTGAACCCATGTCCTTTATTTTATTCATAACTTGTTTAAGTTTTTTTAAATTTTGTAGACCTCTGCAATTCCATGAAGTTAAATTAAGATTAACACTTTGGTCCATGATCAATAGAGAGTTTGGGATTACCTTGCAGTGTAAACATGCTCATACAGAGAAGCAAAAACATGAGTGGTTGAACATTCATCCTACAAACTACACACAAACAAATTTCCCCTTCCCACACTTGTGGCAAACCCCCCAAAATCAAAAGAAAAATTCTGTCTCCCGATATAGCCATCGACCGTTCCACACCCACGGGGAACAGCCTAAGCCACTCCTTCTTCATCCTCCCAATCACCCTAACTCTACTGCTTTTAATGACGTAACATTAACTCTCCTCTGTAGTTTTCCAACTTAGCTCCAAAATTTTTAACAACTTTGTACATCATAGTTTTTTTTTTTTTGTTTGTTTTGTTTTTGTTTTGTTTTTTAATATATAATACAATCTATATTTTGTAAACTTACTATTTACTTCAAGTCAGTCAGATGCCTGTGCAAATGCTTAATTATTCTACCTTATATTTTGTTCATGCTTAGCTCCCACCAGTCTCTTCTTCTTCTTTGATCTTCTTGATGAACTCCTGCGCCTCCTCTGGGGTCTTGAAGATGTGGGTTCTGCCCTCATACGTGGTCAGCAGTCTCGCAGGATAGATTACACCATGACGAATCCCAAGGTTGCGCAGCTCCTTACGTACGGGATCAAACTGCTTCCTCAATTGCTGGATTCCTGTGGCCAAATCTGGGTAGAACCGCACCTGCTGGTCCTGGTGTTTAATCTCTCCTTTAGCACGTGCAGCGTTGAAGATCTTCATCCTGTCTCTGTTGCTAAGAAACTTCATAATTAAGGTCCTCGGCGGTCCCTTATCTCTCCGTGGGCCAATACGATGTGCTTTTTCCAGAACCACTGCTGATTGCAACTCCTCGCTGCCCAGCACCTCCGGAATCCACTTTTCCAGAAAGGAACATACGTCCCGACCTTCTGATTCCTCTGGAAGACCCACCAGCCTCAAATTATTCTGTCTCGACCGAGATTCCAAATCCAAAATATTATCTTCCAGAGATTTATTTTTTTTTTCCAAAGTGCGCACCTTTAATTGAAGACGGGTGACGTCATCTTCAGCACTAGCGAGACGGAGCTCCATCTGCGCCGTTCGTTCTACACAGTCACCCAATTCCTTTCTTATTCCTTCCAACGCTGTCATGATCCCATCAAATCTAGAGGAAAAGTCCGCTCTCATTGAACTCATGGCAGCCATCAGCGCATCTGCGCCATTCCCCGCAGAAATCGCACCGCCGCCAGCCTCCTCCGCCATATATGGAGCCTTGTTTGCTGCGTCACAGACCTGAAAGTCCGTTAATTTGGACTGTTTCGGCGGCTCGCTTTTTCCTTTTCCTGGTTTTCCAGCCTTAGGCTTCGCCGACATATCCTCGCTCAAATGCTGGGATACGTTCTGTCCCAAATGAGAGAGTTATTTGCCGATTTTTTTCTCCAGGAGCAGAGCAGAGCGAGACACGTCCGTCCTACGTGGCAGCCATAACCGGAAGTCTAGTTTATTTCTTTTATTTTATCATGTTTAATGTTGCAGCATTGCACCGAGACAAATTCCTAGTTTGTGTACTACATGAACAATGGCAATAAATCTGATTCTGATTCTGATTCTGATTAGATGCTGAAAAAGCATTCGATTCGGTTGACTGGTCTTTCCTATATAGAATCTTATCCAGTTTCAATTTTCATAACAACTTCATTAGAACTATCCAGGCATTATATAAAAAACCAACAGCTAAAATAAGGATTAACGGTAATTTATCATCATCTTTTGAGCTGGAAAGAGGATGTCGTCAGGGCTGCCCCTTGTCTCCACTGCTCTTTGCAATCTTCATAGAACCTCTGAGCCAATGGATAAGACAGAATCAAAAAATTCAAGGTATTACATTTGGTCAGAAGGAACATAAAATAGCACTCTTTGCTGATGACATTTTAATATACCTGGGGCAGCCGGACACCTCTTTTCCAGAACTAATCTCAGTTTTTTCAGAGTATGGAGATTTATCGGGGTACGAACTAAACATGCATAAAACCCAAGTTTTAACATTCAACTATGACCCAAATCAATATTTACTAAGCAAACTCAAAACTGTCACCATGGGTTGAGATGCCGTCTCGGCACTCAGCCCATGTTTTCCCTCATCCCTGCTTCCCATTGAGCAGCGTCTCAGCTGGCCCCCAGCTGGCAGCATTATGGACAGCTGGGGCCAATTAGTCTTCATCAGCTGGGGCGCTGCCAATGAGGATAAATAGGAGCAGCCTCAATGACTCGGGGCTGCGACATAAACACATTGCTAAGCTGAAGCCCCTTCGTCTGGTGTCAGCTTATACTCCTCTTGCAGCATTCCTGTGTTTGTATCCCGCTGTGAGTATGTACGTCTTGCTACCCCCACGTCCGGTACGAGCTGCTTACCTCTGCGCTGTGCAACCTGTGAGTGTACGTCTGCATGAGTATCTGTGCTCTCCTCATCCCTTATCCCTCACCCTTAATAAAACATCTCGACTCACTGGCTTGTCCCTGGCTCTGATTGCCCGGCTCCCTAGAGCCGGGTATGACAAAAACTAACTGGGAGATGGAATCTATGAAATATCTGGGGGTCAATATCCCGAAACAACTCAACAAAATTATAACACTAAACTATGATCCACTGGTGGCAAAAATAAAATCTGATCTAGCAAGATGGAATATGATACCATTCTTAGGTACTGCACAAAGAATTGAAGCAGTCAAAATGAATATACTTCCACGTCTTCTATACCTTTTCCAAACAATACTGGTAGAACCTCCCCAAAAAAACATGGCAGGAGCACGGGCAGCACGGTGGTGCAGTGGTTAGCACTGTTGCCTTACAGCTAGAAGGTTCCTGGTTCGAATCCCCGGGTTGGAACCTTTCTGTGTGGAGTTTGCATGTTCTCCCTGTGCTGCGTGGGTTTACTCCGGGGGCTCCGGTTTCCTCCCACAATCCAAAGACATGCATGCTAGGTTAATTGGCTGTTCTAAATTGTCCCTAGATATTTGTTTCCTATAGGCCCTTAGAATAGAGGGTTAGTATTAGTGAAAGCGCTTTGAGTGGTCTTTGTGACTAGAAAAGCGCTATATAAGTGCAGGTTAGTTAGTTAGTTAGGAGCTGGACAGAAGGATCTCAAGATTCATATGGCAGGGCAAGAGACCTAGAATCAAATATAGAACCCTACAGCTAAACAAAGACAAAAGTGGGCTTGCGCTGCCAAATATCAGGGACTATTTTAAAGCCGCACAAATTAAAACTTTAGTAGAGATATGTAACCCAGTCTACACTGCACAATGGAAGGAGATGGAATGCCAAATAACAAGTGACATCCCCCTACAGGCGATAATAGGGAACAATGCCTTACCTAAACTTTTGAATAACACTAACCCGTGGATAGAGACCCCGCTAAAAATTTGGTTTAAGATAGTCAGAGAGAATCAAACTAAAGAGCCCTATCGACTTCTGCAATGGATTGCCTATGATCAAGACTTTACTCCTAATAAAACAGACACTAGATTTAAAAAGTGGAAAGAGAACGGACTGATAAAATATTACGATTTTTTTAAAGGGCAAATTTTAAGAAGTTTTGAACATTTGAAAAAACAAGGTCTAATAAATCAAGACCTTTACAGGTTCTTTCAGCTTAGACACCACATAAACAATATACTTAAAAAGGAGGATTTGGAAAGGGCCCAGTCAGGTGTTCTGAAGGTCTTCTTAATGGCATATAAAGGGATCCCAGGGATCAGATACATTTCTAAAATATACCAAGGTCTTCAAGACTTAAAAGGAGACAACATGTGGGCTATATTAATCATAGATCCCATAACCTACATATGTTTAAGCATGTGAGAGTGTTTAGTGATTACATATGTAAAGCGACTTCACACCTCAGAACAGGACAAAGGGTCTCAACCGCCAGTGAAGATCAAAGAGCATCCCAGGCGCTGCGGTGGAGACCGGATGGGTTGCCCTGACCCCCCAGGGCCAAGTGGAGGAGTACGAAGACAAAAGAGGGGATTAAGATAGTGAGGGATGTCAGCTTTTGATATGCATGTCTTTTGTTATGTGTGAGTATAAGTTCGTAGAGCCGAAGGTGTTCACTCTCTGACTTCTTCTGCTGCTGCACCTAGATGAGACTTGTTAGAGGAGCTGATAATAAACTTTGGTTTATGAATCACATCGCCTCGTTATTTCAAGCTCCTCTACACTGGTGACCCTGACGCGAGAATGGACCAGAGGCGTTCCCCCGCGATCGACTCATCTGTGGCGACCCAGGCAGACGCCGGCGCCCATGCAGACAGGGGAACAGAAGTGATAGAGAGGGCTCAACCGAGCACCAGCGCCGCGGAGAGAGCCGAAGCAAGGCACTCTCACCCTGCGGACACATCAGTGACGGTCCACACAAACGCTGTCACCGTCAACCTGCCGGACTTCTGGCAGGAAGACCCCGCCTCGTGGTTTCAGCAAGCTGAAGCCCAGTTTGCACTTGCGGGCATCACGGCTGACGATACAAAGTTCTATCACATCGTCGCCAAACTCGACGCCGCCACTTCGAGATGTGCGCAGAGCATAATCCAGCGGCCGCCGGCCCAGGACAAATATAAAGAACTGAAAGCGACCATCGTGGCAAATTACGTCCCCTCAGCCGAGGAGAGAGCCGAGAGGATCCTGGCGGTCTACGGCCACAGAGGAGGCAGACCCAAGGCCCTCATGGAGGACTTGCTGCAACTTAAAGAAGAGGACAATGACAACTTCCTCTTCCATTTCATATTCCTCAGTACGCTGCCGCCACACATGAGAGGGACGCTGGCCAACATGCGATGCAGCACCCAGCAAGACTTCCACATGCTGGCTCACGAAGCTCAACGGCTCGTCAACGCCTGCAAGGAGCAGACACCCACAGCAGCATCCGCAGACCTCAACGCTGATGTCCGAAGCCACGAGGAGCCACAAATCACCGAGCAGAATCAGCCCGCGGTGACAGCGACACGGCCAGGACGCAACAGACGGAGCGACGTTTGTTATTACCACCACCGCTTCGCCGAGAAGGCTTACAAATGCGTTCCCCCCTGCAAATTCACGATTTCGGGAAAACGCCAAAGCCGAGAGCCGTTAACAGTGGCGGTTCTCGGCGAAAAAAGCAAGCTTTTATATGTGACAGACGGACACACCGGCAAGCAGTTCCTTATCGACACAGGAGCTCAACTAAGTTTTGTCATGCCCTCCCAAGCAGACCGGGCCATGGGCCCCCGGGGCAATGGAGCGGTGGCAGCCAACGGCTCCATCATCGACACTTTTGGCGAAAAGAGCCTGCCCCTCTGCATCCACGGCCGCAACTACAGATGGACATTTGTTGTAGCGGCGGTGAGTTTTAACTTGTTGGGCGCAGATTTTTTGTGTGCACATGGGTTATTAGTTGATCTAGCGAACAGGCGCTTGGTTAATGCACTGTCCTTTGCTTCTATTCCCTGCTCAGCTCGACTTTCTCCACCACCCGTGCAGGCTAGCGTCACCACAGCAGGAGGTAAGTTTGATCAACTCCTCACCCAATTTCCAGCACTCACAATTCCCAAATTCTCAGCCACAGTGGCTAGACACGGGATCGAACACTTTATTCCCACAACGGGCCCACCCGTATTCGCCAAAGCTCGGCGCTTAGACGCGACCAAGCTCGCCATAGCTCGGGACGAGTTTACCACCCTTGAAAAATTAGGCATTATCAGATGCTCGAAAAGCCCCTGGCCGTCACCACTTCACATGGTCCCAAAATCCGACGGTTCTTGGAGGCCGTGCGGCGATTACCGCAGATTAAACAATGCGACAGCGCATGACCGCTAACCAATTCCACACATTCAAGACTTTTCACTACATCTGGCGGGTGTGCGCATTTTTTCAAAAATAGACCTGGTCCGCGGTTATCATCAAGTCCCAGTTCGAGCAGAGGACATTCCTAAAACAGCTGTAATAACCCCCTTCGGTCTTTTTGAATTTTTGCGGATGCCTTTCGGCCTCAAAGGTGCTGCTCAAACCTTTCAGCGGATGATGGACGCAGTATTACGCGACCTCCCTTTCGTGTTCGTCTACCTCGACGATATGCTGGTAGCCAGCTCGTCTGAGGAAGAACACGAGCGGCATCTCACTATGGTTTTTCAGAGACTAGAAGAGCACGGGTTAATAATCAATCCAGCCAAATGCAAATTCGGCGTGTCACAAATTGATTTTTTAGGACACAGAGTTTCTCCGAAGGGGGCAGTCCCACTTCCAGACAAAGTTCACGCAGTAAAAAGTTTCCCATGGCCACAAATGGTCAAATCGCTGCAGGAATTTTTGGGCATGGTTAATTTCTACAACCGCTTCCTCCCCCACACAGCTCAGCTCATGCAGCCCCTATATGACGCGCTCAGAAAACAAAAACCTTCCAACGCGGTCGAATGGACCCCGGAGCGCGAACGCGCCTTCGCGGAAGTAAAAAGCGCCCTAGCTAATGCCACATTGTTGGTTCACCCTGATCCCTCGGCCTGCATTGCGCTAACCACAGACGCTTCAGACCTGGCCATAGGGGCAGTTGTAGAACAACACGTCAGCGGAATCTGGCAACCTTTGGCATTCTTCAGCAAATCGCTAAACCAAACTGAGCGTAAATACAGCACTTTTGACAGAGAGCTACTAGCGCTCCATTTATCCATCCGCCACTTCCAGTTTTGGTTAGAAGGGCGGCGTTTTACGGCTTTTGTAGACCACAAACCGCTCACCTTTGCTATGGCTAAAATTTCCGAACCGTGGTCAGGCAGGCAACAAAGACAGCTAGCTGCGATTTCAGAGTTCACCACAGACATTCGACATGTGGCAGGCAAACTTAACGTAGTAGCGGACTGCCTCTCTCGCGCTGTGACATCGCCAGAGCGCGAGGAGACAGATTATACTACCTCAGCCGCGGAACTCTTCGCCAATGCGGACACATATGCAGCACCAGTCCACGCAGGGATAGATTATGCAGCCATGGCAGAGGAACAAAGTAGTGACGCGGACGTGCGTGCACTCCTGTCTGGACCAACAGGGTTAAGGCTGGAGAAAAGGGGTCTACGCGACGGTGTGCCCCCCCTAATATGCGACATCTCAACCGGCCGACCTCGCCCGTTAGTTCCAGCTGCATGGCGCCGCCGTATTTTCGACTCGATTCACTCCCTCACGCACCCAGGTGTGCGCGCTTCAGTTACAATGGTCGCCGAAAAGTTTGTGTGGCCTGGCCTGCGCAAAAACGTAAAAGAATGGGCAAAGACTTGCATTTCTTGTCAGCGCGCCAAAGTACACAAACACACAAAAGCCCCTCTGGAGCCTTTTCGAATCCCTGCTAGAAGGTTCGACCACGTCTATGTCGACCTCGTGGGGCCACTACCTTCCTCCCAAGGTTTCACACACCTGTTAACAATGATAGACCGCACCACGTGCTGGCCAGAGGCAGTCCCTCTGGCGTCAACCACAGCGGAGGAAGTCGCTCGCGTTTTTTTGACAAACTGGGTGGCACGTTTCGGCGTCCCATCGGACATCACGTCTGATAGGGGGCCTCAATTTGTCTTGGAGTTCTGGTCAGCCATGTCCAGCAGCTTAGGGGCAACAATTCACCGCACCACCGCTTATCACCCTCAGGCTAATGGGTTATGCGAGCGTTTTCACAGATCTTTAAAGGCTGCCCTCAGAGCCTCACTAACGGATACAAATTGGGTAAATAAACTTCCCTGGGTTTTATCGGGGTTGCGTGCTGCGCCCAAAGAGGATCTAGACGCCTCCCCAGCAGAATTAGTTTTTGCACAACCTCTCAGGCTCCCAGGTGAATTTTTACCAGAGAACCCAGAACCAGGGCATTTTCCAGCCCCGATGTTTGTAGGCAGCAACGGACCGGACTCTCTCCCCGGACCGGCACATCACTCTTTTCCACGGGTTTTTGTCCCCCAAGCTTTAAAAAACGCTGAATTCGTTTTTGTTAGGCATGAAGCTTTAAAACCAACCTTCCGCCCACCATACGATGGGCCATTCAGAGTGCTGGAACCTGGTGATAAACATTTTGTGCTTGATTTTGGGGATAGAAAAGAAACAGTCAGCATTGACAGACTTAAACCTGCCTTCTTGTTGAGAGACGAGCCTGCACGGTTGGCGAGAGCACCTCGGCGGGGTAGACCCCCCAAGAGAAAAGACTCAGCCTCCCTGCAGGGAACAAATAATCACTCTCCTTCCCAAGCTGCAGATTCCTTACAGGAAGGTCTCACCAGGACGCCCAAGCGGACCCACAGCAGATTCGGGAGAAGATTAAAACCCAGACGGCACAGAGACTGATGCAAACTACTCAACAGTTGTTCACTAATTGTGCTGTAACAGTTTAGGACTGACTTGTGATATTACTATGCTGTTATGATTACCACTGAACTCTCTTAGGAGCATGGCTGCTGGAAAGTTTCTTCTGTATCAAGAGGTGTAGCAGTTAGTATGTCATAATAATTATCTTAAACTGTGAATTTTTCTATTGTCCTTTTCTTAGTCATTTGGGGGGGGCTGTGGGCTATATTAATCATAGATCCCATAACCTACATATGTTTAAGCATGTGAGAGTGTTTAGTGATTACATATGTAAAGCGACTTCACACCTCAGAACAGGACAAAGGGTCTCAAACCGCCAGTGAAGATCAAAGAGCATCCCAGGCGCTGCGGTGGAGACCGGATGGGTTGCCCTGACCCCCCAGGGCCAGGTGGAGGAGTACGAAGACAAAAGAGGGGATTAAGATAGTGAGGGATGTCAGCTTTTGATATGCATGTCTTTTGTTATGTGGGAGTATAAGTTCGTAGAGCCGAAGGTGTTCGCTCTCTGACTTCTTCTGCTGCTGCACCTAGATGAGACTTGTTAGAGGAGCTGATAATAAACTTTGGTTTATGAATCACATCGCCTCGTTATTTCAAGCTCCTCTACACAACACATCATATATAAAAGAGAGATGGGAAAAAGAGGGGAATTTCACTTTACAACTGGAAATATGGGAAAAGCTAAATAAACAGCAATGGAAAAGTACCTCATCCCTGCAGTGGAGAGAATTTGGATGGAAAAATTTGGTAAGATTTTTCAGAACACCTGCACAAAACAAATTTACTCATAAGGGGTTGAATTGTTGGCGCTTGTGTGGTGAAGAGACTGCAAATCATTTTCATGTGTTTTGGTCATGCCCAGTTATCCACCAATATTGGACCAATGTACAGACAATATTGGGGAAAATATTCAAAATAACAGTTCCCTTTTCTTTTGTAACTTTGTATTTGGGTTTACTACCGGATTCACTGGAAAGACGAGGAGAAAAATACTTATTCACTGTTTTAATATTGGCAAGTAAAAAAGCCCTAACTAAAAAATGGATGTTGAAGGACTGTCCTACACCTGAAGATTGGATTAACGTGATCCAAGACATTTACTCGATGGAAAAGTTGACATTCGCACTGAGACAGGACATGGATGGGTTCATGAACTTTTGGCAACCCTGGATCGCATATGTGTCTTCCATTAGATCTAATCTTTGACAAATACCATTTCAATAATGGCACCGCTCTTTGTTCCAACGCTACTCAGATGCTCCTTTATTTTATTTGTTTGTTGCTTTTTTTTGTTCTCTTTAATTTCACTTTTTCTTTCACTTAAAAAAAAGGGGGTGTTGTAGTAATTATTCTTCCAATGTTGTCAAATAACAAAAAATAAAGGAACATGTGATGAAAATGTAAACAATGCAATGCTGTAATGACGTGTATACCCTTTACAAAAACTTAAATAAAAAAAAAAAATAAAGGCTATGCTGCTTATAAAGGTTAAGTTGCCGTTGTGGCCCTCAGTTACTTCTATTTTAGTCGGAGACGGGCAAAATGGCTCTTCAGTTGGCAAAGGTTGCAGACCCCTGGCATAGGGTGAGATAGAGGCAGATGATCCACTGTGGCAACTCCTAAAGGAGCAACCAAAAGAAAAAGAAGATGATGATTTACTGTATAGTTCATTTGTGCATGATTATGGCATCAGAGGTGCCAGTGGGCTGATGATTGTACCTTGTGCAAAATCAAATAAAATGCAAAATACTGTTTCATACAGGGCAATATGTGCATGGAATTGTCTTCCATCTGGGGTCGGGATATAAAGAGAAAGCTGGGTCTTAAAAAGAAATTAAGATCTCACCTACATTGGAGCCGGTGTTGAATTGTTGCGCTGTGTTGTGCAATTTGTCTTACTGTGATTGTTAGTGTGTGCTTTCTTTGCTTTGTTGCTCCTCTTCATTTTTACTTTTTGAATTTTTTTCAGTGTTGTTGTGGTTTATAGACCCCAGGGAAACAAGCTGATGTGAACAAAAATGAAACAAAAAAGGCTTGAAATATTTTCCTGTGCATGTATTCGATGCTGAATTTATTAGTTTATGTTTTTGATCTATATTATAAAAAAGTCATTAACTTCATTACAATATTCTAATTCAATCAATCAATCAAAGACTTTATTCCAGACTCATGGTCCATCAAAAAAAAAAGATAAAATAAAATAAAATAAAATAAAATAAAATTGAAAAAATAATTGCGTGAGAAAAGTGACTTTCAATGCTGTTTTTTTTTTTTCTTTTGGTGAATAACAGGATCATGTGTTTTGTTGTTATTGTGCTTCTTTGTGCGTCATACTCAAGTATTCCTTCCTTTTGTTTGTGGAGTTAAGTACTTACTAATTAATGCTGCTCTGTGTCAGAATAATAGCCATCAAGTACGGATGCCAATATGCAGTAGCCAAATATAGCCACAAGGCGCCGCCATTGTCCTACTGATTGGTGTGTTTATCGATTACAAGGTGAGGCTACTGTGTTTGTGTTAAACTATACCGAGTTGCTACGTTTTATGTTGTAAGCCTTGGTATTTCATTTCTACACATTTATTCATTTCTGATCTGCTTTTGCCCATTTGTTAAGGTAACTTTTATGCAAATCAGACTGCAGGTAATGCAAAATGGCATAATCTGCTGAACAATCAGTCACAATAGGCCGTTTTTTCCTCATTTTGCTGACACTGGAACACAACACTCTGGTCTCAACTGTCATAGCAATGTCTGGTTTTAACATTAAGTGCTTTAGTGCCATTTTAATGTTTGTCTAATACCTAATAATTTGTTTCTTGCTTTTAAATTGCATGTTTGAAAATGGCATTAGCAAAATTGTTTAGAAATTGTATATAAAATTGTTGTTTTATATACTGACTTACATGTTTAAATGTTCAAAAAGATTTTTTTTAATTAACTTATACATTTTAGGGTAATTGTCATGTTATTTTACCAGTGTTTCTTGTTTGGCTTCACTGTCATACGTTCCTAAACTTCTTCATCTTTATGAATCATTGAAAAAGTTACAATATTTGCTTTTTTTTTTTTTTTAGATAAGGTGTAGGAGTGATGCAGCTAAGTAAAGCTTGTTAAGTTGTGACTCAGTTGTGAAATCTGCTAATGATAGGTGTGCGGCGGCATGAAATAAAGCGGCGTTGGTTGGAGGTTTTAAGTAGAGTTTTATTATCATACCGCCGTCACAAGCTCCGCTCCCGGCGCCGTGCATGAGCGCCGAGAGCGAGCCCACGGCTCTCAGAGAAGGAGGGACACAAAGTCTGTGTCCTACAGCAGAGGTTGAAGTCAGATTGAGAGAGAATGAGAGCATGGTTACAATGCAGTATATAGTATACACCCAACTACAACAATACATCAAAGCATTCACAGCAGTTGGTCTGATCAAACAGATAACAGGACAGGCATGAGACATTTGCATAAAAGGCAACATTAACATTACAGAGGTGAGCCAGACGAAACGAGTCTGCCTGTAGACATTAATACACATTTCCTATTCTGTTATTTGCTCTAGCCAAGCGCTGTGTTTGACCAGTCTGTTTGTGGGGATTTACATCAAAGCACATCTACATATGTATGATGCCCAGAAGAAGCACAGTAAGGACAAGACGCATGAACACTATACGAGAATGGCGCATTACATCACAATACATGCATGTTTGCATCACAAATACATGAATGGCACATTGCATCTCAGTAGTGCAGCGGGAAAAACAGAGACAAAAGAGCTGAGTGTCCTTATCTGTTGTGGGGGTTAACCGAACCGCCACACGCTCCCCCCCAGAGGGCGCGGCAGGGGGCCGAGACCTCGATAATCCATCTGTGTGAGCAAGCTGTGGGAGAAGCTCGCTGCAGGCGGAGGGGGAGGGAGGGGAGGGGTAGTAAGTGCCGGCAGGGGCTGTAAAATCGTCCCGAGCCGTGCAAAAATTGCTTGCTGCTCCGCGACGTCGAAGGGCCGTCCCGTTGCACGTGTAGAGATCACAAGAAGAAAAATTAGTCTCTGACTCCTCTCGTGGCCATGAAGAAAAGCAGGAGCGGCTGTAAGAAAAAATAAACAAAAGCAGAGGGACTGGCGTGTTGGCTTTAGGTGCAGGAGCAACCCCAAAGCCCCCGGGAACAGCTGACGGCTGAAATCCCTTTGTGCCGTGGCTGAGACCATTACAAAAATCCAGTGGCGAGCTGCGTGCTTGCTTCAGGTGAACGAGCAGCCCTGAAGGTTCTGTGAGCAGCGGCGGAGGACAATGGCGGTCTCTGGAGCCATTACTTGTCCCGTGCGTGATGCGCCGTCCTCGTAACTCCCCGGTGCGTGCGCGGGGTTTCCGTGTGTGGGTGGGCTGCTGGAGTGGCGAGTCAGGGTGCAGAAACTTGGTGGAGATCGGCGCAGATGGCGCTGATAAAAATCCAGGTTGAGCTGTGGCTGCATGATTGGCCATGGTGCGTTGGAGCGGTGAGAGGAAATAGACGATCTTTTGTCCCTCAGGCTCGTGCAGATGCGGTGAGCGGGAATAGACGATCTTTGTTCCTCAGGCTCGGGCGTGGTGCGTTCAGGTCCATGCGTTGCGTTCTCCGCCGGCCATGGAGGACGCCGTCGTGGAGAAGGGACGAGTTGCTCGCGCTCTCGTGTGAAGGAGCTGCGAGCGCGGCCGGTCCAGCGTGGATGAGCAGATCTCAGACGTGCAGATCTCATCCTGAAGAACGGGTCACCAGTGCAGCTGTCCAGCTCAGAAGGTTGCTGCTTTCACTGGCCGCTCGTTTTTTTCAGCGTCGGTTCGCCAGCGTGGCCGTCCAAATCAGAAGGCTGCGTCGCACAAAGCGTGTGCGTCTTCAAGGGGTCACCAATTTATTTATTTATTTAGCGAATGCAAAGTCCTTAAGCCAAGCAGTTGCCTCCTGGTTTGCTGTATGGAGGGTGTGTAATCCTCCTTCCAGTCTTTGGAGCGGGCAAGCCTCTATGATGTGTTCCATAGTTTGCTCCTCTCCACATGCGCACAGTGGGCTAGGGCTACTGCCCCATCTGTGAAGGCTGGCCAAGCAGGGGCCATGTCCAGTCCTGAAGCGATTGAGTGTAGACCACTGTCTCCTTGGGAGGTTGGTGCCCGGGACCTGTTGGTTGGGGTTTATCACCAGCTGTTTGTTTGGGACCTCCTTGGTTTCCCATTCCTCTTGCCAAGCTGTCTGGATGGTAAAGTCAGCTGGGGGAGGGTTTTTCCAAATCGGCCGTCTGGATGAAAGTCGGGCAGTGGGTGGAGTGTAGATATCTGCATGGATTGGTAAGTGAGGAAAATCTTTAACTTTTTGGAGCATCCTTTGAGTTAATGCTGCTCGCCGGATGTGTGGAGGGGCTATGTTTGACAGTACAGAGAGCCAGGGGAGTGGTGTTGAGCGGATTGTTCCAGTTATAGTTCTCATGGTTGAGTTGAGCTGGGTGTCTACATGGTGTGTGTAAGATGACCTGGACCAGACAGGGGCACAATATTCTGCTACAGAGTATGAAAGGGCCAGTGCTGAGGTGCGCAGGGTGGAGACTGCCGCCCCCCATTTTGCACCAGCGAGCTTGCAGAGCAGGTTGTTTCGTACTTTCACCTTAGCAGCCGTCCCCTTTAGATGTTCCTTGAAGGATAAGGTCCTATCAAGGGTCACTCCAAGATAAGTTGGATTTGGGGCATGCTTAAGCTTGAGTCCGCTCAGGTGGATGTTTAGTTCTCTGGCAGCTTTTGCATTGTGGAGATGAAATACACTGGAGACGGTTTTTGCTGGGCTTGGTTTTAGGCGCCAGATTTTGCAGAACTGGTCCAGTTTAGCAAGATCTTCCGTGAGCACCCGTTCCAGTGGTTCAAAGTCTGGTGCTTGGAATGCCAAACAGATGTCGTCTGCATAGATGAATTTGCGGGATTTTGTAGTAGGCAGGTCGTTTATGTAGAGGTTGAACAGAGTTGGAGCTAGAACTGAGCCTTGTGGGAGTCCGTTTTTCTGCATTCTCCATGCACTTGTGTTCTGACTGAGGTGGACTCTGAACCTTCGGTTGGTCAGCAGGGTTTTTATAATTGCTGTTGCCCAAGCAGGGATCGCCTTTATAAGTTTCAGGAGGAGGCCTTTGTGCCAGACCGTATCATAGGCGGCTGTAAGATCGAGAAACACAGCCCCTGTCTTCAGTCTGCTCTCGAAGCCATTTTCAATGAAGGTGGTTAGGGCCAGTACTTGTTCTCCTGTACTGCGGTCCTTGCGGAAACCTGCTTGATCCACACTTAGAATATCCTCTATTTCTGGGGAAATGCGTTGCAGTATTAGGCGCTCCATGATTTTGTAAGGAACGCTGAGTAGGGAGATTGGGCGGTAGCTTGCTGGTAGTTTGTGGTCTTTGCCAGGTTTTGGGATGGCAATGACCTTTGCTGTCCGCCATTTCTTTGGGATCGAGTTCGTTTGTGTGATCCTTGTGTAGAATTGTGTCAACCAGGTTAGGGCTCGGGGGCCAAGATTCTTCATGAATTCTGGGAAGATGTTATCGTATCCTGCTGCCTTTCCACATTTCAGGCCCTGTAGGACTTTCTCCAGTTCAGCAGCCTCGAAGGGTTCAGGGTTCGTTTCCTCTACAGGCATTTTTTGGTGTTTTTTTAGCTCAGTTGTAACTGCTCTTCTGGTGTCTTTGTCTTGGGGTGCTTTGGCGATAGTCAGTAGGTGGGATGCAACTTGGTTGGGTGTGACGGATGCTCGGCTTTGGCTAGGGGGCTTCTGTGCAGCTCCTAGGCGACGGATGAGGCTCCAACATTTCCTGCTAGAGTGGGTAAAGCTCCGGTCAGCAACTGTCTCCTCCCATTTCTTTCGCCGGGCTGTATTTAGCGATTCAATGAGATGGTCTGCTATCTCTGGGTCCCCTGATGTTTGATAGGATTGTAGGAGGGCAGCACTTTCTCCGTCCAAACATGGGACATAGAGGGGTTGGTAGCCTCGTGGGATTGCAGTATGGGCAGCCTTGAAGATTGCGCTGCAGAAGCGGTTGTATGCTTCATCTACAGTGATGGTGTGGAGTGGGATGGTAACAATGCTCCGGTCCAGAGTTTCACTGAATTTCTTCCAGTTGGCTTTGCGGAAGTTCCAGCGCATCTTCCTTGGGCTGTATATGACTGGAAGTTGTAGGCCAATGTGTACAAGCAGGGGCCGGTGTTGGCTGTGTGGAAAATCATCAAGAATGAGGATCTGTGTAGGATATGGCTCCCCATTCAAAGAGCTGACCCAACACAGGTCAGGAGAATAGTCCTTCTTCCACCTAGCAGAGTGGAAGGTTCCTCTTTGTTTGGGGTCGTATATCAAAGCGAGGTCATTTCTGGATGCCCAGTCTGAAAGTGCCTCCCCATCACTGTCCACTGCTGGGTACCCCCAGTCAGGGTGATGGCTGTTAAAGTCCCCCACATAGATGACAGGGTGGGGTAGGGTGGGTAAGACCTGCAGATCCCAGTTGGCATTAGGGGGCTTGTACACATTGACAATATGGAAGCCACCAATGATTATGGTGTCTGAGAAATGTGTTGTTATCAGGTGATTTGCTTCAACTATGTCAGAACGCACATAGGTGGCACGTCCATGTTTAGCATGTAGAACATAGCACAGGAGGTCAAAGCCTTTGATGGTGAAGCGGCCAGCTTCCTCTGTGCCAATATGAGTCTCTTGGAGGCAGATTACATCAATCGAATGTTGGAAGGCGAGGACTTCGATAAGGCTTCGCTTGGCTGCAGATAGGCCTTCAACGTTTAGTTGTAATATGCGAAGGGCAGATCCTACCACAAAGTGCTCTTGGGGCTGTTTGCTTTCGGCTTTAGGACTGTGACTAGGATTCTTCTTTGACTTGGCACAGAGGCGTCGTCTCTTTGAATTTAGTCTGCTGGTAGGATCATTAGCTTCCCCAGGCAAGCCCGGGTACTGGCGGAGGGCGCGACGAGAACGCTGATCCATTGCCCCCAATGGATCAGCCCCAAGGGGTCACCAATGCGGCGGCATGAAATAAGGCGGCGTTGTTGGAGGTTTTAAGGAAGGGTTTTATTATCATACCGCCGTCACAAGCTCCGCTCCCGGCGCCGTGCATGAGTGCCGAGAGCGAGCCCACGGCTCTCAGAGAAGGAGGGACACAAAGTCTGTGTCCTACAGCAGAGGTTGAAGTCAGATTGAGAGAGAATGAGAGCATGGTTACAATGCAGTATATATACACCCAACTACAACAATACATCAAAGCATTCACAGCAGTTGGTCTGATTAAACAGATAACAGGACAGGCATGAGACATTTGCATGAAAGGCAACATTAACATTACAGAGGTGAGCCAGACGAAACGAGTCTGCCTGTAGACATTAATACACATTTCCTATTCTGTTATTTGCTCTAGCTGAGCGCTGTGTTTGACCAGTCTGTTTGTGGGGATTTACATCAAAGCACATCTACATATGTAAGATGCTCAGAAGAAGCACAGTAAGGACAAGACGCATGAACACTATACGAGAATGGCGCATTACATCACAATACATGCATGTTTGTATCACAAATACATGAATGGCACATTGCATCTCAGTAGTGCAGCGGGAAAAACAGAGACAAAAGAGCTGAGTGTCCTTATCTGTTGTGGGGGTTAACCGAACCGCCACAGGTGGAAGAATTACTGCAGTGCAGGTGACATCTACCTGTACATAAATATTCTATTCACATTCCTAGCCCACATAATGCCTTGCGTGAATTATGGGCGCAACTTCCGGTACTAGTTTAGAACGTGGGGTTATCAGTGAAGTGGGACACTTTTCCTTGTTAAAAAACAATGGTTTCAGCATCACAAATGCGGGAACACTGTGGTGACATGAAACAGGTGGTACTCTACCCAGGACTTGAGGTTGGGGGGAGAGGGAGGTGAGAAATGGTAATAGTGAAGAGAGGAGCGGAGACAACAAAGGGCACCGTAGCGCTAGGGGGTCTTAGACTAGACAAGAGGTGCCTTTGTCCCCACTGTGACAGGGTTCACACCTGAAGTTGCCAGGGTGCGAAAGTATGGTAATAAGTCATGCTCTGTGTACTGTATGTTGATGTGTGTACATGCCTTGTGTTCCGTATGTTAATGTTTCACACCTTGGATCCCAAAGGCAGGAATAAAGAGTATAAAAGTGGTTGCCTTGAGACCCAGGGTAGTCTGTTTGTATCTGTGGGAGGAGAATAAAGTTCTGTGTCGTCAGCTCATTGCCTCGTCTGATTTCCTCCTCCACACTGGTGACCTTAAGATGTGAAATGGAGAACGAGCAGAGCACCTCCGCGGAAACACTCCCACGAGAGCCACACACCACTGCATGCGCCATCCCGCTCAGGTTCCCGGACTTTTGGCTCCACAATCTGGCCACTTGGTTTTGGCATGTGGAAGCCGAGTTTGCCCTCCGCGGAATCTCTATGGATGACACCAGATACCGTCATGTGGTAGCTGCGCTGGACTTGTGTGCCACGGAACAAGTCATGAGTCTGCTCCAAGACCCACCAACCCAGGGTAAAAACGACGCTCTCAAGCGGATGCTGCTGCAATGTTATACCCTTTCAGACGGGGAGAGGGCAGAAGAACTACTCACACGCTTGGAGTTAGGTGACAGATCAGCTGTGGACCTTATGGAGAGCATGCTCGCGCTAATGGGTAAGGACGACAGAGCCTTCCTTTTCACCCATCTCTTCCTCAGGAACCTACCAATTACAGCACGGGCAATCCTCGCTAACTCACCGTTGCTGTCGACCAGGAACTGCCGTGCGCTGGCACAAGAGGCAGACTGCATCATCCTGACAACCAAGGCTCTCAGCGTGCATGCAGTGACACTGGGATCTACGATGGAATCCAGCGAGGTCGAGGAGCCGATGGTAGTGGCAGGGACGGCCACCAGGAGATGCAGGAACGGGACACCATGTTCCTATCGCCGCTATTTTGGCTAGGAAGCGCAACATTGTCTGCTGTGCCACTTCAAGAAACGAGACTGCCAGCGGTCGGTAGCAGCTGCGACTGCTGGCTACAGGGAGAAGCTCCTTTTCATCATGGACACATGTTCTGGGAGACGTTTTCTGATGGACTCTGGCTCCCAGAAGAGCCTCATTTTGCCAGTCAGTGCGGATTGGTTGGCAGAAGGCAGCAGTCAAGCTTTTACGGCCGCCAATGGATCTCACATCAGGACGTTTGGAGAAAGGACAGTGATTGTGTGTTTACACGGACGCAATTACCAGTGGAACTTTGTGGCAGCTGCATGTTCGGTCCCCATCTTAGGTGCTGATTTTCTGTGTGCTCACGGATTGCTTGTTGATGTTGCAAACAGACGCTTAGTGGACACTGTTTCTTTTTCCTCCCTGCCATGCATAGCTGGGGGAATTGGGCCACCAACACACACTAACGTTCTAGCTCCAGGGGGTAAGTACCAGTGTTTGCGCTTCGAGTTCCCAACACTCACGGTTCCCACTTTTTCCGCTGCGGTAACCAAGCACGGGGTCGAACATTTTATTACAACGAAAGGTCCGCCTGTGTTCGCATGCCTTCGCTGCCTGGACGCAGCTAAACAAGCCAGCGTGCTCGAGGAGTTTGCTAACTTAGAGCGATTGGGCATCGTTAGGTGCTCCAACAGCCCTTGGGCATCTCCGCTGCACATGGTGCCCAAGGCCGATGGGTTGTGGCGGCCGTGCAACAATTTCTGACACTTGAACAACGCCACGGAACATGACCGGTATCCCATCCCACACATCCAGGATTTTTCGTGCACCTGGCCAGGATGCGCATTTTTTTTCAAAAGTGGATCTGGTCCGCCAGTACCACCAGGTCCCAGTTCACACAGAGGACATTCCTAAAATGGCGGTAATAACTCCTTTCAGCCTTTTCGAGTTTTTACGCATGCTGTTTGGGTTAAAAGGCGCAGCGCAAACTTTTCAAAGAATGATGGACGTGGTGCTCTGTGACCTGCTGTTTATTCTTGTCTACTTGGATGACATTTTGGTGGCTAGCACATCAGAGGAGGAGCACCTTGCCCAATTCAAACAAGTTTTCCAACGGTTGGAAGCACACGGGCTTATTGTTAACTTAGCAAAGTGCGAGTTCGAGCTGCCAGTGATTGATTTTTTGGGCCACTACATCTTGCCAGACGGCGTGATCCCGCTGCCGGATACAGTGCGCGCAGTGTCGGATTTTCCACATCCACAGACCGTGAGGGCGCTACAGGAATTTTTGGGGATGGTCACTTTTTACAACCGTTTCCTCTCCCGGGCAGCCCAGCTGCTGCAACCGCTGTATAGCGTGCTCAAAAAAAAAAGAAGCCCACGGAAAGCATTGACTGGACCCCAAGTGGGTCCAGGCTTTCACAAATGCCAAAACAGCACTTGCTAACGTGACTTTGCTGACCCACCCAACCCTGTCAGCGCGGATAGCGCTCACCACAGACACATCTGATGTCGCGATAGGGGCAGTGGTGTTGCAGTACGTCTTCGGTTCATGGCAGCCACTCGCATTCTTCAGCCGTACCATGCGTGACAACAAGTGAAATACAGCCCATTTGACTGGGAGTTGTTGGCTCTCCACCTGGCTATGCACCATTTCCAGTTTTCCAGTTTTGGCTTGAGGGCCGCGAGTTCACTGCGTTTGTGGATCACAAACCACTAACGTATGCTATGTCCAAAGTTTCGGAACCGTGGTCAGCTCTGCAGCAACGGCACTTGGCCGCAATCTCAGAATTCACTACCGACATCCAACACGTAGCCGGTAAGCTTAATGTCGTGGCTGACTGCCTGTCATGGGCGTTAGTCTCCCCGGTCTACATGGGGATAGATTTCCCCGCTATGGCTGCCGACCAAACCGGGGAAGCAGACATTTGCACGCTCCAGTCTGCAGCTACTGGATTAAAACTGGAGAGCAGGGTGGTGCAAGAAGGGTGCCCCGCCTTGATCTGCGATGTCTCCACCAGCTGCCCCAGCCCGCCCCCGCCTGGTAGTTCTGAGCTCTTTGCGCCGCCGCGTTTTTGAGTCCGTCCACTCCCTTTAACATCCCGGCGCGCGAGCCTCAGTTAAACTGGTGGGGACAAAATTTGTCTGGTCTCACCTACACAGGGATGTGTAGTGTGGGCTGTAGTGTGTGTCACGTGCCAGCAGACTAAGGTGCACAAGCACACCAAAGCCCCCCCTTGAGCCGTTTCAAATTCCAGCCAGGAGGTTCGAGCACATACACAAAGTCAAAGTCCCTTTATTGAGCTCCTTTAGGAGAGACTTGTCTTGGACAAAAGGATCTGCTGCACAGCAAAAACACATACCATACATACAACCAATACATAAATAACCACCAAAATAAAGTCAACATAATTCATCTAAGTGTGAATACAGTGCTATTATCTGTTCAACCTCACAGTCTCCCTAACTTCTGTTCACCTGACTTAACTGCTCATTAATGAGCTTCACCGACAAAGAAATGAATGAATGCTTATACCGATGTGGATACAGTACACATCACACATGGATATACAGGTGGATTTAGTGGGCCCCCTTCCACCATCACAAGGTTTCACACATCTTTTAACAATCGTGGATCGCACTACGTGTTGGTGGTTCCGTTGAGTTCCACCATGTCTCCAGAGGTAGCCCGCACGTTCTTGTCAGCTTGGGTCGCACGGTTCAGATCTCCATCAGACATCACTTCCGACAGGGGTCCGCAATTTGATTTGGAGCTTTGGTCCACGATGGCCGATAGCCTGGGGGTCAAAATCCACCGCACCACCGCGTAACCCAACCCACAGGCTAATGGGTTGTGCGAACATTTTCACAGGTCGCTTAAAGCAGCACTCAGAGCCTTGCTCACAGATGCAAATTGGGTTGACTGCCTGCCTTGGGTCCTATTGGGGTTGTGCTCCACGCCTAAGGAAGATTTGGCAGCTTCCCCTGCAGAGCTCATTTTTTCTCAGCCGTTGCGGATCCCCAGGGAATTTTTACCGGAAAGCCCCGGTCCCGGGACTGATCCGCCCACACAATTTTTCTACAGTACAGGGACAGCTAATGTGCTGGGCCTGGCGCACCATTGTTTTCCGCAAACCTTCATTGCAAAGAGCTTGCAGAACGCCAAATTCGTTTTTGTCAGGCACAATGCACACAGAACCCCGCTGCATCCACTGTACGATGGCCCATTCAGAGTGCTGGAAACAGGGGCAAAACACTTTGTGTTAGACTTGGGGGTGGGGGGGCATAAGGAAACTGTCTGCATTGACAGGCTTAAGCCCGCTTATGTGTTGGCAGACGAACAGGTGGGGTTGGCCCAAGTTCCCCGGCGCGGATGCCCACCTACAGGGGGTCGGCAAGTTGGTATTCCCCCGGCAGGGACCTGTGTGCACGAAACTAAATCCCCCCCCCACACACACACACAAACCAACGTTTCCTCCCACACAACTTGTCAGGAAGGTGCTTCGACCGGACTGGCAGTTCCCCGCTACAGCCGCTATGGGTGCTTGCTCAAGCCCACAGGACCAGAGGGTTAGGGCCCTTTCTGGGTGTTTGGGGGGGGCTGTGTGGTGACACGATAACAGGTGGCACTCCACCCAGGGCTTGAGGTTGGGGGGGGGAGAGGGAGGTGAGAAATGGTAATAGTGAAGAGAAGAGCGGAGACAACGAAGGGTGCCACAGCAGTAGGGGGTCTTAGACTAGACAAGAGGTGCCTTTGCCCCCGCTGTGACAGGGTTCACACCTGAAGTCACTGGGGTGCTAAGATATGGTCATAAGTCATGCTCTGTGTATAACATAGTGAATTGTACCTTTAGGGTTGCTGTAGCCTGGTCTGAGCGGGGCGGTGTGATATCAGGCGGGCTTCGGCTGGACATATTAATATAAGAGTTCCTGTTAATAATAAAGAGAATGTTCCTTCCAGCTCTCCTCCAGTTTGTTGTTATTTTTAGGACATAACAATTGGCGACGAGGACAATAATGGCGGTGTGCATTGGGCACATGCCTGTCTTTCTGGAACACCCAGGTTTACCAACCGTGTCATGGCCTCAATGGAAAGAGAGTTTTGAGGCGTTCGTGACAGCAGCAGGCCTGGGCTCTGCCAACGAGGAAAGACTGAAGAGTGTTTTACTCCATCACCTCAGCACCGAGGGTCAGAGAATTGCTCTTGGTTGGTGCCAGGATGGTTTGCTGGAGGAATGCTTGAGGGTGTTGGACGAGGTGTTCGGCGACCCTGCCATGGTCTCGGAGAGCCGGTGGAAATTCTACGAGAGACGGCAATGGGAGGGTGAGTCGCTAAGCTCATTTTTATTGGACCTTCTTAGCCTAGCACGCAAAGGCAACATTGGGCCGCATGAATATGGACTGGTTAAGGTCAAGTTAGTGCATAGCGCCAGATGCTCGCAGTTAACAGCTAAGCTGCTGTTGGCCATGGAGCCGACGTCATGGGGGGAAGTGCTGGAGTTGGCGAGGAGAGAAGACTCAGTGGCCCAGTTGGAGCAGAGGGCTAAGGCTAGCCAAGGTTCGCCCAAGCACAGTTTCCCGCCGGATGCGGAAGTTGGCGTGCTGACGGGGAAGCGTAGTGGAGGCAGGAGAAAGAGGAAAAGGAAGAAGAAGAGGCGAGCTGCCTTGCGGGTGGGAAGACCCGGAGGTCCGGCTCAAGTTCATGCTGTAAGGATGGGTAAAGGCCCGCTGAAGCGGTACGTCCTCCAACTGGACGGAGTTGACGTGTTGCTTTTGGTAGACTCGGGGGCCGGGAGGTCGATTCTGAGCCTCCCAACCCTGCGAAGCACATTTAGGATGGAGCAGTGAGACTTTTTGGCTACGGCCACGCGGACATTGAAATGGCGGGCACAGCAGACTTTGAGGTGACCTGCGGGTCAAAGAGGGTCCCTAACTTTATGTTCCAAGTGGCACGTCAGGGGACCAACCTGCTGGGGGTGGACCTGTTGGGATGGTTAGGGTTTTCCATAACGGACTCTGAAGGCTCGCGGGTGCTGTCCGTGGGTGTGGACTGACGCCTCCACTGGCCAAACCTATTCGTGGGTTTAGGCTGCATTGATGCATTTTATCACCGGCCTTTGGTGAATGAGAGCGTCACGCCAAAGATTCAACCGTTGAGGCGTCTCCCACTGGCGCTGTGAGTGGAGGTGTTGGCGGAGCTGAACTGGCTGTTGGAGTCAGGTGTCATCGAGAAGGTGAGTGGAGGTGTTGGCGGAGCTGAACTGGCTGTTGGAGTCAGGTGTCATCGAGAAGGCCGATGCTTCCCCATGGATTTCCAACCTCGTGGTGGCAAAGAAGAAAGGAGGGGGGGCATTAGGCCTTGCATCGACCTTAGAGCGGTGAATAAGGCAGTTGTCCCGGATAAATACCCGCTGCCTACTATGGAGGAACTGACAGCAACATTCAGTGAGGTGAAAGTTTTTTGAAGTTGGACCTCCGGCAGGGCTACCTGCAGGTGCCGTTACACCCGGACAGCAGAAACCTAACCGCTTTTGTGATGCACATGGGGGTGTTCCGGTACACATGGATGCCTTTTGGCCTGAGCTCAGTGCCAAGCTGCTTCCAGAAGGTGATGGCTACCATATTAGCCGGCCTGAAGGGGGTAGTTGTGTACCTCGACGACATCATGGTGTACAGGTCGTCGAGCGAAGAACACGACAGGAGGCTGGAGAGGGTCCTGGAGAGACTGCAGGAACATGGGGTTACTCTGAACAGCAACAAGTGTATCCTGGCAGTGGACTTTGTGGGTTTCCAGCTGTCGGGAGATGGACTGAAACCTTTGGTTTCGAACATGGAGGCAGTGCTTCGCCTTGCGGACCCCTCCTCGCCTGCAGAGATCTCATCGTTCCTGGGAATAGTAAACTTTTATGGACGATTCATTCTGAGGTACTCTGAAACGTTTGAGCCACTCAGAGCACTGCTGAAACAGGACGCGCCTTGGGTTTGGACTCCTGCCTGTTCGGCGGCTGTGAGGAAACTGAAACAGCAGCTCACCTCGCCCCCCATCTTGGCCTATTTTGACCCGAACTGTTCTACGATCATGACCTGTGACGTTTCTGGTTCCGCCCTGGGGGCAGTAATGTCTCAGGTGCAGGGTGGTACAAAGCATCCGGTCGCTTACGTGTCAAGGTCTCTGTCGTGGGCTGAGAGGAAGTATGCTGTCGGAGAGAGGGAGGCGCTGGCTGTGTGTGGGCCCGTGAGAGGTGGCATATGTACCTCTATGGCTGGTGCTTCATGTTGAGGACAGATCATCAAGAGTTGACAACCCTGCTGGAGGCTTCAGGGTCGGGCCACAGGCCACTGCATATCCACAGGTGGTCCAAGAGACTCAGGACTTGCAACTTTGAGACTAAGTACACTACCGTTCAAAAGTTTGGGGTCACCCAGACAATTATTTTGTGTTTTCCATGAAAAGTCACACTTATTTACCACCATGAGTTGTAAAATGAATAGAAAATATAGTCAAGACATTGACAAGGTTAGAAATAATGATTTGTATTTGAAATAATATTTTTTTCCAGAAACTCAACCTGCTCAAAGGAAGGTCAGTTTTATAGCTTCTCTAACCAGCTAAACTGTTTTCAGCTGTGCTAACATGATTGCACAAGGGTTTTCTAATCATCCATTAGCCTTCTGACGCAATGAGCAAACACATTGTACCATTAGAACACTGGAGTGGTAGTTGCTGGAAATGGGCCTTTATACACCTATGTAGATATTGCACCAAAAACCAGACATTTGCAGCTAGAATAGTCATTTACCACATTAGCAATGTATATTAGATATTAGAGTGTATTTCTGATTAGTTTAAAGTTATCTTCATTGAAAAAAAAAACAGTGCTTTTCTTTCAAAAATAAGGAAATTTCTAATTGACCCCAAACTTTTGAATGGTAGTGTACACTCCAGGCAAGGACAACATCATGGCAGACCTGCTGTCTAGGGCCCCGATGTGTGTGCTGGTACCGGATGTGGAAACCGTGGACCCAGTCGAGACGGAACTGGTCCACGCCCTGCATGGAACTGTCCAGGACATTGTGTCTCCTGAAGAACTTAGAGAGGTTTCAGAGAACAACCAAGTGATGAAGAGACTGCGTGTGGTGATCAGAGAGGGCTGGCCGGCGGGAGCACCAGGGGTCCTGGCTCCGTTCCATTGCTTCAGAGACAAGCTCAGCTACTGGGACAAGGTGTGCGTGGCCAGAGGTCATTGTGCGGCGATCCCCGAGGCGCTGAGAGTACGTGTGCTGGACATGCTGCATGAGGGCCACCTTGGGGTGTTTAAAGTCAAGCAGCGGGGTAGGGATTCAATGTGGTGGCCAGGGATAGACAAAGACATTGAGACGATGGTCAGAAACTGTGTCCTGTCCCTGGAGAGTTGAAAGACTGGTAGACCACCATCACCCCCTCTCCGGCTGATCGCTTACCCGGAGGGGCCCTGGGAACACATTGAACTGGACATCTGCAGTAAACTGCACGCAGCCCAACCGGGCAGCAGGTTCCTGGTGGTGGTGTACAACTTGTTTTCTAAATGGCCAGAAGTGCTTCCGACAGGCTCAGTGATGACGGAGATCATTACGGGGTTCCTGTCGTTGCTGTTTGCTAGATGGGGGACCCTGACTTCAGTGACGATGGACAATGGCCCACAGTTTATTTCGGAGGGTTTTGGGAGTTTCCCGCGGGCGAGAGGGATTAAGCACATCCGGACGGCGGTGTACCACCCACAGGCTAATGGGGGTGTGGAAAGAATTAATAGGACTTTAAAGAATGAGTTGAGGGCCCATCTGGCTGATGGGTTTTCATTCGTTGACGGTCTGCACAACACCATACTCCATTATAGGGCGTCGGTGCACGCCATGACGGGGCGCTCCCTATTGGCGCAGATGCTAGGAAGGGAGTTGCTGCTTCCGGTGAGACGACGGGCTGGCTTGAAGGAAGTACACTGAGGATTCGGGGGCACTGAGGCGCAGGGTCTTGGACCAGCAATGGCAGATGAAGGACTTCTTTGACAGGAGGCATCGTGTGAAAGGACATGGCCTGAATGTAGCGGATAGGGCGTGGGTCAGACACCCTGTATGCACCCACAAGCTTCAGCCACTGTGGGTCGGGCCACGCACGATTGTGAAACGAAGGGGTCCGGACACTTTCAAGCTGGATGATGGGTCCAGGTGGCATGCGAGTCAGCTGCAGAGGTCCCCACCGGAGGTGGCGAGTGACCCTGCGTTGGACATTTGGAATGACTCCTGGGACTGGGGAGGTCAGTCAGGTGCTGGCTTCCAGATGGAGCCGTCAGTGGCGGAGGCGGAGCGGCCCCGTGAGGGTCACCCTGTGAGGGTCGCCCAGTTAGGGAATGCCGACGGCTGAAGTACTTGGACGATTTCGTTACTGGAAAGACTGGGAAAAAATAGAATTGGGTTGTTTGATCTGTTTAGTTTGTGTTTCAAGGTGTATATAGTTGTCTTCTGTTTTGCATGAGTGTTGTAGTTCTAGATTTTTCCGGGGGGGGGGGGGTGATAAAACATAGTGAACTGTACCTTTGGGGTTGCTGTAGCCTGGTCTGGGCGGGGTGGTGTGATGTCAGGCGGGCTACGGCTGGACATATAAATATAAGAATTCCTGTTAATAATAAAGAGAATGTACCTTCCACATGCCAAAAACATGCAAGTTAGGTTAATTGGCATCAAACTGGGGATTCTAAAGTTGTCCTTAGGTATGACTGTGAGAGTGAATGGTTGTCTGTCTCTCTGTGTTGGCCCTGCGATGGACTGGCAGTCTGTCTAGGGTGTACTCTGCCTCTCGCCCAAAAGATGCTGGGATAGGCTCCAGCACCCCTGCGATCCAAAAAGGATTAAGCAGAAGAAGATGGATGGATGGATGTTCCTTCCAGCTCTCCTCCAGTTTGTTGTTATTTTTAGGACATACAGTAACACTGTGTACTGTATGTTGATGTGTGTACATGCCTTGTGTCCTGTATGTTAATGTTTCACAACCTGGATCCCAAAGGTGGGATTAAAGAGTATAAAAGTGGTCACCTTGAGACCCACAGTAGTCTGTTTGTATCTGTGGGAGGAGAATAAAGTTCTGTGTCGTCAGCTCACTGCCTCATCTGATTTCCTCCTCCACGACACCGTCTTTTGCACCTCAGAAACAATAATATAATCATATCACTTCCCACGACTATTGAGGGATGAGAAGATGACCTTAAAAAGTGGCCTCGCAGACAGTAGCTCCATTAGTTAGCTCTGCTGCTAAAATGATAATGCTATAAACAAATAAAAGCTCTGAGATAAATCAATATCTCCACCGCAATAAAGTCGGTTGCATTTTATTAAAATATGTTGGACATAATCAAATTTACCTCAGAGCAGACGTAGAATCTAGTCAGAGCCACAAAGAACCACAACACCATGCTTGGGTGTTTTAATGTCAGGGTAAATGCAGACAGCTGCAGCTGTTAGTTTTACCCCAAAATTAAAATGCTCATACTGCTGTCATGCCGTGAATGTGTAAAAATTAATTTGGACAGTAAGCAGAATCTTTTCAATTAACCAATCAATAATCACAGAAGAAATACTATTTCTCAGTTTATCTTTTTATTGAAACATGCAGGGAGTCAGAGAACATGGCCATGAGTCTTTTGCAGCCTTATCTGGTGAAACACCCAGAACAAAGCAAATCCACAGCTACATATAGGCTTCAAGTTACTCGGCATCTTCCAGTAACTTTCCAACAATACACTGGCCATTGTCCAAACTAGTTAGAACTGGTCCTCTCAGTGTTATCTTCTCCAGATGTCTCCTCACTTTTATGGTTTCCACATCCTGTTGTTTGGCCCCACGCAACCCCATTCCCATATATGGAAGCAGGAACAGAGACTAGAGCTTGCGTGTGTGCATGTGTGTGTGTAACTTGTGTGTAGATGGTGTGCGTGTATAACTTGTGTGTATGTGTGTGTGACTGGTGTGTGTGTGTATGTAAATGATATGTGTGTGTACATGGTGTATGTGTGTGTGTGTGAGTGACTGGTGTGTGTGTAAATGGTGTGTGTGTAAAAACACTTTATGTAATATCTAACTAACTAATCTTCACTATTTATTTATTATAACAGAACTAGTGTAACCCAGTGTTAAAAATGCGAATAGAAATATGAATGTCGATACCGCTTTAAGAAGGAGGGGGGACACACATTTCACAATGGGAATAGATATTTTGAAGATGGGTATGTAAATACAATATAAGTTCATAAAATATGTTCATAAATAGTTAGGAACATTTTCTGGGAAGCTTTGATAAAGTTCCAAATGGTTTCATCTGGTATGTCGAGCGACCAATGGCTGCGTCGTTTGTTTGGCAGCAACAGCCAATGGAGTCATGCGTTCCATCGCTCGGTCTGTGTGTAATCTGCAGAATGCTGTCAGTTGCTGCAGACATCGACCGGGAGAACGCGTTCCTTTACGGAGACGATGAGCTAGCGTGCTGATAACAGTCTTTGCCTTGGATAAATTTGACATTGGTAAGCCTAAACAAACACCTGCAATGAGACATTGCTGTATTAGCAAATTCTAATGCCCCGTTTGTTAAATTTTAAGATTGGGATCCAAAGGCTGTTAACGCCGTTGAGCACGGGAACCCCCTGATGCACGTGTCACTTAGCTTGGTAAGTGCCATTCATTGTGTATGGGAATGCTAATCGCTAGCTTGTAATGCTAACCGCCGATGCTAATTTCGGCTAGTTTTTTTCATCGGAAAAAAGCATTTTTCAGAGCTGTAACTGTTACAACTCGCCGCTCATTAGCGGCGCCAGCTGAGCACACACCTGCACCTCGTCAGCAGCGTGGTATATAAGCCACTCTGCCCTGGGCCTCGGCCTGAAGCCATCTGTTCCCTTCGGCTACTTGCTTCAGAGGAACCCCCTCGCCTACCAGCAAGATTACCCGCGTAAGCATACCTCCTCTTGTGTTCCAGTTTCTCCCCTGTGCACAGGTGGATCTTCCTCGGCGGCGGACTCCGCCTCTGCATTACCATCTCGTTGCTGCTGTCAGGTGCATCGTCAGGTTGCTGTCTCCTGGACTCGCCCTTGTGCATGCCTGCCACCTGCCCTGCCAAGTAAGCCAACAAATCCCTTGTTACCTGTTGTACTGGTTTGGTGCCCGTCACCTTCTCCCTGTGCTCTCTCCCCAGGGTTGTCTGGCTGTACGGTTTCCTGTCTCCGTGCCTGACGCTGACGTCCGCCATCAGTACATCCACATACCACAGACACGCATCCACACACACACTTGCTGTTAAATAAACTGTTAAACCTATTCTGAGCCTGCGTGTGTGTCTCCTGAGCCGTGCATTATGTCAGTAACGGTTAGCAAAGGTCCCAGCTCCCTTGCCATTGATTGGTACTTAATGGTGAATATTACATCTATGGTTCAAAGATGTTTAAAATTATTATTGTTGTACAATTGGAAATATTCTGTGATGAGCTATAGAGCATAGCTTATTTGTTGTATCTGGCCTATTTTGTAGGTCAGGTTTTTTTGTTTGGACTGGTTGGACCAGAAGAGTGTGAATCTCCAGATCTGGATGGCGAGCCGAAGCCTGAACCCTATGAACTGGTAAAAGTGACCCAACTGGTCACCTGGAGCTGACACCAAAGGACTGTATATATTATAAGATAAGATAAGATATGATAAGCCTTTATTAGTCCCACAATGGGGAAATTCCAGGATTGCAACAGCACAGGGATAGCAACACTCAGAGCAACAATCAGAAGGCAAGAAAAAAAAAAAAAGCAAGCAAGCAAGCAAGAGCAGCTAATATCAGAATCAGAATCAGATTTATTGCCATTGTTCATGTAATACACAAACTAGGAATTTGTCTCGGTGCAATGCTGCAACATTAAACATGATAAAATAAAAGAAATAAACTATACATGCAATAAAGTGTAGAATAAGAGAGTAATACTGGTCAGCAGTTAAAATATATTAGCGAGCAGCAGATAATGTGGAGAACCATATAGTGCAGTCGGTAATGCAGGAAGAAAACAGTGATTGACATGAGTCTGGTTGAGCTGCTGTACATAGTGCACGAGAGTCAATAAGTCACTTAGTGTTCAGCAGTCTGATGGCAGAGGGGAAGAAGCTGTTCATGTGACGGGAGGTTTTAGTCTGGATGGACCGAAGTCTTCTACCTGAGGGGAGGGGGGCAAACAGTACGTGACCAGGGTGTGAGGGATCGGCTATGATCCGGTCAGCACGCCTCCGGGTCCTGGAGATGTACAGATCCTGGAGAGATGGGAGCTTGCAGCCGATCACCTTCTCAGCAGTGCGCACGACGCGCTGCAGCCTTAGTCTGTCCCTGGCAGTGGCTCCTGCGTACCACACGGTTATGGAGGTGGTGAGGATGGACTCGATGATGGCTGTGTAGAACTGCACTAACATCTTGGTGGGTAGCTTGGGCTTCCTCAGCTGCCGCAGGAAGAACATCCTCTGCTGGGCCTTTTTGATGAGGGAGCTGATGGTCGGCTCCCACTTGAGGTCCCTGGTGATGGTGGTGCCTAGGAAGCGGAAGGAATCAGCAGTGGTGATGGGAGAGCCTGTGAGGGTGAGGGGGGGCAGAGGGGTTGTGACTTTCCTGAAGTCCACAATCATCTCCACTGTCTTCAGAGCGTTCAGCTGCAGGTTGTTGTTGTTGCACCAGGACGCCAGCTGGGCCACCTCTCTCCTGTAGGCGGACTCGTCGCCGTTGGAGATGAGCCCGATGAGGGTGGTGTCGTCCGCAAACTTGATCAACTGTATATTTATATACATATTACTATAAATATATATATATACACACAGACACACAGTGTAGAGCATTGTAGCTGGATGGGATAAATATATGAGTATATAAACACACAGTACGGAGCATTGCAGCTAGATGGAATAAATATGTAAATATATAAACACAGTGCGGAGCAATGTAGCTAGATGGAATAATATGTAGATATATAAAAACACAGTACGGAGCATTGCAGCTAGGTGGAAAAAATATGTAAATATATAAACACAGTGCGGAGCAATGTAGCTAGATGGAATAATATGTAGATATATAAACACACAGTGTGGAGCATTGTAGCTAGATGGAATGAATATATAGATATATAAATATAAACATAAACATAAACACACCCAGTGCGGAGCATTGTAGCTAGATGGAATAAATATGTAAATGTATAAACACACACAGTGCAGAGCATTGTTGCTAGATGGGATGAAACAGCACAACCGTCTACTTAGTTATCCTACATGGTATGATTATGTGCCCATACATATTCTCATCCTCCGTAGCTACCGGTATTTTCCTAGTTGTATGCCGGAGGGGACCATTGTGTAAGTCTATTGCATCTTTTGCATTCAAAAAACTATTAGGTTGTTATGTCTTTTTGCTATCTCTGCGAGCAGCCCTGCTTAGGTTGTACAGTCTGACAGCCGTTGGTAGGAAGGACCTGCGAAACCTCTCGGTTGTGCACCTGGGATGATGTAGTCTGCTGCTAAATGAGCTCCTCAGTGCATTCAGTATGTCCTGCATAGGGTGGAACTCGGACTCCAGCAGAGATGACAGTTTAGCCACTGTCCTTCTCTCTCCTATCTCCTCCACCGGATCAAGGCGCTGCCCCAGGACGGAGCTAGCTTTCTTGATCAGTTTGTTCAGTCTCTTCCTATCGGCTGCAGTAATGCCACTGCCCCAGCAGACCACTCCAAAAGTGATGGCTGATGCCACCACCATGTCATAGAATGTCTTCAGCAGCGCCCCTTGTACACCAAAAGACCTGAGTCTCCTCAGTAGGAACAGCCTGCGCTGTCCCTTCTTGTAGAGTGCATCAGTATTGTGTGACCAGTCTAGTTTATTGTTCAGATGAACACCCAGGTACTTGTAGGATGTCACCATCTCAATGTCTGTTCCCTGTATATTTACTGGTGCTGTGAGGGGTTGTCCTTGCCTGCGGCAGTCCGCCACCAGCTCCTTAGTTTTCCTCGCGTTGATCTGGAGGCCGTTCCGATGGTACCAGTCCACGAAGTCCTGGATAAGCCCTCTGTACTCAGCTTCATCTCCATTGGAGATGAGGCCAATGATCGCAGAGTCATCAGAGAACTTCTGTAGATGGCAGTGTGTTGTGTTGTGTGAGAAGTCCGCAGTATAAAGAGTGAAGAGGAAGGGAGCCAACACCGTTCCCTGGGCGGCCCCCGTGCTACTGATGATCGTGTCGGACACACAGTCCCGGGTTCTCACAAACTGAGGCCGGTTCGTGAGGTAGTCCTGGATCCATGATGACAGGTGCTGGTCCACCCCTGCGCGCAGCAGCTTGTCCTTCAGGATCATCGGTTGGATGGTGTTGAAAGCACTGGAGAAGTCAAAGAACATGATCCTCACCACATTCCCGGGCTTCTCCAGGTGGGACAGAGAACGGTGAAGGAGGAAGATCACCGCATCCTCCACCCCAATGCCATGCTGGTAGGCGAACTGGAGTGGATCCATCGCTGGTTCCACCAGGGGGCGGAGGTGAGCAAGGAGCAGTCTCTCCAGGGTCTTCATCAAGTGGGACATCAAGGCCACCGGTCTGTAGCTGTTCAGGTCTTTGGGGTGGGAAGTTTTTGGTACAGGTACCACACAAGATGTTTTCCACAGCTGTGGTACCCTCCCCAGCTTCAGGCTCAGGTTGAAGATGTACGTCACAATCCCACACAGCTGGTCTGCACAGGACTTGAGGAGCTTTGCGCTGATGCCGTCCGGTCCCGACGCCTTCCTCGCCTTGATCTTCCTCAGCTCCGTCCTCACCTGGGTCCTGGTCAGGGTCAGGATGGGGGGCTGTGTGTTGGGAGTGGGGGGGTGTTGGTGGAGTGGGGAGTGGGCAGCAGGACTTGATGTCTTTACAGGCAGCAGTGGTTGTTGTGCAGTCAGGGGGGAGGGCGGTTGGTCAAACCTATTGAAAAACAAATTCAGATTGTTCGCCCACTCCCTGCCCCCCGTGGCCTGGAGGGAGGTATTCTGGAGCCCAGAGATGGTTTTGAGGTTTCTCCAGACCCCGCTGATGTCGCTCTGTTGCAGCTTGTCCTCCATCTTCCTCCTGAAGCTGTCCTTGCCTTCTCTGATCTTTCTCCTCAGTTCCCTCTGTACGGACTTCAGCATCTCCCTGTTCCCCGACCTGAAGATCTTCTTCTTCTCTCTCAGAAGTGTTTTAATCTCAGGGTTGATCCAGGGTTTGTTGTTTGAGCAACACCGTATGGTCTTGGTGGGAACGGATTTGTCTGCACAGAAGCTGAGGTAGCCCGTGAAGGTGTGAATGAGGCCATCGATGTCCTCACCATGTGGATTGCAGAGCTGCTTCCAGGCGGTGGCTTCAAAACAGCCCTTTAGAGTGTCCATTGCCTCCTCAGACCATAACATCACTGTGCGCATGGCCGGGGGTTGTCTGTGCACTAGGGGTTTGTACACCGGCCGGAGATGAACCAAGTTGTGATCCAATCTCCTGAGTTGGGGGAGTTGTGATGAGGTGTACGCCTCCTTAGTGTTTGCGTAGAATAAGTCCAGTGTTTTATTGTCTCTAGTGTGGCATGTGACATACTGGGTAAACGTGGGTAGAATGGGAGACAGTGAAACATGGTTGAAATCGCCTGAGATGAGGAGAAGAGCATCTTGGTGTTCTGTCTGCAGCCTGCTGGTTACTGAATGGATGACGTCACGCGCTGTCCCAGCGTTCGCCGTCGGATTTGCATAAACAACAATGCAGATCACGTGTGAGTGTTCTCTCGGGAGATATGTAGGCCGCATGCTAACAGCTAGCAACTCAATGTCTTTGCTGCAGTGACGTTGTTTAACAGTGATATGTCCCGGTCTGCACCAGTTATTGTTAACATACATTATCACTCCACCGCCCCTTGCTTTGCCACTGTCTGGTGTTCGGTCTGCCCTTATCATGTGGAAACCCTCCAGCTCAATGTTAGCATCTGCTGCAAGTTCAGTTAGCCACGTCTCAGTAAACAAAAGGAGAGAGCACTCCCGGTATGTGCTATCGTAACGGCAGATAGCCGCTAGCTCATCTACCTTTCCCAGTATAGAGCGTACATTCCCCATAATAACGGATGGGAAGGTGGGTCTGTACCTTATACTCCTTGTCCGTCGTCTAACACCAGCCCGACAACCACGTCGTTTTCGCCTTATTTCTCTATATCCTTATTTCTTTATAAATATATTTGGAGTATATTTTGGGGATTCTCTTTTATTTTTTATTTTTTTTATATTATTGTGACAAGTGTGTGGTTTGTTTTTTTTAATCAAATGTACATATCTGTAAATAATACACATTTGTAAAAGGAAATATAGTTGCAAGTTCTTCATATCGGTGTATTGTCATCTATTGTTACGCCCTCCAGGCTCCTACGAACCCTGTAGTCTATCTGACCTGGCCCAATTGTCTCTTCTGTCCAGGTAGTAGGTTAAAGGTAAATACACTGCCATACCCAGTGCTACAAAGAAGTGTTACACATACACACTCAGTAGGTGTTCGGGGTGTTACCCTGTTACACTCGGCTCAGTTTTCCCCGCAGCCAGAGTGGGAGCAGTGGGAGGGGGAGCACGAGCATGCTGAGAGCCCTGAAAAGCAGGCGCAGCAACCAGGCATGAGCACAGCGTGCGGCGCGGGGCACCTTTCAACAGAGAGGAGGTACCAGACTGCTTCTCTACCCGAGACGAGCCGCATCAGAGACCGACACTGGGAGCGAATGGCGCAAAGGGTTAACAGGCACCGTGGCAGTCAAGCAGGACCAGTTTTGCTCACGTTCAACGCAGGGGGGTCTCAGTCCCAGCGCTCGGGAAACAGCAGAGGGAGCCACCGAGTGCAATGGTGAAGTGCCTGAACTGGCGAGTGGCACCAATGTGCTTGCCCCAGATGCCCCCGGTACTTGGCCGCACAGGGATGGAGAATGTGCAGCTATGATGCCAACCACTACAACGGCTTCAGAAGAGGAACGTCCACGGCGAATACAGACCAGACGACAGCCCGTGAGACACCAGGAACACCTGAGCATCGTGGCTGAGCTGGGCACAGTGTGCTTCGGATGGCCTGATGGTTCGGAGAGGCATGCCAATGAGCTGCGGCGTGTCTGGGAAGAGGCTTCTGGTGGCAGAGCTGGACAAGAACGGCGGTCAGTGATGGGGGTGTGGGATCCAGGCCCCGCCATTCGGAGGATCGGCCATCGTTCTGGGGCATCTGCAGTCTCCAGGGGTGTGCCTGGGACTGCCCTGGACCCCCATGCAAGTTCCAGTGTTTTTCACCAGAATGACTGTGTTTATTTATCGTTCTTTGGTATTTGTGCATGCATGTTATGATATGGGATTATTTTGTGTCTTTTTCCTTAGTTTAGGAGCACGGCGTGCAATTTTAGTTTATGTATGGACTCTCTTTTAGTTTAGGGGTGGCAAAATAATCCACCCTGTTGTGCGGGCTGCATGGTAATTCATCCGTCAGCCCTATTTTAGTTATTTTGTGCGCATGTGTTAGGCTATTTAGTGCATTGTTTTCATTATCTTAGTGTGTGACTCGGGTCCAAAATTTGGGGAGGGTTTTCAATTGTATGTGTGGTTTTGGATTTTTCTCAAGGGGGGGGGTGAGATGTGAGTGTGGCCCTTGGGGCTTGCCGTAGCCGTTTGGGGGGAGTGATGTCAGGCGGGCTGCAGCCACTGTACATAGTTGGTGTGAATCTCAATAAAGCTCAGTTCGTTGCTTGGCATAAGATGACTCATGTCTCACTGATTCCATACATAACATAGCGGCTCTCTGTACCAAAGCTGTTCTGTCCACAGACACTGTGTGTGCCATGCAGACATTGCAAAGTCAAACAAGCTGGATTACAGCTATGGAAATCCCCAAAGTGCTGTCATGTTTAAGTTTACAACGTTATGTGTAGGAGCTCTCAGATTATGTTCTCACATTTAGTTTTTTGCTCTCAACTGGAAGTTTGGTTTCTGTTAATAAAATCATGTCTAAGAAGAGAAAGCCTGTGCATGGGCCCAATTCTTCGCCCCAGAAGGGCCGTCATGACAGGTGTTGGAAATATGAATTCCAATGGTCTCATGCTCCTGTAGTTCTGCACTAGATTTTAGCCCACCGTAATGGGTACAATGTTCCAGCTGAATAACAGCTTAAAGAACACATGGCAGCACCTGCGTTCAAAGCACTGGCACCAGATTGACCATGTATTATCCAATCAAGTTGCCAGACCATGTATCACGGTAACAAAGGTCAACCAAACACCAGACTGCATCACAGACCATAAGTTCCTAGTGTCTAAATGTCTTTTCCCTCTGAAGCATAAAAAGAAAGGAACAAGACCACCAAAAAATAGCTTGACACGCATCTTGATGAGGACGAGAAAGCAAGACTTGAACAGTTTTTAGACGACCAGCTTTCTGCCTGTAATGTGGACCCTGATCAGCTCAAGGAAGTTCTTCAAGAAGTGACCAATCATGTGTTTGGGAAGAAGAAAAAGATCATGAATGACTGGTTTGATGACCAGGATGCAGATTTCCAAAATCTGCTCAAGGACAAGAATATTGACAACCATGCTTTCAAAAGACAAATCAGAGAATTGAAGAACTGGTTTCAACAAAAAGCCAAAGAAGCTGAGCAGTAATTCAATTCAACTTTATTTATATAGCGCCATTTCACAACAACAGTCATCTCATAGCACTATCAACTGTAGGGGGGAACCCCCACAGTTGCAGAAAGACCCCAGCAATCAGGCGATCCCCTGTGAGCAAGCGCTTGGCGACGGTGGAGAGGAAAAACTCCCTTTTAACAGGAAGAAACCTCCAGCAGAACCAGGCTCAGGGAGGGGCAGTCATCTGCTGCGACTGGCTGGGGGGTGAGGGGATAGAGAAGAAGAAAAGAACAGACATGTAGAGAGCAAACAGCACGATGGGGACTCAATCTATGGGAGAGAACAAACAGATGTTAATGACCAGCAAAAAAAAATATTTCATAGAGAGTGAGGAAAGGAGTGAGGCCCAGTGCATTACCGGAGGTCCCCCGGCTGACTAAACCTATTAGCAGCATAACTAAGGGAGGGTTCAGAAACACATGATCCCTCCCTAATTGTAGGCTATATCAAAAAGGTAGGTTTTAGCCCTATTCTTAAAAACAGAGATCGAGTCTGACTCCCGAATCCAGATTGGCAGCTGATTCCACAGGAGAGGAGCTTGATAACTGAAGGCTCTGCCTCCCATTGTACTTTTGGAGATTCTAGGTATTACAAGTAATCCTGCATTTTGGGAGCGTAGTGCTCTGTTAGGATAATACGGTAGTATCAGATCTTTTAAATAAAAAGGAGCCTGATTGTTTAGAGCTTTGTAAGTAAGAAGAAGGATTTTAAACTTAATTCTAAACTCTATGGGAAGCCAATGAAGGGAGGCCAGAACCGGAGAGATATGATCTCTCTTTCTAGTACCTGTTAAAACTCTTGCTGCAGCATTTTGGATCAGCTGAAGACTTTTTAAAAGATGTTTTAGGACAGCCTGATAATAAAGAATTACAATAATCTAATCTCGAGCTAACAAAAGCGTGGATCAGTTTCTCAGCATCACTCTGAGACAAGATGCTCCTAATCTTGGCAATATTACGCAAATGATAGAAGGCAGTCTTAAAAACAAATTTAATATGTGAATTGAAGGACAAATCCTGATCAAAAATAACTCCAAGGTTCCTCACAGAGCTATTAAGAGAAAGAGTAACCGCATCCAAACTGAAAGTTTGATTTGGAAAGGAATTTCTAAGGTTTTTTGGACCAACAAGAATGACTTCAGTCTTATCTGAATTTAATAGCAGGAAACTACAAGTCATCCAAGCTTTGATTTTCTTAAGACAGGCTTCTAACTTGGCTGATTGATTACTATCATCTGGCTTCATTGACAGGTATAATTGTGTGTCATCTGCATAACAATGAAAATGTATACAGTGCTTTCTAATAATGTTGCCTAACGGAAGCATATATAAACTAAAAAGAGTAGGGCCTAGCACAGATCCCTGTGGAACTCCATGACTAAGCTTTGAGTTGAAAGAAAACTCATTATTTACATGAACAAACTGGAACCTATCAGATAAATAAGATCTAAACCATTGCAACGAAGTTCCATTAAGTCCAACATAGTGTTCTAATCTATCAAGTAGAATATTATGATCGATAGTATCAAAAGCTGCACTAAGGTCTAAAAGGACAAGTACAGAAACTAGTCCATTATCAGATGCAATGAGGAGGTCGTTAGTGACCTTCGCTAAGGCTGTTTCAGTACTATGATGGATTCTAAACCCAGATTGAAAATCTTCAAGTAAACCATTTCCCTGCAGGTGGTCAAATAATTGCGTAGCAACAACTCTTTCTAAGATTTTTGAAATGAAAGGGAGATTAGAGATTGGTCTATAGTTAGCTAAAGCTCCTGGATCTAGCGTTGGCTTTTTGAGTAAGGGTTTAATTACAGCCGTTTTAAAAGCCTGCGGTACATGGCCTAAAGTTAATGAAGAATTGATTATATGAAGAATAAAGCTACCAATAAGTGGGAAGACTTCTTTAAATAACCTGGTAGGAATAGGGTCTAAAAGACAAGTTGAAGGTTTGGATGAGGAAACTGTTTTGTCTAACTCACAAAGGTCGATTGGAGTAAACTCATCAAGACAGACATCAATAGAAGGAGTTGTAGTAGTTACAGTATTTAAGTTAACTGTGGGAAGAATCTGATTGATTTTATCTCTGATGGATGAAATTTTATTATTGAAAAAGTTCATAAAGTCCTGACTAGTAAGCTCTAAGGGAATGCTAGGATTGACAGAGTCCTGACTCTTTGTCAACCTGGCTACAGTACTGAAAAGAAACCTGGGATTATTCTTGTTCTCTTCTATTAATGCAGAGTAATAACTCGTTCTAGCTTTTCTAAGAGATTTTTTATAAATTAAAAGATGATTTCTCCAAGCTAAATAGATTTCATCTAAATTAGTAGAGCGCCATTTTCTTTCTAATTGACGAGTCTTCTGTTTTAAGGTACGAGTTTCTGTGTTGAACCAAGGAGTTAGAAATCTCTGATTAGACTTTTTCTTTTTTAAGGGGGCCACCAAGTCTAGAGTCTGATGCAGAGAAGCTGAAACACTATCCACCATGTTATCAATTACAGAAGGAGCAAGCTGTCTATAGCTTATTTCCGTTGTGTTGACACATGGCATAGAGGAAACAATCTGCATAAATTTGGAAACAGCATCATCTGAGAGGCATCTACTGTAATAATATTTTTCTTTAGGAGCCAAATAGTCAGAAATAGTAAAATCAAAGGTTAACAGACAATGGTCTGACAGTACAGGGTTATGAGGAGACACTACAAGATTTTCTATTTCTATGCCATATGTCAAAACAAGGTCCAATGTATGGTGGAGGTAATGAGTAGAATTTCCTACTTTCTGAGAAAACCCAATCGAATCTAATATTGAATTGAATGCCACATTAAGGCAGTCACTATCTACATCCACATGTATATTAAAGTCCCCTACTATAATTATTCTATCAGATTTCAGCACTAAATCAGCTAAAAAATCAGCAAATTCGGATAAAAATTCTGAGTAGGTTGATGGGGGACAATAAACTATGGCAAATAAAATTGGGTTTAACCTAAAATTGCTAAAGTGCCCAATACTGAGGATCAGGCCCTCAAAGGAATTATAACATGTTTTTTGCTTTACATTAACTAGTAATTTGGAATGGTAAATTGTTGCTACTCCTCCTCCACGACCAGAACTTCTGGGATTTTGACAGTTTAAATAACCAGAGGGAGTTGATTCATTTAAACCAACATAATCCTCTTGTCCTAACCAAGTCTCTGTAAGGGAAATTAAATCAATCTGATGATCAATTAACAAATCATGGACTAACAGAGACTTGGGAGTTAGAGACCTAATATTTAATAAACCACATTTAATTTTTAAATTATGAGGAGGAACAGAGGCCAAATCATTCAATTTAGAGGCTTTATGTTTAATTTGAGTTTTACCAATATTTTGCTTTATCACTTTGGGATGCTTATACATTATATTTTTATTCACTTTGGAGGGAGCAGACAACGATTCTCTGATGGGGAAGACAGGGGCTAAGCTGAGGGGTGGCGGATGAAGAGGAGCTGCAGAGAGGCGTGTAAGACTGTAAGTGTAAGACTCTGCTTCCTGGTCCCAACTCTGAGTAGTCATGGTTTTGGAAATTTGGATAAAAAAGATGCCAGATTGTTAGATAAATGAGAAGCACCATCCAAAGTGGGATGAATGCTGTCTCGTCTCATAAGACCAGGTTTTCCCCAAAAAGAGCTCCAATTGTCAATGTAGCCCACGTCATTTTTAGGACACCACACAGACAGCCAGCGGTTCAAGGATGACGAGCGGCTAAACATGTCATCACTGGTCAGATTGGGGAGGGGCCCAGAGAATACTACAGTGGCAGACATCGTTTTTGCAAAGTCACACACCGATTCTATATTAAGTTTCGTGACTTCCGACTGCTGGAGACGGATGTCATTAATGCCGGCGTGAATAACAATTGTGGAATATTTACAGTTACTTTTAGCCAGCATTTTCAAATTTGACTCGATGTCGCCTGCTCTGGCCCCAGGAATGCATTGGACTATGGCCGCTGGAGTCTCTAGGTTCACGTTTCTGACTACAGAGTCGCCAATGATCAGAGTTTTTTCCTCAGCGGGTGTGTCGCTGAGCAGGGAAAAACGATTAGAAACGTGAACAGGTTGGTGGTGTACCGGGGCTTTGCAACTAGGCTTCCTTCTCACCGTCACCCACCCAGTCTCCTCGCTGCTGAGGAGAGCCGAGGGACCGCTGACAGTGGGACCTAAGCTAGCTAGCTCCGCTGCAGCTAATGGGCGTCCGTCAAGATTAACTGGCGCAGACGGTGTTTCAGTGCAGCGGAGCTGGAATTCCAAATCAGACAACCTCGCCTCGAGCGCCTCAAAAAGACAACATTTATTACATTTACCGTTATCGCTAAAAGAGGCAGAGGTGTAGCTAAACATCTGACAGAGAGAGCACACCAGAGGAGGAGAGGAAAGAGAGCTAGTAGCCATAGCTAGAGAGCAAACCACAAAGCAAACCACACAGGCAGACAGCAAAACAGGAAGTGACGATACGTTACCACAAGGAAGTGACGATCCAATCAAGTCAAGCAGTCCAATCAAGCAGTACTCACAAGCTTAGAACCACAAAGAGTTCTACGCTACTTTGGAAGTAAAATAGGTGTTATTAGATCTAATCTTTCATTACAAGATACTGTTTTTAGTACTGTGGAACCTTTACTTTTATCTGAGGAAACGTTGGAGAATTTTGCCCTGGTTGATGCTAAAATTCTTGGTTGAGTTTTCTCCCAAGTAAATCCAGCAACCTGTCTCTTAGACCCCATTCCCACATCACTTTTGAAAACATTTTGCAGATTTTTCCAGGAGGAACTTTTAAACATAATGAATTACTCTCTCCAGATGGGTGTTTTCCCTGCTGCCTTTAAAATGGCAGTGGTGAGACCCCTCCTGAAGAAGAGTAATTTAGATGCTGAAAACCTTAATAACTACAGACCTGTATCCAACTTACCATTTTTAAGCAAAATTAAAATAAAAAACAACTTGTTTTTACTCAGTTAAATTATTTTTTAATATCAAATAACTTATTTGATGTCATGATTTATTTAGCCAGAGACTCAGATGCAAAGCGAACAGCACCAGAGGAACAAACAGACACAGGCCGAAAGGGTTAAACACAATTTACTGTAACAGCAACAAAAATAAGTACCGGTAAGCACGCTGAATGTAGCACACAGCCTGTGAAGAAAGGAGAAATAAAGGGAAGTGGTTAATAGAGGATTATCTGAGGATGAGAGAAGAAAAATTGAGAAGAGGAGAGGCTTACTATTATGAGCAGAGAGCCCAGCTGTGAAACCCAGCATGCAGTGGAGAAGGAGCTGGCGGGGGCAGGACCAGGTAGTTGAATGAGGGCTGGTAGTGTTAAACTACCGTGGGAATTTGTAGACGATCTGCCCACCAGATCCCCCACGGCTACTGACGGACCGGTTCTTTTGGACTGAACGGGGCAATTCGGCAACATGTTTTCTGTAGAACCACAATACGTAAGATAACCCTTTATAAGTCCCACAATGGGGAAATTCCAGGATTGCAACAGCACAGGGATAGCAACACTCAAGAGGAATAATTTAGAAGATAAGATAATAAGAGCAGTGAATACACATATGTACACAGAAATATATACAGCTTGGAGCATTGTAGCTAGATGGAACAAACAGCATAACAGTCTATTCAGTTACCCCACATAGTATGAATATGTACCCATACAGCATATTTCATATTTGAGTCAGCTTAGGGGACTATTATTGTGCAAGTCTGTTACGTTTTGTAAGACAGATGCAAACACATGCAGGCCCCCGCCTTCTCCCAACACTGGCGTTCCTCCAGAGTCAAATGGGTCCGGCCAAGAACCATCGGCTCTGGAGGAGAAGCCGATCTAGCGGAGCGACAGGATGGCTGCAACGCAGATGAAGGGGCAGTGATCCTCTGCTCCTTTGCGCGCTCGTGGTTCTGATTGTCCAGGCCAATGGCCTACTCAATTAGCTCCTCCAGAGAGGAGGGGTTGGTGCGGATAGCCAAATCGTCGCAAAGGTTGGAATTGAGATTCTGGAGGAAGGTGCTGCATAGAGCAACGTCTTTCCATCCGGACTCCGTCGCGACGACCTGGAATTCGACCAAGAAATCGGCAACCGACCGATTTCCCTGCCGGAGCACGAACAGCTGACTTGCGAGATTTCCCTCAATCTCTGTATGATTAAATGCCCGAGAAAATTCCTGAACGTGACATGATTGCTTGACCCAGGAGACAGACACTGACACAAGTAGAATAGTTTGACAATTATTTATTAACTCAATGTGTAGTTTGTGTGTGTGGATGTGTGGGTGAGTGCGATGCTGGAGGACAGCTGGAGCTGACATCCAAGATGACGGTAACCCCCGAAGCTGGGTGGTCATCGATCATCCTCGTGGGGGGGGGGGGGGCGCCGCGGCGGGCACAGAGGGTCGGAGATGTAGGGCTTTACCTGGGAGACATGAAAGGTGGGGCAGATGCGCATGGAAGGGGGGAGAGCTAGGCGCACAGCCACCAGGTTAATAATCTGGAAAATCACATATGAACCGATGAAACGCTTGGTTAATTTGCGCTTCTTGGCCGGCACACTCATATTTCTTGTGGACAGCCAAACCTGTTGACCCACCTTATAATCCGGGGCAGGTCTCCTGTGACGGTTGGCCACCTGAATGTTGCGTTCCGTGGTCTTGAGGAGGGCTCTGCGGGTGATGGTCCAGATCCGGCGACAACGCCTGGCGTGAGCCTGCACAGAAGGGACAGCCACCTCCTTCTCCTCCTCCGGGAACAGCGGTGAATCATACCCTAAAGATGCCTTGAAAGGGGACATCCCCGTTGCTGAAGACACCGTAGCGTTGTGTGCGTACTCGATCCAGGGCAGGAACCTACTCCAGGAAGCGGAACATGAGGATATGACGCAGCGGAGCGCAGCCTCCAGCTCCTGATTGGCTCGCTCACACTGGCCGTTACTCTGCGGATGATACCCCGAGGAGAGACTCGCTGTGGCCCCCAGCGCCGTGCAGAACGCCTTCCAAACCTGGGAGATGAACTGCGGGCCTCGATCCGAGACAATATCCGCAGGGATGCCATGAAGGTGGACCACATGCTGCACCAGGAGATCCACCGTCTCCTGTGCCGAAGGCAGCCCCCGGAGGGGAACAAAATGGGCCGCCTTGGAGAAGCGGTCCACTGTGGTCAGGACCGAGGTGAAGTGGTCAGAAGGGGGCAGGCCTGTCACAAAGTCCAACGCAACATGGGACCAGGGGCGGGAAGGGACCGGCAGAGGATGGAGAAGGCCTGCCGGGGAGGAAGATGACGATTTCCTGGTGGCGCACTGGGCGCAGGCCCAGACATAGCTGGTGACATCCTTCCTCAGCCCTGGCCACCAGAAGGCTCTCTGGAGCAGGTCGATGGTGCGAGTGATTCCTGGATGGCACGCCAACTTAGAAGCATGACCTCACTGGATGACCTCACTCCTGACCGAAGGGGGGACGAACAATCAGCCCGGGGGACCCCCATCCGGGTCGGGCTCACTTTCCTGCACCTTCCTGACTTTGTCCTGGATCTCCCACACGAGGGTGCCCACCACACAGGATGAAGGCAGGATGGTCTCCTCCCGATCCCCAGAAGTCTCTGCCTCGAACTGCCTCGAGAGGGCATCTGGCTTAATGTTCTTGCTCCCTGGCCAGTAGGTGATCGTGAAATTAAACGGACCAAAAAAGAGAGACCAGCGGGCCTGGCGGGAGTTCAGCCGCTTCGCCGTCTGGAGATAGTCTAGGTTTTTGTGATCCATCCAAACGACGAACGGCTGGGCAGCCCCCTCCAGCCAGTGCCTCCATTCCTCCAGGGCGAGCTTGACTGCCAGCAACTCCCTGTCACCGATGCCGTAGTTCCTCTCGGCAGGTGTTAGACGGTGGGAAAAGAAGGCGCATGGACGGATCACTCCATCCACAGGGGAGCGTTGAGAAAGGACCGCCCCCACTCCAGAATCCGAGGCGTCCACCTCCACCAAGCACTGCAGGTCTGGGTCCACCTGGGTTAGGATGCGGGCAGAAGCGAACTCCTCCTTCAATTTCCCGAATGCCACAGCAGCCTCCTTGCTCCAGTGGAAGGGAGTCTTGGGGGACGTGAAGCTGGTCAGGGGTTTGGCGATGATCCCAAACTTCGGCACAAACCGACGGTAGAAGTTGGCAAATCCCAAAAAACCCTGTAACTGTTTCCTGGACGTGGAAGTGGGCCAGTCCACCACCGTCTTGACCTTGGCCAGGTCAGGGAGCACCTGGTTGTGTGCGATAATAAACCCCAAGAAGGACGTCGAGTTGGTGTGAAATTCACATTTCTCGGCCTTGACGAATAGCTGGTTCTCCAGGAGGCGCTGCAGGACCCATCTAACATGCACCTGGTGCTCCTCCAACATGCGTGAAAAGATCAGGATGTCATCCAAGTACACAAACACGAAGGAGTTCAGGAAGTCCCGGAGGACGTCGTTGATTAAACACTGGAAGACAGCCGGAGCGTTGGTTAACCCAAACGGCATCACCAAGTATTCAAAGTGGCCGTTTGGGGTCTGGAAGGCCATCTTCCACTCGTCGCCCTCCTTGATGCGCACCACGTGATAGGCGTTGCAAAGGTCCAGCTTCGTGAACCATGATGCCCCCTGGAGAGAGTCAAAGGCCGAGTTCATCAGGGGCAGCGTGAAAAATACTGCAAAGAGCAGAATCCCCCCACCCCACCTCTGCAGCTAACACCCGGAAGTCTACAGCAAAATCGGCGGCAGATTTGCTGCCTTGCCGAAGGTTCAGCAAACGGTCTGTTAACACCGTGTCCCGGTCAGCATGGTCAAAAACTTCAAAAAACTCTGCTACAAATTGCTGGTATGTTAAATGGGCATAGCTGGGCTTGGCCATAACCGCGTACGCCCAAGCTAACGCTCTCCCCTCGAGCAGGTTAGAAATATACCCAATCTTGCTGTGATCTGTGGGAAAATCTCCAGGGACACAGTGAAATACTGTTTCACACTGCAGCAAGAAACCCCGTGTCTCCCCGAGTTTCCCACTGAAGCGGGCGGGGGTAGGCACGGGAGTGAGGTGAGGTAAGGGAGGCTGATGTGTTTGGCTAGTAGGTGGATTGGCAGGGGCTGGTGGTGCCCCGGCGGCCGGGGGGAACGCCTGGCGTCCATCCAGGCGGTCCAGCCGGGTGTTAATTTGAGTTAATTGATTGAGGATAACTGTGTGTTGATGGGAAATTAGGTCTACTCGAGCGCTAAGAGTGTTAAGACGGCGCGTCAGCGCGCTGTCTGCTGGGTCATCTTGACGGAGTCATACTGACATGATTGCTTGACCCAGGAGACAGACACTGACACAAGTAGAATAGTTTGACAATTATTTATTAACTCAATGTGTAGTTTGTGTGTGTGGATGTGTGGGTGAGTGCGATGCTGGAGGACAGCTGGAGCTGAGCAAGTCCCACTGCGACCTGACAACCCTGGGAACACACAAACACAGGGGATTAATGCAGCTCGCAGCAGAGGGATGTTATAATGTGTGCTGCTTACTTGCAGGTGCCGCTGAGAGACTCCTGTCCGCTCCGTGGCTTGGCGTGACAAGGTGAGTGTGCAGCTTGGCGTCGTGACGACGAGGAGGAGATCCGAGGAGGAGGAGGAGAGGCTCCGTTGCCAGGGGAGACAGGTCCGCCGCCAGGGAGGTCCACCTGTGCACAGGGGAGAATACTTTGACAAGGTAAGGATTGCTGTGGCTTACGTGACGAGGCTTGACGAAGTGGCTTGGCAGAAGCTCTGTCTTGAGGCTGTGTCCGTGATGCGTTGCGTAACGAGGAAGACAGACGACTCCGTGCTGAGCAGTCAGTGACACCGGCTTTTAAGGCCTGCTGGTTATTGGCGGCAGGTGTGTGCGCAGCTGGAGCTGATGACGGCCCGGCGGCCGCGATGACAGAACAAACCGACCATAAGAATAATGGGAGGCCTCCAGACTGCTTAATATGGACTGAGCTCAATTAAGTACCCGGTCTCTGAGCAGCAGGGTCATAAAGTGAATTTTGGAGGAGTCGTCCGGGTATTCCCCTGCCACCTGCTAAAAATAAAGTCAGCAATGAAGCAGGAACCCCTTACATCCCTCCACCAACCCCACATATGGGGCAGGAGAAGGAATGGAAATGGTTCGGCGGATTGATGGAGCAACCGGAGCAGCAGGAGGAGGAGGGGATGCCAGACAAGAGAAACGACAAAGATGACTGGTTATGGTAGCTAAATGTTGGCTAGCTGTTTGCAGCTGTTTGGCAAGAATGGCGACCTGACGCTCAATGGCGTCTAAATGGGTGAGAGCTGATTGTTCCCCCGGTGAAGCGCTCACTGAGCCTCGATCCTGGCTGGACCGTTCTGTCATGATTTATTTGGTCAGAGACTCAAATGCAGAGCAAACAGCACTGGAGGAACAAACAGACACAGGCGGAAATGTCTGAACACAATTTATTGTAGTGGCAACAAAATACTGTAAGTAAGCACGCTGAAGGTAGCACACAGCCTGTGAAGAGAAGAGAGAAAAGGGAAAGCGATTAATAGAGGATTATTTGAGGATGACAGAAGAAAAAGTGAGAAGAGGAGAGGCTTACTATTATGAGCAGAGAGCCTGGCTGTGAAACCCAGCATGCAGTGGAGGAGCTGGTGGGGGGAGGGCCAGCAGGACGAACAGGTGAAACGGGAATGATGACTGGATGGAGAAGGGAGAGTCGGATGAACAGGTGGAGCAGGAGAAGTGGAGTAGGTGGAAGTTCAGGTGAGTCTGTGCAGCCCCGAAGTGAAACACACCGCTGAGATGGCAGCAACCTGGAGAGGAGAGGAGAGGAGAAGAGGGTAACCAACAGGTAAGACAACAACACCATTCAACTTAGCTCTTGTTGATGGCAGCAATACCCAATGGTCCAGCAAAGAAGCCTTCACAGACTGGCTCTTTTAAGGCTGGCAGATGAGGCAGCAGCAGGTGTATGCAATCACCCAATGAGCGTAATCAACTCCAGAGCCAAGAGACAGGCAGGAAGAAAAAACATAGAAGGGAGGGGGAGCACGCTCACCTCATCATCACATTTGATGAAAACCAGTCTGGTTTTAGGACGAACCACAGTACAGAGACAGGATTGTTAATGGCACAACATGGACCCGTAGAATTTCAGTCCTGGTTCTATTGGATCTAAGTGCTGCCTTTGATACAGTAGGCCACCATATTCTTTTAACCAGTTTAAAGGATTAAAGCTCTTCAATTTGCAGTTGTTGGCTGCAACAAATATCAGGCGCATCGTGGAAGACACTGTGCCAATTTAGTGGAACAGATCAGAGCTGACTTGAAAAAAGTTGGCCTTGGCCCTCTCCGTATAATGGGACACCTAAGTAAACTGCAGCATTTCACAAAGGATAAAGCAAAGTGGTGCACAATGTGAAGGACTGGTTGTGGGCACAGGATGTCTAAGACTACTGTAACTGCAGAACCAGTTGAGCGAGAGAGAGAGAGAGAGAGAGAGAGAGAGAGAGAGAGAGAGAGAGAGAGAGAGAGAGAATAACGGATCTGCTTGGCCTCTCTGGTACTGTTCTTAATTGGTTCAAGTCCTACCTCACAGACAGGAACTTTTTAGTAAGCATGGATACATGTTCTTCCAGATTCTACAAAATAAACTGTGGTGTGCCCCAAGGTTCAATTTTAGGTCCAATACTTTTTAATCTGTACATGCTGCCCCTTGGGGATGTGATCAGGAGACATGGTGTTAATTTCCATAGTTATGTTGATGACACACAACTGTATGTCGCTGTGTCTCCTGATGACATGGAACCAGTAAACAGTCTTTATAACTGTAATTTAGACATTAATTAAGTCATATATGGCAGCAAACTTTCTTCAGCTCAACCAGGACAAAACTGAAGTTTTGGAGAACATCAGGGCTGGCATGAAAGTTCATGTTTTTAAAAGCAGGCTCAAGACCTACTATTTTAACCTTGCTTTTGATTAGTTTCTTATTTTAATTTTCATAATTTCTGATTTTAAACATATTTTATGTTGTTCTTCCTATAATTATTCATGTTGTTATTAAATACATTTTAAACTGTTTTGAGTTTAAATGGGTAGGGGTGTTTATGATTATTTTTTTATTAACAAATTAAGTATCTTATTATTATTATTATTATTATTATTATTTATTATTGATGTTTTATTCATCTTATTATCCTGTCCTAACTCCAGTGTTTCCTCATAGAGGGCCCTCCCACAAGGGGCCCTGCTGCAGAGCAGTGACCTGTAACTGCTCTGGCCCACCCAATGACTGGTCCTGGGCAGTCGCAGAGATAGTGTTCCTGTAGCTGCGGACTTGGAGCTTCCCTTGTGTTAATGGCTCCCTAGGATGGTACTTCTACACCTGGATCCTCGGCGCTCAGCCATGTCTCACATATTTTTAATTTGTAAAGCACTTTGTGTCACAGCTCGCTCTTGCCTGTCATCTGTTTCAGCTGCACGCACACCTGCGCCTCATCAGCCTCCAACTATTTAACCCGCTCTGCCTGGAGCCTCGGCTTGGAGCCGTCTGTTCTCCTACGCTCCCAACTCCAGCGCACGACCGTTCCTTCCCGGCCTGCACCCTTGTTCCTCGAACTCGATGACCACTGACCACTCGGATCGTGACAGTGTGCTAACTGATTGGCTACTTAATCTTCGCCAGGGTAGTCGATTGGCAGCCGACTACGCTGTCAACTTCTGGGTGGCAGCGGAGGAAGTTGGTTGGAGCGATGCTGCCCTCTGCAGCATCTTCCTCCGCAGTCTCATTTCTAGTCTGCGGGACGAGCTGGCCTGCCGGGATCAGCCGGAACGGCTATCTGAATTAATTTCATTAGCTATCAGTTTAGACAACAGGCTGAGAGAGCGGGCCGCTGAGCAGAAATCCTACAGCCACTCGCGCGGAGCTTCCGCCCGCGTCTCTCAGTCTCGCCCCCTGGCGTTACCCGCTCCGGAGTCCGCCGACAAATCTGAGGCTATGCTAATCGGGCGGACCAAGCTTCCACTGGCAGAGAAACAGTGCCGCAGGGAGCTGGGCCTCTGCATGTATTGCGGAGACGACCAGCACTCCGTGGAGGCCTGCCCGATTAAGCCAAAAGGGGGAGTCCGCGAGTCGCTGTAGGGGGCCTCGTGGACGCAACCCAGCCTAATCCCCTCTCCAAATGCCTTCTTCCTATCAGGTTCTGTCATAATTCCATCGGGCATGTCACTCACGCACTGGTGGACTCAGGGGCGGAATAGAACTTTATTTCCAAGAGCCTGGCAACCCACCTGGGCATCCCGTGCCAAGCGCTGCCAGCCCCCCTTAACCTTGTCACTCTCTCCTGCACCCCTCTGGAGAGGGTCACTCATCGAACTAAACCCGTCTCCATCATCATCTCTGGCAATCACAGGGAAGATTTAAGCCTGTTCGTCCTGCCCACTTCGGCTTCCCCCGTCATCCTGGGCTACCCATGGCTGCGCCTCCACAACCCAGTTTTCGATTGGCAGTCCGGCAGCGTCCTCTCTTGGAGCATCTTCTGCATGGGAACCTGTCTTCAGTCCGCTGCCTGCGCCCCGTCTATTCCTCTCCCCGCCTCCGACTCACCTCCGCCGGACCTCTCCTTGGTGCCTCCGGAGTTCCACGACCTGGGGCTCATCTTCAGTAAGTCCAAAGCGCTGTCTCTTTCCCCCCACAGCCCGTATGACTTCGCCATAAATCTCCGCCTGGGGGCGCCCTTGCCATCTGGTCGTCTTTACAGCCTGTCTGCCCCGGAGTGGGAGTCCATGGACACATACGTATATAAAAGAGTCACTCAGCGCAGGCATCATCCACCCCTCCTCGTCCCCACTTGGAGCCGGATTCTTCTTTGTGTCTAAGAAGGATGGGTCCCTGCAGCCGTGTATTGACTTTCGTGCCTTAAACGACATCACAGTGAAAGATAAATACACACTGCCCCTCATGGACTCTGCTTTCACCTCCCTCCAGGGGGCCTCCTGGTTTACCAAAGCTGGACCTCCGCAGCGCGTACCACCTCGTTAGGATCCGAGAGGGCGACGAGTGGAAGACGGGGTTCCGGACGCCCGGCGGCCATTTCGAGTATTTGGTCATGCTGTTTGGACTCATCAATGCTCCGGCCGTCTTCCAATGACTCATAAATGACATCCTTCGTGATTTCCTGGGGATCTTCGTATTTGTCTACCTGGACGACATCCTGTTCTTCTCCCGATCTTGGGAGGAGCATCAGGCCCAAGTGAGGCGGGTCCTCCAGCGGCTCCTCGAGAACAGGTTGTACATGAAGGCGGAGAAGTGCGAATTTTACACCAACAAGACCTCCTTCCTGGGCTTCGTCGTGTCCCACAATCAGCTTCTCCCTGACCCTGCCAAGGTCAAAGTGGTGGTTGAGTGGCCCACTCTCTCTTCCAGGAAACAGGTGCAACAATTCCTAGGATTCGCCAACTTCTACTGCCGTTTTGTACCGAAGTACAGCTCCATCGCCTCTCCCCTGACCCGCCTCACCTCCCCCAAGGTGCCGTTCCGGTGGACAGAGAAAGTGGCGTCGGCCTTTGAGATGCTGAAGATGGAGTTCTCTTCCTCCCGGATCCTGACCCAGGTTGACCCAACACTACAGTGCGTGGTCGAGGTGGACGCATCCTACACGGGGGTGGGGGCAGTTTTGTCTCAGCGCTCTCCGGTGGATGGGGTGGTGCACCCCTGCGCCTTCTTCTCCCGACGCCTGTGTAACAATATACCACTGTAACACACAGGGTAATTGGGTAACAGGGTAACACCCACTAACACCTGCGCTCACCAGATTTTTGTGTGTAACCCTTACTAACACCCACTGACCCTACTCACTTTAGATGTAGTACCCTTTTTGGTAGTATTGTGTTATGGCAATGTAGTTACGTTAACTTTTCTACCTGGGCAGAGGGATACAGTGGGGTAAAAAAGTATTTAGTCAGCCACCAATTGTGCACGTTCTCCCACTTAAAAGATGAGAGAGGTCTCTAATTTTCATCATAGGTATACCTCAACTATGAGAGACAAAATGAGAAAAAAAAATCCAGAAAATCACTTTGTCTGATTTTAAAGAATTTATTTGCAAATTATGGTGAAAAGTAAGTGTTTGGTCAATAACAAAAGTTCATCTCAATACTTTGTTATATACCCTTTGTTGGCAATGACAGAGGTCAAACGTTTTTTCTAAGTCTTCACAAGGTTTTCACACACTGTTGCTGGTATTTTGGCCCATTCCTCCATGCAGATCTCCTCTAGAGCAGTGATGTTTTGGGGCTGTCGCTGGGCAACACAGACTTTCAACTCCCTCCAAAGATTTTCTCTGGGGTTGAGATCTGGAGACTGGCTAGGCCACTCCAGGACCTTGAAATGCTTCTTACGAAGCCACTCCTTCATTGCCCGGGCGGTATGTTTGGGATCATTGTCATGCTGAAAGACCCAGCCATGTTTCATCTTCAATGCCCTTGCTGATGGAAGGAGGTTTTCACTCAAAATCTCACGATACATGGCCCCATTCATTCTTTCCTTTACACGGATCAGTCGTCCTGGTCCCTTTGCAGAAAAACAGCCCCAAAGCACGATATTTCCACCCCATGCTTCACAGTAGGTATGGTGTTCTTTCTCCTCCAAACACGACAAGTTGAGTTTTTACCAAAAAGTTCTATTTTGGTTTCATCTGACCATATGACATTCTCCCAATCCTCTTCTGCATCATCCAAATGCTCTCTAGCAAACTTCAGATGGGCCTGGACATGTACTGGCTTAAGCAGGGGGACACGTCTGGCACTGCAGGATTTGAGTCCCTGGCGGCGTAGTGTGTTACTGATGGTAGCCTTTGTTACTTTGGTCCCAGCTCTCTGCAGGTCATTCACTAGGTCCCCCTGTGTGGTTCTGGGATTTTTGCTCAACGTTCTCGTGATCATTTTGACCCCACGGGGTGAGATCTTGTGTGAAGCCCCAGATCGAGGGAGATTATCAGTGGTCTTGTATGTCTTCGATTTTCTAATAATTGCCCCCACAGTTGATTTCTTCACACCAAGCTGCTTACCTATTGCAGATTCAGTCTTCCCAGCCTGGTGCAGGTCTACAATTTTGTTTCTGGTGTCCTTTGACAGCTCTTTTGTCTTGGCCATAGTGGAGTTTGGAGTCTGACTGTTTGAGGTTGTGGACAGGTGTCTTTTATACTGATAATGAGTTCAAACAGGTGCCATTAATACAGGTAACGAGTGGAGGACAGAGGGGCCTCTTAAAGAAGAAGTTACAGGTCTGTGAGAGCCAGAAATCTTGCTTGTTTGTAGGTGACCAAATACTTATTTAACACCATAATTTGCAAATAAATTCTTTAAAAATCAGACAATGTGATTTTCTGGATTTTTTTTCCCTCAATTTGTCTCTCATAGTTGAGGTATACCTATGATGAAAATTGAAGACATCTCTTATCTTTTAAGTGGGAGAACTTGCATAATTGGTGGCTGACTAAATAGTTTTTTGCTCCACTGTAATTGGAACTCTGGGTTCGTAGGAGCCTGGGAGGTGCAACAACAGATGACACATACACAGCCGTATATGGAACTTGCAACTATGTATATTATTTTACAGATATGTACACATAAATAAAAACACAGCGCGATAAAAGAAAATACAATCCATAAACTCAAATTATATTTACAATGCGTTCAGTCCTGTTGTATCAGTTCCAGGTGACCAGTTGGGTCACCTCTAGCAGTTTCTTGGGTTCAGGCTTCGGCTCGCCATCCAGATCTGGAGATCCATGCTCTGGTCAAACCAGTCCACAGAAAAAAAAAAAAAAAAAAGAACCTGACCATGCTAAGTGGCTCGTGCGTCAATGGGATTCCCGCGCTCAACGGCGTCGACAGCCTTTGGATCCCAATCAATTTCAAGGGTTTTATCCAGGCAAAGGCTGCTACCAGCACGCTAGTGTCGCCATATCACCAAGGACCGTCTCTCTCTCTGGTCTGTGTCTTTTGGCATCTGGCGTGACTGAGCCAAAAATGCAAGTCATCCCAGACCCAGGGAGAGAGCGCTTAACCCATTGGGTGGCGTGACCCAGCAATGGCGCAGCCATTGGTTACTCAAAATACCAACACACATACAGTGGTACCTCTACTTACGAACGTCTCTACATACGGAATTTTCAGGTTACAACACGCCTCAACGGGAAAATATTGCCTCTTGTTACGAAAGAAATTTCAGGATACGAAAGGCAAAAAAGTACGCGCTCCTCGCAGCTCCCGTAGTTTACCGAACGTAAACATACTTGTAGCTGCTCTGCCATTGGCTATCGCCTAGCATCTTCCTGGTATCCCATTGGCCACGAAGTGTTCAGGAAGTTCGAGCAGTTTTACGTGTGTGTACAGTACAGTATTAACTTTTATTCACTATGGGCCCCAAGAAAGTGATGGAGATAAGTGGAAAAGGAGAAAAGAAGAAGAAGAGAGTTTTTTTGTCCATACAAACAAAGCAAGAGATAATAGAAAGGTATGAAAAAGGGATGCGTTTGGTTGATCTCGCCAAAGAATATGGCCGTAATACATCTACGATCGGCACGGTATTAAAACAAAAGGAAGCCGAAGGATTGTTAAAAGCCGACAAAAGCAAACGTCCTTGGATCGGTTCTTCACAAAACGTCAGGCAAAAACCACTGATGAGAGAGAACATGAACCAAAGAAGGCAAAAGGTGGCGACGACGACAATAGCAGTTAAACGGTAAATGAACATAATTTTTATTATTCTTTACTTTATTCTTTGTTTTTTTAAATTATGTACAACTCTCATTTTATGTTTATTGTGCAGTAATCTAATTGTAACATGTATTTGTTACATGTTTTGATGCGTTTTTATGATTTATAAAAAATTTATGCCCGAATTTTGGGGGGCTTGGAACGGATTACGGCATTTACATGTAAAACGCGCCTCTACTTACGGAATTTTCACGTTACGAGAATACTTGGGGAACGAATTAATTTCGTAAGTAGAGGTACCACTGTACTAGGAACTTTGTCAGAAGATTCTAGAAAATGTTCCCAACTATTTATGAATATATTGTGGCGGTTTGGGAAAACCCCCACAACAGACTAAGGACAGACAGCTCGCTACTACTGGTTTTTTCCGCTGCACTACTGAGATGTAATGTGCCATTCATGCTTTGTGATGTTAATGTGCCATTCATGTATTGAGTTCATGCATCCTGTCCTTGCTGTGTCTCTGAAATGCAAATGCCCATACCAACTGCTGTGAAATGCTCTTTCATGTATTGTTGTAACTGGGTATATATGCTGCAAGAGCCTGTAACTCACCCTCTCATTCTCTGCTACTGCTCATCTGCACACTTTGCTGGAGAGCCCGAGGGCTCGCTCATGGAGCGAGCCCCGTGACGGCGGTATGATAATAAACCTATTTAAAACCTCACTTCGCTGCCTTATTTTATCATCCGCCGCAATATATTTATTTAAATATTCATATTCACATTATATATTCCCATTGTGAAATGGGTGTTTTTCTTTTTAAAAGCGGTATCAATATTTATAATTTAATTCACATTAAACTATCTACTCCCATTGTGAAATGAATGTCCCCCCTTCTTCTTAAAGCGGTATCGACATTCATAATTCCACCCACGTTTTTAACACTGGGTTACACTATCCCCCCTTAGAATCATGCAAGTCCCTTTGCATGGGATTAGCTAAATGGTATTGACGGGAGAACTAGTGTTCATGGAAATATTCTTAGGATCTGACTCTGTTAAGGCTCTGGTAAAACCCAGGTTTGAATAATCTTAGGATCTGTCTCTGTTAAGGCTCTGGTAAAAGGCAGGTTTAATCCTTGAAACAGAGACTGGGCAACAGTTAGGAGAGGGTTTCCCAACTGACTATACTGTAGTCTTTCTGGCTGGGAGGTTGTCCTCTCGGAGCGTCTCACAGTCTGTGGGACTTCTTTTTCAGGTTCTTTTCCTTCCACAGGTTCATCACAGGTACTTTTATTAGGGAAGTTGTCACATCCAGGTGAAGTGACATTTTCTATTTGGTTGTCATTCTCAGGTAAGTGAGTTTCAGCAGGAATGTCTCCTTTAAAGAATGTCTTTGGATGGGGAATTTCATAAACTCGAGCGAGCTTTATGGGTGTTTGGATTGGTTCTTCCCTGTACCAATAGACATCCTCATTTTCCGGTTCTGAACGCTCACATTCCTCACTTTGTTCAGGTGATTGTCTTGTCTTAGGTTTGCGGACACGTTTTGGTTCGACAGGTTCTTCTTCAACAGGGGCAAGAAAACCACAGGGAAGCAAGAGGTCGCGGTGAACGGTGCGAACAGGGCCATCTTTTATCTCAGGTTTTATGGTGTAAATAGGCAAGTCACCTGCTTGGCTCACCACAATGTGGATTTCAGCTTCCCACCTGTCTGCTAGTTTGTGTTTGCCTCTGAGGCGGACTGCACGTTCCAAAACTCCGTCGCCTGGTTCTAGTTTTGAGGGGTTCACTCGCATATCAAATCTTGTTTTGTTTCTTTCAGCCATCTTGTTAGCATTTTCTGTTGCTAGTTTGTAGCTTTCTTGTAGAGTTGTCTTCAGTTTTTCAATGTACTGGGAATGTGACTTGAAACTTTTGTTGTGAAATGGGAGCCCAAATGCAAGGTCGATGGGCAATCTCGGCTGACGACTGAACATTAACTCATACAGGGCAAAACCAGTAGTGTCATTCTTCGTACAATTGTACGCATGTACAAGTGGTTTTACATAGTTGTGCCCATGAGTTTTGTTCTTTTCCTCCAGAGTACCCAGCATGCTCAATAACGTTCTATTGAAACGTTCTACCGGGTTACCTCTGGGATGATAGGGTGTCGTCCAGATTTTGCGAATGCCCATGATTTTGCAAAGTTCTTTTATAATATGGGACCCTGATCACTATGTAACCGTTCGGATATCCCGTAGTGGACTATAAAGTTGTCCCAAAGTGCCTTTGCAACGGTCTGAGCTTTCTGATTGCTGGTAGGGATGGCTATAGCGTATTTCGTGAAATGATCAGTTAGCACAAGCACATCCTTTGTGTTGCTTTGATCGGGCTTAATGGACAGGAAATCCATACAGACAAGTTCAAGCGGTCGGGTGGATTTGATATTGACAAGCGGAGCAGCTCACTCTGGAGCAGTTTTACGTCTTACGCAGTGATTACATGTCTTGATCTTCTTTTCAATATCTGCCGCCATGCGAGGCCAATAGAACCTTGTTCTGGCGAGATCCAAAGTACGCTCTGTGCCTAAATGGCCCATGTCACAGTGGAGGCTTTGAAAGACTGAATCGCGGAGCTGTTCAGGAAAGACGAGCTGGTAAGTAACATTTCCTCTGTCTTGACGAGTGCGGTAGAGGATGTTATTGCACATTTCAAGTTGACTGAGCCCTCGGAGTAACAAGTTGATGTCAGGAAGTTCAGTTCGTACAGTTGGTGGAACTTTTAGCCCAGTTTCAATTTGTGCAATCACTTCTCTTAAACAGGGATCAGTTCTTTGTTCGTTTTTGATCTGTTCAGGAGTCATGTGGGGTACAACTGGAAGACCACCACAGCCATCTTCATCGGCGTAGTCATCTGGAATGGCAGCTACAGAGAGGGCTAATGAGTGAACCAAAGGGAAGGTGTTGTCTGGAGAGCTACAGACAAGGTGTTTTTCACATATAGCAGACACTACCTCGGAACTTAAACTGCTTTCAGGAAGAGACAAGTGAGTTTGAGTGAACTGCTGTATGCAGTCAAGCTCCTTTTGGGACACTGCGTCATTAAGTAACTCGCCATGTGGCCATCTAGAGAGGCCGTCTGCATCTGAGTTAAGCTTGCCTGCTCTGTATTGCAACTTAAAGTTAAACGTCGACAGAGCAGCTAGCCACCTATAACTCATAGCATCCGTCTTAGCAGTAGAAGATTCTAGAAAATGTTCCTATTTATGAATATATATTTATTTAAATATTCATATTCAAATTATGTATTCCCATTGTGAAATGGGTATTTTTCTTTTTAAAAGCGGTATCAATATTTATAATTTAATTCACGTTAAACTATCTACTCCCATTGTGAAATGAATGTCCCCCCTTCTTCTTAAAGCGGTATCGACATTCATAATAACATCCACGTTTTTAATACTGGGTTACACCTGTCTGCAGCGGAGCGGAATTATGACGTCAGTGACAGGGAACTCCTGGCAGTGAAACTCGCACTGCAGGAGTGGCGTCATTGGCTGGAGGGGACAGCGCAGCCTTTTGTGGTCTGGATGGACCACAAAAATTTGGAGTACTTCAGGACGGCCAAGTGTCTGAATGCCCGCCAGGCACGCTGGTCTCTGTTCCTTGGCCGCTTCAGATTTACGATCACCTATCGCCCTGGCTCCAAGAACGGCAAACCGGATGCGCTGTCCAGACAGTTTGCGCCAGAAGTCCCGGAGGAGCAAGACCACACTGACATATTATTCGGCCCAGGAAACACGGACACAGGCTCAGGTAGATTTGAAAGCTTTATTTTTAACCAATATAACGTGTATGGATGCGTGTGTGACAGATAAGAATGTATTGTGGGTGGAGGATGCAGGTCGGGACAGAGCAGCACGCCGTGCAGCCAGGCAACCCTATGAGTGAGAAGAGAACAGGGGTTAGCTGGGCAAACCACAAAGGAGAGTGACAAGGTGATGTGCTTACTTGCAGTAACTGTGGTGGCTGGCGTTGGCAAGATCCCAAGCCTGGGAGACAGCGTCCTGCTGTGCGTCCGAGGAGGAGCAGCGTGGCAGAGGAGTGGTGAGACGAGGGAGAGAGTGTCCGCCGCCGGGAGATCCACCTGTGCACATGGGAAGGCTGACAGGAACAGGTGAGACAACAATTGACAGCTTACATGTCGTGATGAAGGTCAGCAGGCCTGGAGGAAAGGAATCCGCTGAAGGTTAGAGCACGAAGGAAGACAGACGGCTCCAGGCCGAAGCTCAGGGCAAGGTGGAATAAGTAGCTGCGCACTAACGTGATGCAGGTGTGCGCGCAGCTGAGGTGGATGCCCGTGAGTGGCGAGTGGTGACAGTACTCCCCCCACTACCAGCGCCTCCTGGTGCTGGCTTACCTGGGTGCGCCCGGTAAAACTCCGCGATGAGGTCCCGATCCAACACCCACGAAGAGCGCACCCAGGATCTCCACTCCGGTCCATAACCTTCCCAATCCACCAGGTATTGTAGCCCACGACCTCGGTGCTGGGAGTCCAAGATGGAAGTAACACTTCACGCCGGGTCACCGTCGATCATCCTAGGAGCGGGAGGCGACCTAGGAGGGGGGCAGAGTGGATTGGAAAGAACAGGTTTAATCTTGGACACGTGGAAGGTGGGACAAACACGTAGGGAGGGGGGGAGGGCCAAACGCACAGCCACCGGGTTGACAATTTTAGAAATCACAAAGGGGCCGAGACACCGCGGCGCCAGCTTCCTCTTCTTAGCCTTGAGGTTGATATCCTGGGAGGAGAGCCACACCCGTTGACCCACCTGGTAGTCAGGAGCTGGCCTTCTGTGGCGATTGGCGGTGGAACTGTTGCGCGCCGCTGTGCGTAAAAGCGCATTCCTCGTCTTGGTCCACACACTCCGGTAGCGTCTCATGTGCGCCTGAACAGATGGGACAGCCAACTCACCCTCCTGCTCGGGGAACAAGGGAGGATCGTACCCCAAGGACGCCTCAAAGGGTGACACACCAGTAGCTGTAGATCGCGCCAAGTTGTGGGCATATTCCACCCAGGCCAAGTAGTAGCTCCAGGAAAATGGATTGGAGGAAGTCACACAGCGCAGGGCAGCCTCCAACTCCTGGTTAGTGCGCTCGCATTGTCCATTGGACTGGGGGTGGTGACCAGAGGAGAGACTAACCGCGGCCCCCAAAGCGTTGTAGAAGCACCTCCAAACCTGGGAGACAAACTGAGGGCCCCGGTCCGATACCACATCCAGCGGGATCCCATGCAGCCTGACAACATGTTGGACCAGGAGGTCAGCCATCTCACGTGCCGAAGGGAGACCCTGAAGAGGCACAAAGTGGGCGGCCTTAGAAAATCGATCTACAATTGTCAGGACCGTGTCATAGGTGTTAGAGACTGGGAGACTGGTGACGAAGTCTAGGGCGATGTGTGACCAGGGCCTGCCCGGGACCGGCAGGGGCTGGAGTAGACCCGCAGGCGGAGAGTTTTGGGACTTGCCGGTAGCGCACTGGGGACAAGCCCGGACATAATTGGTGACGTCCTTCTGGAGACCCGGCCACCAGAACGAGCGTTGCAGCAGACTCACCAGGCGGGTGATGCCAGGGTGGCAGGCGAGCTTGGAGGTATGGGCCCAGTGAATCCCCTCTCCTCTAACCGCTGAAGGAACGAAGAGCCTCGCCTCTGGCCCCCCGCCAGGATCCGTCTCTGTCTCCTGAGCCCTAAGAATCTTGTCCTTGATGGACCAGGAAACCGCCCCCACAATGCACGAGCTGGGAAGGATGGTGTGTTCAGACTCCTCCGGATCCTCAGGGGCGAACTGCCTGGATAAAGCGTCGGGCAACCCATTCTTCGAGCCCAGATGGTAAGTGATGGTAAATTGAAAGCAAGCAAAACATAGAAACCAGCGCGCCTGGCGGGCATTCAGGCGCCTTGCTGACCTCAAATACTCAAGGTTCTTGTGGTCCGTCCAGATCACGAAAGGCTGGGCTGCCCCCTCCAACCAGTGACGCCACTCCTGCAGCGCGAGCTTGACAGCGAGGAGCTCCCTGTCGCCGACGTCATAGTTGCGCTCCGCCGCCAATAATCGCTGGGAGAAGAAGGCGCAGGGCCGCTTGACTCCATCCACTGGCGAGCGCTGAGAGAGCACTGTCCCCACCCCCGTGTCGGACGCGTCGACCTCCACTAGACACTGCAGTGCGGGATCGACCTGGGTCAGGACCCAGGAGGACGAGAATTCCGCCTGGAGAGTCTTGAAGGTGGTGGCCGCCTCCTCGGACCACTGGAAGGGCACCTTCGATGACGTGAGGCGTGTCAGGGGGGTGACAATGGCGCCGAAGTTGGGGATGAAGCGCTGGTAGAAATTAACGAATCCAATAAACTGCTGCACCTGCTTGCTGGAGGTAGGCGTGGGCCACTCGACCACCGCTTTGACCTTAGCGGGGTCGGGGAGAACCTGGTTGTGTGAGATAATGAACCCCAGGAAGGAGGTGGTCCGGGCGTAGAACTCGCACTTCTCCGCTTTGATATACAGGCGATTCTCCAGCAGCCGTTGCAGAACCCGCCTCACATGGACCTGGTGCTCCTCCCGTGATTTGGAGAAGATGAGTATGTCGTCCAGATATACAAAGACAAAGACTCCCAGGAAATCCCATAGAACGTTGTTTATGAGACGCTGGAAAATGGCAGGTGCGTTGGTGAGTCCGAACGGCATCACAAGATACTCGAAATGACCGCTGGGCGTCCTAAAAGCCATCTTCCATTCGTCTCCCTCCCGGATCCGAATGAGATGGTAAGCGGTGCGGAGGTCTAGCTTCATGAACCAGGTCGCCCACTGGAGGGAGTGGAAGGAGGTGTCCATGAGCGGCAAGGTGTAGCGATCCTTGATGGTGATGTCGTTCAGCGCTCTGAAGTCGATGCAGGGACGCAGGGACCCATCCTTCTTGGACACGAAGAAGAAACCCATGCCGAGCGGGGACAAGGAGGAGCGGATGATCCCAGAGCTGAGCGACTCCTTGATAAAGTATCCATCGCCACGTGTTCTGGTGCTGAGAGACTGTACAGGCGGCCAGATGGCAAGGGGGCCCCTGGACGGAGGTTGATCGTGCAGTCATATGGCCGGTGAGGGGGGAGGGACAAGGCTCTGGACTTACTAAACGCTACTCCCAAGTCGTGGAACTCCTGCGGTACCAGGGTGAGGTCTGGGGGCTCGGAGACCGGCGCCAGCGCAGGGGTGGACGGAGCACAAGCCGCCGACTGAAGGCAGGTGCCCAGGCAGAAGGTGCTCCAAGAAAGGACACTGCCGGTTCTCCAATCCAGGACAGGGTTATGCAAACGCAGCCAAGGGTAACCCAGGATGACATGGTCCGACGAGGAGGGCAGGACATACAGGGTCAGATCCTCCCGGTGATTGCCAGAGATGATGATGGGGACTGGCTTGGTGCGATGCGTCACTGTTCCCAGGGGCGAGCGAGAGAGAGTGACCAGGTTAAGAGGAGTTGACAGCGGTTGGCAGGGTATGCCCAAACGGGTTGCCAGGCTTTTAGAGATGAAACTCTGCTCTGCCCCAGAATCCACCAGTGCGTGCGTGAAATGCCCGGTGGAGTTGTGGCAGAATCGTACGGGCATTGTGCATGAGGATAGGGGATTTGGCCGGTTAGAGTCCGCGAGGCCCCATACAGTGACTCGCGGACCTCCCCGTTTGGCTTAACCAGGCACAGCTCCACGGGATGCTGGTCATCTCCGCAATACATGCAGAGACCCCGTTCCCGCCGGCGTTGTCTCTCCACAAGAGGGAGCCTAGTGCGCCCGATCGCCATGGCCTCTGGCTCATTGGCGGACTCCGGAGCCGGTAACGCCAGGGGGCGAGACTGAGAAAAGCGGGCGGAAGCTCCGCGCGAGCGGCTGACAGACTTCCGCTCTGCGGCCCGCTCACGCAGCCTATTGTCCAGGCTAATGGTGAGCAAAATCAGCTCGGAAAGCCGCCCTGGGAGATCCCGACTGGCTAGCTCATCCCTCAGACTGGAACTGAGGCTACGGAGGAAGATACTGCAGAGAGATGCCTCTCCCCAGCCCACCTCCTCCGCTGCCACCCGGAAGTCAATAGCATGTTCCGCCGCCGACCGGCTTCCCTGTTGGAGACTAAGAAGCCGATCAGCCAGGACGCTGTCATGACGCAAGTGGTCAAAGACCTCTAAAAAGTCCCGCACGAACCGGTCATAAGAGAGGGTTGCGTAGCTGGGCTTCGTCATTACGGTGTACACCCAAGCTAACGCTTGCCCCTCTAGGAGATTAGCCATGTACCCGATTCGGCTATGGTTTGAGGGAAAATCCCTGAGAAGGCGCAGGAACACCGACTCACACTGCAGGATAAACCCCCTAGCTCCACTGAGTTTCCTGTTGAAGCGAGCGGGGGTTGGAATGGGTGTGAGATGGGTTGGCGTTCCCGAGCTAGGCTGGCCAGCCGTGGGAGCGACTGTAGCCGAGGCGCCTAGAGGACCCGGGGGAAATGCCTGCTGGGGATCCAGGCGGTCTAACCGGTTAGTAATTATGGTTAATTGATTAAAAATTACCTGTTGTTGGTGTGCTAACATATCCACCCGAGCCTCAAGGGTGGAAAAGCTGCGTGCGAGCCCGCTGTCCGCTTTGCTGGAGCCGTACTGACGTATTATTCGGCCCAGGAAACACGCACGCAGGCTCAGGTAGATTTGAAAGCTTTATTTTTAACCAATATAACGTGTATGGATGCGTGTGTGACAGATAAGAATGTATTGTGGGTGGAGGATGCAGGTCGGGACAGAGCAGCACGCCGTGCAGCCAGGCAACCCTATGAGCGAGAAGAGAACAGGGGTTAGCTGGGCAAACCACAAAGGAGAGTGACAAGGTGATGTGCTTACTTGCAGTAACTGTGGTGGCTGGCGTTGGCAAGATCCCAAGCCTGGGAGACAGTGTCCTGCTGTGCGTCCAAGGAGGAGCAGCGTGGCAGAGGAGTGGTGAGACGAGGGAGAGAGTGTCCGCCGCTGGGAGATCCACCTGTGCACAGGGGAAGGCTGACAGGAATAGGTGAGACAACAATTGACAGCTTACGTGTCGTGATGAAGGTCAGCAGGCCTTGAGGAAAGGAATCCGCTGAAGGTTAGAGCACGAAGGAAGACAGACGGCTCCAGGCCGAAGCTCAGGGCGAGGTGGAATAAGTAGCTGCGCACTAACGAGATGCAGGTGTGCGCGCAGCTGAGGTGGATGCCCGTGAGCGGCGAGTGGTGACACACACCATCCTGCCGACTTCGTGCGTCGTGGGGGCTGTTTCATGGTCCATCAGGGACAAGATCCGGAGAGCTCAGGAGGCCGAACCTGATCCTGGCGGCGGCCCAGCTGGGAAGCTGTTTGTGCCGTCATCAGTCCGGGGTGACGTTATCCACTGGGCACACACGTCAAAGCTCGCCTGTCACCCTGGAATTTCCCGGCTGGTGGAGCTCCTCCAATGATCCTTCTGGTGGCCCAGACTTCGGAATGATGTCATCAACTACGTCCGTGCCTGCCCCCAGTGCGCAACTAATAAGACCTCGAACTCCCCCCCCAGCGGGGCTTCTCCATCCCCTGCCGGTCCCCGGTAGGCCCTGGTCTCATGTAGCCCTAGATTTCATCACCGGTCTCCCCACTTCCAACTCTTACAACACCATCCTGACTATTGTGGACCGGTTTTCTAAGGCTGCCCATTTTGTGCCGCTCCACGGCCTCCCTACGGCGCGGGAAACAGCCGACCTATTGGACCAGCATGTGGTCAGGCTACATGGGATCCCGGCTGACGTCGTCTCTGACCGGGGGCCTCAGTTCATGTCCAAGGTCTGGAGGTGCTTTTGTAACGCCCTGGGGGCCACGGTGAGTCTGTCCTCTGGCCACCACCCATAGTCCAATGGGCAGTGCGAGCGCACCAATCAGGAGCTGGAGGCTGCTTTGCGCTGCGTCACCTCCTCAAGTTCCTCTTCCTGGAGCACCCATCTGCCCTGGGTGGAGTACGCCCATAACTCCACCTTATCATCGGCCATCGGGATGTCCCCTTTCCGGGCGTCTCTGGGATACAACCCTCCGTTGTTCCCCGAAGAAGAAGGTGAGGTGGCAGTTCCCTCCATCCAGGCGCATCTCAGACGCTGCCGGCGCCTGTGGACCAAGACGCGCCAAGTGCTATTACGCACAGTGGCGTGCAACTCCAACGCAGCTAATCACCACAGGAGAGCCGCTCCTTGTTACCAGGTGGGCCAGCAGGTGTGGTTATCGACCCATGACATCAACTTGAAGGCGGAGAAGAAGAAGCTGGCTCAACGCTTTATCGGTCCCTACCCGGTGACTAAGGTAATTAATCCGGTGGCTGTGTGTTTGGCTCTCCCCCCCCCCTCCGTGTCTGTCCTACATTCCACGTCTCCCAAGTTAAATCTGTGATCTCTGACCCACTCTGTCCTCCTCCTAGGGCGTCTCCCCCTCCCGTGATGATCGACGGCGACCCGGCGTGGAGGGTCACCTCCATCCTGGACTCCCGACGCCGGGGTTGCGGGCTACAATATCTGGTGGACTGGGAGGGGTATGGTCCAGAGTGGAGATCCTGGGTGCACCCCTCTTTTGTGCTGGATAAACAACTTATCGCGGAGTTCCACCGGGTGCACCCAGGTAAGCCAGCGCCGGGAGGCGCTGCTCGGGGGTGGGGGGGGGAGTACTGTCACAACTCGCTCTCGCCTGTCATCTGTTTCAGCTGCGTGCACACCTACGCCTCATCAGCCTCCAACTATTTAACCTGCTCTACCTGGAGCCTCGGCCTGGAGCCGTCTGTTCTCCTACGCTCCCAACTCCAGCGCACGACTGTTCCTTCCCGGCCTGCGCCCTTGTTCCTCACGCACATAAGCTGTGTTTTTCCTTACCTGCTCTCCAGTTATCTCCCCTGTGCACAGGTGGATCCTCCAGGCGGTGGATTACTCCCTCCTTCGCCTCATCCTTGTCCGTCCCATCCTCGCTTCGCCGAGCATGCACCAGGGCGCTGTCCTCCAGGCAGGAGCCTGCAACTTGCCAACACCAGCCACCTCGACATCTGCAAGTAAGCAGCACTTTGTGTGTTAACCCTGCGTGGTGAAGATTATTACTCACGCCTGTCTTTGCTCTGCCCCTAGGGTTGCCTGGCTGCACGGCACACTGTTCCGCCCTCGGCGCTCCCTGTCCTCCAGCAGTCCATTCACACTTCACACTCACGCACCCAAACACCTGTTGTTGTTAAATAAAGCTTTTGAATCTCACTCAAGCCTGTGTGCGTGTTCCCTGGGCCCGACATTATGTCACTTTGTGCTACAACTTTTTGTATGAAAAGTGCTATATAAAAAAAGTTTTGATTGATTGATTGATTAAATGCTGTATAAGGACCTAAAAGCTGAAATTCTCATGTAATAAAATCTAAGAGTGGAGAGCTCTTAACTATTACTGACACTGTCAAGGACAAATGAGTCGAGCACTTTTGTGGAGTGTGTCAATAACGAGGCGGATTTGAAGCAGACATTTTATTACACATCTCACACATAAGCATAGTCAGAAAGAGGGCATCTCAGACAAGACTCTTCTCTTAAATACTTAGGCCTTCCTTCAGCAGCTTCTACACATCAAAGGTCACATTGCATTCACTTCCTTAATCCTTTAACATCCTCCTAGCAGTCTCTGATACACAAAAGATCACTCTGCATTCGTCTGATACACAAAAGATCATACTGCATTCGTCCTTCACACCTCCCTGTTATCTCCAAGGGAAACTCTGGTCTTTGTTCTAGTCTAAGATGCTACACCATTATGCACTCTCTAAACGACCCCCCCGAGCGTCTTGGATAGAACAATAGAATGACAGTCCATATGCTGTGGTAAAATCATTAAACATCAATCCACATGCTGCTTGGGCTTCAGTCTTCTCCCGTATCTGCTGTAACCCTTCAGTCTTCTCCCGTATCTGCTGTAACCAGGATTCACCGCCTCCACGGCGCTGTCATGCTGGGGGGCTGATGAATGCTGGGGGGTTGATGATTGAGGGGTAAAAGTCTGTGCCTGTGGGTGCTCTGGGGAATCTTTTCTCTGGGAAGCTCCCCACGGGGGTCTTCCACGCCGAGGGGCCCTCGCCAACAGCACTTGCTCGTCCGCCACAACAAAAGCGGGTTTGAGTCTGTCTATGCCAATTCTTTCCCTCCTACCCCCCAAATCTAGCAAAAAATGCTTGTCCCCTGTTTCCAGCACTCTGAACGGTCCATCATAAGGTGGGCGCAGGGGGGGGGGGATGTGCATCGCGTCTGACAAAAACGAACTCTGCATTTTTTCAAAGTTTTAGGCACAAAAACGCGCGGAAAACTGTGGTGAACAGGGCCCGGCAGCGTGCTTGTGTCTATGCTACACTGCAACAGCTGAGACGGGGAGCTGCCCGGCACGGGATTATCTGGGAGAAATTCCCCGGGCAGCCGAAGTGGCTGTGCAAAAACGAGTTGAAGCTTCCAAATCCTCTTTAGGCACAGAACGTAACCCCAGTAAAACCCACGGTAGCTTGTCTACCCAATTTGCATCCGTCAGTGACGCCCTGAGAGCCGCTTTGAATGACCTATGAAAACGTTCGCATAACCCATTAGCCTGTGGATTGTACGTGGTAGTGCGGTGAATTGTGACACCCAGGCTGCGGGCCATTGTTGACCAAAGTTCGGAAACAAATTGAGGGCCTCTGTCAGACGTAATGTCCGACGGGACTCCAAAACGCGCCACCCATGCTGTTAAGAACGCGCGTGCCACCTCCTTGGCCGTGGTTGCCGCCAGTGGAACCACTTTCGGCCAGCACGTGGTGTGGTCCACCATTGTCAGAAGGTGCGTGCACCCCTGTGATGGCGGGAGGGGGCCCACGAGGTCCACGTGAACATGGTCGAACCTCTTAGCCGGGATGTGAAACGGCTCCAAGGGAGCTTTCGTGTGTCTGTGTACTTTGGCTCGTTGGCACGCCATGCAGGCTGCTGCCCACTCTTTCACTTGTTTGCGAAGGCTCGGCCACACAAATTTCTCTCCTACCATTTTGACCGACGCGCGCACTCCCGGGTGCGCCAAAGAATGAATCGAGTCAACAACGCTGCGGCGCCACGCGGCCGGTACCACGGGACGCGGTCGCCCCGTGGAGACATCACAGATTAGGGGGGGCATACCGTCTTGCAGCACCCTGCTCTCCAGCCTTAACCTTGTTGGTCCAGACTGGAGCGCGCGCACATCCGCGTCACTAACCTGCTCCGCGGCCATGGCTGTGTAATCTATCCCAACGCGGACCGGGGCAGCCACGGCGCGCGAGAGGCAGTCTGCCACTACATTCAGTTTACCCGACACATGCTGAATATCGGTAGTAAACTCTGAGATCGCGGCCAGCTGTCTCTGCTGCCGGCCTGACCACGGTTCTGAAACCTTGGCCATCGCGAACGTTAGCGGCTTGTGGTCAACGAACGCGGTGAAATGGCGCCCTTCCAGCCAGAACTGGAAGTGGCGAATGGCCAAGTGGAGAGCCAGCAACTCCCTGTCGAACGCGCTGTATTTACGTTCACTATCGCGCAAAGTCCTGCTGAAAAAGGCGAGCGGCTGCCAAGCCCCGGCTACACGCTGCTCCACGACCGCCCCTATGACCACATCTGACGCGTCAGTAGTGAGTGCTATGCGGGCCGTTGGGTCTGGATGTGCCAACAACGCAGCATTTGCCAGGGCTGCTTTGACTTCCGAGAACGCTCGCTTTCGCTCCGGGGACCATTCGATCTTATTCGCGGGTTTCTGTTTTTTGAGCGCGGTATACAGTGGTTGCATGAGCTGCGCTGCGCGGGGAAGGAAACGGTTATAAAAATTCACCATTCCCAAAAACTCCTGTTAAGCCCTGACCGTTTGCGGCCGGGGAAAATCTGCTACCGCGCGCACTTTGTCAGGCAGTGGAACCACTCCTTCGGGAGAGACGCGGTGCCCCAAAAAATCAATCTGCGTCACCCCGAACTGACAGTTCGCTGGGTTGATTATTAAACCGTGCTCTCCCAACCTCAGGAAAACTGCCGTTAGGTGGGTTTCGTGTTCGTCTTCGGACGCGCTGGCTACCAAGATATCGTCCAAGTAGACGAATACGAAAGGGAGATCGCGCAGCACTGCATCCATCATGCGTTGGAACGTCTGTGCAGCCCCTTTAAGCCCAAATGGCATGCACAAAAACTCGAATAAACCAAACAGAGTTATCACCGCTGTTTTGGGTATGTCCTCAGCGCGCACTGGGACTTGGTGGTAACCGCGGACCAAGTCTATTTTAGAAAAAATGCGCGCTCCTGCCAAGGGAACGGAAAAATCCTGGATGTGAGGAATTGGGTAGCGGTCGTGCGCTGTGGCGTTGTTCAACCTGCGGAAATCCCCGCAAGGTCGCCACGAACCGTCAGCTTTAGGGACCATGTGTAGCGGGGAAGCCCATGGGCTGTTTGAACGCTTGATGATGCCCAACCTCTCCAGGTTGGCGAACTCCTCGCGCGCTATGGCCAGTTTAGCTGCGTCCAAGCGCCGAGGTTTTGCAAAAACGGGCGGCCAGGTGGTGGTGATAAAATGCTCCACCTCGTGTTTAGCAACGGCTGCCGAAAATGTGGGGACCGTGAGTGCTGGGAACTGAGTGAGCAGTGTGTGGAACTTACCGCATGCAGCTGTGATGTTGGCTTGTGCTGTTGGCCGGGACGTTCGAGCTGTACAGGGGATAGAATCAAAAGACAGTGCATTAACCAGGCGCCTGTTAGCGACATCAACCAACAAACCATGTGAGCACAAAAAATCAGCCCCCAAAATATTGAAATTCAATGCTGCTATGACAAAAGTCCACTCAAATGCACGGCCGTGTAGAGACAGAAGTAGAGTCCTCTCACCAAAGGTCTTAATCTCCAAGCTGTTTGCTGCTGCCATCTCAGGGCCGCTAGATCCTGCCAGCCGGTCAGTGTAGGACGGCATGATGAAACTCAACTGGGCGCCGGTGTCCACGAGGAAATGCCTCCCCGAGCGTGCGTCCGTCAAGTAGAGCAGCTTGTTCTCCTCCCCGAGGGCCGCAGCTGCTACCGACCCCCGGTCTTGGCGTTTCCCGAGCGCTTGAACTGGCATGGTGGTATACATTTGCGTGCCTTCTCTGCAAAGTGGTGGTGGTAGAAACAAAGGATGTCTCCTCCGCGTTCTTTGGCCCCCGCCGCCGCTGTCGTCGGTGGTTCTGCTACTGCCGTCAATGGCTCCTCGCCTCCTCCGGCCGTCGCGCCAAGCTCCGTCGCTGCCGCCGTGGTCGTGAGCTCTCTGCTGGCCGTGATGATCCGGTGTGCTTCTCGGGCCAGCGCACGATAGTCCCACTCGGCCAGCAATGGCGAATTGGCCAGGGTCGCTCTCGTCGCTGACGGAAGGTTCCGGAGGAAGAGGTGGGTAAAAATGAAGTGGTCGTCGTCCGAGCCCTTCAACCTCAGCATCTTCTCCATCAGGTCAATAGCCGACCCATCTCCTAACCCGGTCCGCGTCAGGAGTCTCTCTGCTCTCTCCTCCACCGAGAGTGTGTAGTGCTGGATGAGTGCAGCCTTCAACGCGTCGTACTTGTCGCTGGTTGGTGGCTGATCCAGCAGGCTCTCCACATGCTGAGCCGTGTGGGTGTCGAGCTTTGCGACCACATGGTAGAATTTCGTGTCATCCGCCGATATCCCCCGGAGGACGAACTGCGCCTCAACTAGGTGGAACCAGGAGCGCTGATTGTGCTGCCAAAAATCCGGTAGCTGGATTGTAACAGCGTATACTTGGCTGGGGGCTCCCAACGAGGCTGGTTCCGGGGATCTTTCGTCGTGTTGCATGATTCGTCTTGGGTCACCAGTGTGGAGTGGGGCAATAACGAGGCGGATTTGAAGCAGACATTTTATTACACATCTCACACATAAGCATAGTCAGAAAGAGGGCATCTCAGACAAGACTCTTCTCTTAAATACTCAGGCCTTCCTTCAGCAGCTTCTACACATCAAAGGTCACATTGCATTCACTTCCTTAATCCTTTAACATCCTCCTAGCAGTCTCTGATACACAAAAGATCACTCTGCATTCATCTAATACACAAAAGATCATACTGCATTCGTCCTTCACACCTCCCTGTTATCTCCAAGGGAAACTCTGGTCTTTGTTCTAGTCTAAGATGCTACACCATTATGCACTCTCTAAACTTTCATGATTTGCTGAACCAGCCAACTGATGTAGACATCAGCATCATTGAAGATATTGTCATGAATCGCCTCCAATGAGGCGAGGAGAGAGACAGGTTCACACTCAGGGTTACACCACAGACACATTTATTAAAGTAAAGTCCCAAAAAATAGTGTTGACATACAAAAATGCAATCGAGGAAAAACTTACAGATGAACACGACGTAACATGTAGTAGAGTAGCCACGGCGTAACGTGGCAGAGAGTCACCAAAGGGGGAACCACGGCATAACGTGGCGGTGACAAACACACAGCAAACACACACAATAATCCAGCAATGAGACAGACATGATGAGCTGACTAAATACACGGGAAAATAATGCAGTGATTGGATGCACCTGAGCGAGGACGCAAGGGGAGTAATCACAACACAGAAAACATCTGAGTTTCATGAGAGGGGGCATGGTCGGACTGGCAGGCTGACAGGCAGTGCCCACACAAGTGCAGGTCAATGAAGCTGCCTCACAGCTGCCGGCCAGAAAGCAATGTACACCAATACAAAACTAAACTAGAAATGATGTACAAATAAACAAGACATGGCAAAGGCAAACTAGACAATAAACTAGGAGACCATAGAAAAACTCAAAAGATAAAGCAATACACAACTACAGTAAATATGTACACAGAACAAACTCAGAACCAGACTGGAAATGAATAGCAAACGATACATGGATAATATGTCACACAGAGGAAAGTCATGGAACCGAGCCTAAAGGACAAACCGGCTCGGTTCATGACAGATATAGAACAGCTTCCTGTCATGGAATCAATGGATCATCCAATAGAACAACAAGAACTAGATTAAGCTCTCGCAAACACTAAATTAGGAAAAAGCCCAGGTACTGATGGCATCCTCCCTTAGGTACTCGTCCACAGTGGAAGTTTCCTCAGGGCCTTTCTTCTGACCCTGTTTAACATTGTTTGGGCTACAGAGTTCATTCCTATGGACTGGGTCAATGTGATCATTGCTATCTTGTTCAAAAAGGGTGACAGAAGGGAGTGCAGAAACTATAGAGGAATATCCTTACTGAGCGTTGTTGGTAAAGTCTTCACTGACATCATCCTACAGAGACTGCAGTGGTTAGCTGAGTGCATATATCCCCAGTCCCAGTCAGGGTACCACAAAGAAAGAGGAACCATAGACAGAGTCTTTACTCTCCGTCAGCTAATGGAAAAAAACAGAGAACAGCGCAGAAGTCTGTTTACAGCTTTCGTAGACTTTGTCAAGGCCTTTGACACTGTCAACTGTGATCTACTCTTCATCATTCTCAGCAAGCTTGGATGTCCAGCAAAGTTCATAAGAATTATCAAGAAGCTATACACAGATGTAGACGCCAGACTTATTGTCAATGGTGAACTGACACAATCCTTCCAGTACAATAGTGGTATAAAGCAAGGTTGTAAACTGGCACCAGCACTCTTTGACTTGTATGCTGCAGTCCTACTGTGGCTAGCTTTCAAGAACATTGGACACTCTTTCAGCATACAGATCAGTTTCTGCTACGATGGTGATCTGTTTGATCCATGCAGACTTAAGGCACAGTCTAATGTCCTCACAGAATTCATCAGGGAAGCTCAATATGCTGATAACATTGCTATATTTAGTGACACGAGGGAGAGCCTTCGGTCCCTGTTGACATCCTATAACAACTTAGACTGCACATTAAAACAGTGAAAACAGAGACCATGCGTCTCGGCAGTGAAGCTGAGTTCTTCATAGATGGTGTAAAACTACGTAATGTCAACCATTTGAAATATCTTGGTAGCTATGTTACTAGCGACTGCTCCATGAAAGAACTTGTGTCTTGAATTCAAGTGGTATCATGCGCTTTTGGTCATTTGCGCAAGAGTCTTTCACTCCCATGACCTTACTGTCTCTACAAAAATAAGCGTGTACAATCAGTACTTAATCCCTTTACTCATGTACTGTATGGCTGTGAAACATGGACTCTATACCATCATGAAGTCAAACAGCTATGTATGATACAGCAACGTCATCTGCAGCTCATTCTTAAGATCAAATGGTATCATTTTGTTACCAATGAGGAGATCTTACAGAGTGCTGGCACCGAAGATATATTGATAACCCTTTGAGTGTGTATGGTGCAGAACTGTGACATACCCCCTAGTGGTCAAGAGTGGTAAATATTTTTTGTCAATAAAATAGTTCAGATTTCCAAGGCTATAACTTGAAAGTGGTAAGAGATAATGGCTTACTGTCAATTAGAAAGATGTAAAATATGATCCAAAGTTTCAGATAGGAATAAATTTATGCATCTAATTTGCATAATGTTGTGGCACCTCTTTAAATTCCATAACTCAGTCAAAACTGGACTTTGGACATATTTACACAAAAAATGGTTCAGTCTTTTGACACCATTTTTTGTACAGAGGTACCTCATCATCTTATCTTCAAATATATGAACAAGAAATCAGTACATTTAAAAAACCCCAGAAATTTCTCACTTACTTTTGACAAAGTCAGTGAGAAGGCAGGTGCAGTGCCGTGCCCTGCCACTAGGGACACGCAAATTCTCACACTCAAAGGGTTAAGATAGTGAAAAACTGCCTAGGCTGGCTGGATCATCTTTGCTGTATGGATGATAAGAGAACTCCAAAGGAACTCCTTTTTGGAGAACTGGCCCATGGTACAAGATCTGTTGGGCGACCAAAACTGCGTTTCAAGGATACATGCAAATCCATGCTCAAATGTGGGAATGCGCTTGACGTTAGGCAAACTTCTGTAAACAATAGAGAAGAGTGGCACAAACTTGATGAGAAACGTACAGCAGAATATGAGAGGAGTAGGGAGAGATGTATAAAAAAGAAGACAACTGTGTGACACCCGCTAGCGGGCTCTAGGTGTAACAGTATATATATAGTATATATACAATATACAGTATATATACAGTATATACAGTATATATATATATATATATATATATATATATATATATATATATATATATTGTCAGCCTCCGTCGGGCTATGATGACCATGGAAGAGAATCCTAAACGTCTACTCTGCTGGAACAGCACCGCCTGTGGCTGAACAGGCCAATGTGCGAATGACAGTCCCTGTCACACAGGTCGCACTTGTGGGTGGTCTCCGTGCTGCTGGGTCTGTGGCGGTTCTTCCTGCGGGTCCTTTTTTCATCTGCTGCAGCAGTCAGTCTCTCTTCACCCGCCTTGAGCTGTCTGGTCAGGGTGCCTCTCCATTTGGAGCGGTCCGTTGCAAGGTCCTCCCAGCACTCTGTATTGATATCCAGGGCTTTCATGTCTCTCTTGCAGACGTCTCTAAAGCGCAGCTGTGGGCGGCCAACGTCTCTCCTACCAGTTGCAAGTTCTCCGTAGAGGACGTCTTTGGGGATTCTGCCATCCTCCATACGGTGAACATGGCCTAGCCAGCGGAGCCTGCGCTGCCTGAGTAGAGTGAACATGGAGGGAAGGCCAGCGCGGGACAGAACTTCTGTGTTGGGCACTTTGTCCTGCCAGGATATGTCCAGGATGTGGCGAATGCAGCGCAAGTGGAAGAAGTTCAGTCTCTTTTCCTGCCGGGCGTATGTTGTCCACGTCTCACTCCCATAGAACAGTGTGCCGATGACGCAGGTGTTGTACACTGCTATCTTCGTCTTGACAGAGAGTTTGGGATTCTCCCACACTCGTGTGGTGAGGCGAGCGAGTGTGAAGGCTGATTTTCCAATCCTCTTGTTGATCTCTGTATCAAGGGAGAGGTTGTTGCTGATCGTGGACCCCAGGTACGTGAACTGATTCACGACCTCCAGCTTGTAGTCGTCGATGGTGATGGTTGGTGGTGCTTCAGTGCCTTGCGCCAAGACGTTAGTCTTCTTCAGGCTGATGGTAAGCCCGAAGTCCTTGCATGCCTGGGAGAAGCGGTCCATCAGGGTCTGAAGCTCCTGCTGTGTGTGGATTGCGACTGCAGCGTCGTCTGCGAACAGCATGTCTCTGATTAGAGCCTCGCGTACTTTGGTTCTGGCTTTCAGGCGGGCGAGGTTGAAAAGCCTGCCGTCAGATCTTGTGTGCAGGTAGATTCCCTCTGTTGCTGTGCTGAAGACATGCCTCAGGAGCATAGCAAAGAAAATCCCAAAGAGGGTCGGCGCAAGTACACAGCCCTGTTTCACTCCGCTGCGTATGGTGAATGGCTCTGAGACGTTGCCATCGTGCTGCACTATCCCCTGCATGTTGGTGTGAAATGATTTGATGAGGCTTTGCAACTTTGTTGGGCATCCTATCTTTGGCAGGATCTTGAAAAGGCCTTCTCTGCTGACCAGATCGAACGCTTTGGTGAGGTCGATGAAGGTGACGTATAGAGGCATGTTCTGTTCTCTGCATTTCTCCTGGAGTTGGCGGATGGAGAATATCATGTCTACCGTCGATCGCTCAGCGCGGAAGCCACACTGAGGCTCGGGGTAGACACGTTCGGCAAGCTTCTGTAGACGAACGAGAACAACTCGTGCGTAGACTTTGCCAACGACGCTGAGGAGGGAGATGCCCCTGTAGTTGTTGCAGTCGCTTCTCTCCCCTTTGTTTTTGTAGAGGGTGATGATCTTGGCGTCCCTCATACCCTGTGGTACGGCACCTTCCTTCCAGCACTGGCAGAGGACGTCATGCAATGGCAGCAGTAAGGCGGTCTTGCAGTGCTTGATCAGGTCAGGGGGTATGTCGTCGTTGCCGGGTGCCTTGCCAGCGGCCAAGCTATCAATGGCCTTGCTGAGTTCGTCGATGGTTGGCTCGGCGTCAAGTTCGTCCATGGATGGCAGGTAGTTGATGGCATCAAGGGCTGACGGTGTCACGGTGTTCTGTCTAGAGTAGAGGTCGGAGTAGTGTTCCACCCATCTCTCCATCTGCTTGTTCTTTTCTGTGATCATCTCCCCAGTGGAAGATTTGAGGGGGGCCGTCTTGCTCTGAGCCGGACCAAGTGCTTTCTTGATGCCATCATACATACCACGGATGTTCCCTGTTATGGCAGTGGTTTGAATGTCTTGGCTGAGCTGAGTCCAGTACTCGTTGGCACAGCGCCGAGCAGTCTGCTGAACTTTGCTTCTCGCAGCCCTGAGAATCTGGAAATTCTTCTCGTTTGGGTACTTCTTTTACTCAGCAAGTGCTGAGCGCTTGGCTTCAATGACGGGGGTCATCTCGGTCAACTTGGCATCAAACCAGTCCTGTGATTTCGAGGTCTTCCTCCCAAAGGTAGCCAAGGCTGTGCGGTGGATGGTGTTTCGCAGCTCTTCCCACTTCTGCTTTGCAGATTCTCCTTTTTGTGGTACACCAAGTTCCTTCTCAAAGGTGGAGGCAAACTGCTCAACAAGTTCTGGTTGGGCCATCTTGCTGGTGTCAATCCGTGCCTTTCCAGGTTGTCTAGCATGATGGAATTTCTTCAGCTGCAGCTTGACCTTGCAACACACCAATGAATGGTCTGTGTCGCAATCTGCACTCTGGAACGAACGGGTGATTAGCACGTTCTTCAGTGAGGTGCGCCTGGTCAGGATCAAGTCCAGCTGGTGCCAGTGCTTTGAGCGCGGATGTTGCCAGGAAACCTTGTGTTGGGGCTTGGTCTTGAAGAACGAGTTTGTGATGCACAGATCGTGATATGTGCAGAACTCGAGCAGCCGCTGTCCGTTGTCGTTCATTCTGCCCACACCAAAAGGTCCAAGACAGGAGGGCCAGGAGTCGTGGTCAGCACCCACTCTGGCATTGAAGTCTCCAAGGAGAATGAGTTGTTCAGAGTTGGGGATGATCCTGACAGTTGTTGCGAGATTCTCGTAGAACTCGTCTTTTGCCTCTGGTGTGGCTGTCAGTGTTGGGGCACACACACTGACGAGGGTGACTGGGCCTTGAGTGGTGTTCAGCCGGAGGATGAGGAGTCGTGCAGAGCCAGTGCTGCCCGGTTCCACCATCTTCAGCAAAGTGTTCTTCACTGCGAAGCCCACTCCGTGTTCCCTGTGTTCGTCACTGCCCTTTCCCTGCCAGTAGAACGTGTAGTCCTTCTCTCTCAGTGTGCCTGCGTCAGCCAACCGTGTTTCCTGGAGAGTGACGATATCCACTCCCAGTCTCTTCAGCTCATTATTGATGATGGCAGTCTTCCTGGTGTTGTTGATGTCCTTGAGGTTAGCAGCGAGTCCTGTCATCATAGTGCGGACGTTCCAAGTTCCCAGTTTTAGAGTTGGTCTCTTTTGTTTTATTGTCTTGCTTGGTGCGAAGGTTCTCAGCCTGCTGTTCGGACTTCTCCTTATCCCCATGCACCCAATGAGGAAAGCAAGCTGTGGCGGGACAACACCTTATTGGCTGGGGGCTGCCCAGCTTGAGGCAGGCGGTAGCTGTCCAGTGAGATCTGATGATCCCTCCCACCGTGGGGAACAACCCCTGGCGCAGCGCTCTACGCCAATTGAGCAGTGGCTTATAACCGGTAACTGTCATTCCCCGTGTTTTGTCTACGCCAAAGGCGAAGCTGGAGTGTCCTCTCCAGTGATCTGGTGTTCTACCTTCCAGCGTTGGGCGTTGGTAGGATTCAAGCCTGGGCAGGAAGATATGGAGGACAAGATGTTGCCCATGCAGCATGTCCCCCCTCTCCACGTCACTGATGAATCCAAAGGAACAGCAGGGCTGCTACAGTTTGGCACCAGCGCCGTTGCAGGAGCTGCCAGAACGATGTTGATCTTCTTCCGGCCTTCAGAGAGAGCAGTCGCATTTTCTCTCCCTCCTCCCCACTCCTCTCCCCTCTTCACTATCCCAGCTTGTTGTGTCCTGTCTCTGTCTGTGTCGCTCTTATTCTGGCTGAATCTTATTCCAAATGGAAAATTATGGATTTGGTGGGCTTTATATGCGATTGACACCACTTCAAAAGAAGATCGGGCTAGGGGGAGGCCAAGTGGACTCATGAACAATTGGGAATTCATGTGTCTGTGTGATTCGACTGAGATGCGGAAGACATCTCTATTTGTTTGGCTTTTGATCACAGGATTTCTATTTTGGCTCTGGAGTTTCCTGATGTATCAGAAATTAAAGAAGTTGGGAGAGCTGATCAAAGCAGACCCGGCAATGCTCCTTCAACAACAAATTCGACCAGTCGGGGAGTGCACTGATAGCGGCAATGGTGAACTGAATGATGGCTGATTCAGAAGATGGTATACATCTGGAGTCGCTGGTGCTCTCCAGGGAATGATTTTAAAGCCTGTATATGGAAATTATGAAGCACAGAATCGCAAGAGAGATGGAAATTCTATGCTCTGAGTGAACTGTGCCTTGACCTTGAAAGACATGAAGACAAAACAGAAGAAGAGTTTCCCTAACACAAACAATCTGGCGTACAGTAATCTGAACTCTCAAGGACAGCGCCATGTGACTGGCTTAGGAATTACCATCAGACATGCACTGAGAGTTGGATCTCTCGTGGACATGCTATCTAAGTTTCAGACACTAAAGACATAACATCCAGTTGCTGAGAGAGGATTTTTGCTGCACACCAGTAACTGACACACACACTGCATACAACATCACATGACTGATACACATACACTGACACACATACACTCACACTGTCTCTCTCAACTTGCTGCTTTGTTAATGTGTGATCTATTGTTTGCTATTTGTGCATAAGAGGTTTTTTTTCTATGTAATCACAATTTTGCTCATACGAGCTTTTTATGAGCTTTATACGAGCTTTATTTTGATAACTATGTTTTTTCTCTCCGCCCTATGTGTTCTCCCCCTCCCCCCCTTCTTTACCCTCCACTATATGACAGGCGCCTTTGCATGGCTGCCGTGTCATTGGGATGCGCTTATCGTGCGCGCCCAATGTCAAGTCAAATTCCTCGTATGTTTACTTGTTTACTTGTAAATGTGCTTGGCAATAAAGCTCATTCTGATTCTGATTCTGATTCTGATTCTGAGCACAACATAGAACTGCCTTAGGGGCTCCGACTCCGGATTTTTCCTCAAGGTTGACTCCCGAAGCCTTTCCCGTGACCGGGTATGCCGCAAGGCAGCAGAGGTTTGAAATCAGGGTTTACCTTCCCCTAGATGGGCTACCTTCCCAGGTTGACGAGCCACCATCTACCCGAAGCATCTGGTTTTAAGGCGCCAGAGATCCGCCCTCGCCCCTTCTCCTATTAGTAAAAGCAGTTCCGCCGGGCTTAGAGACTAAACCACACGGGCAGGCTAGGAGCTGGACTTAGTTGTCAGAGGCTTTTCGAGACGCATGCCATAAGGAGCATTTTATGAGCACTGGGAGCTTAACCCCAGTGCCGCTCCTGGCTATGACAACCTTGGAACCAATATATATATATATATATATATATGAGATGAGATGAGATGAGATTCAACTTTATTGTCATTACACATGTATGAATACAAGGTAACGAAACGTGACTTGGCATTTGGGCACGCTCTGCAGAGCGCATCTAAGGCCGGGGCAGCCGCTAGGCGCCAGTCATACTATATATATAGTGGAGAGTGCAAATAAACGGAGGCAAACTTATGCAGCAGACGACTTTATTCACTCTCCCATCAGTCATACACAGAAAAAGCATATCTCAATACACCAGGGTCTCTCCTTTTATATCATCTGCCCATCTCACATCTGCATGACATCTCGCATCACAATACATTCAACCCTTCTCCCCCAACTACTTCTTCCTGCTACCTCACCATAATCTCTCTCATCTCAACATCTATTGTCCTCCTCTGTTTACACTCTGCATCCAGTCTGAGATGATTAACCCAGCTTCTACACCACCCCCCCAGAATCTCAGACCGAGTTTCAGTCCTCACGTCCTTTTGGCTTCAGTCTCTTATCTGCTGTAATGGGGGTTCTCTGCCTCCGTGGCACTGCTGTGCCGGTGGGGGGCTCCTGGGGGTGTGTCTGTCTGCGGGTGGGCAATGGCGAGGGGGGGGGGACCTTCGACTTGCCCGTGTAGCTGCTCTGATGAATCGTTTACCTGGGGAGTTCTCAGTGGGGGTCTTCCATGCCAAGGGGCCCGAGCCAAGATCACTTGCTCGTCCGCCACCACAAAGGTGGGCTTAAGTCTGTCTATACATATTTTCTCCCTACGACCCCCCAAGTCTAACAAAAAATGTTTGTCCCCTGTTTCCAGCACACTGAACAGGCCATCGTAGGGTGGGCGTAATGGGGGGCGGTGGGCATCGTGCCTGACAAACACGAATGCCGCATTCTTCAAAGGTTTTGGCACAAAAACGCGTGGAAAACAGTGGTGGGCCAGGCCTGACAGCGTGCCTGTGTCTGCGCTATGCTGCAAACCCTGAGACGGACAGTTGTCCGGCGTGGAATTATCTGGCAAAAATTCCCCGGGGAGCCACAGTGGCTGAGAAAAAACAATCTCCGCCTGGGAAGCCTCCAAATCCTCTTTTGGTGCGGAACACAACCCCAATAAAACCCGCAGCAACCGGTCTACCCAATTTGCATCCATCAGCGAAGCCCTGAGCGCTGCTTTCAGTGACCTACGGAAACGCTCACATAACCCATTGGCCTGCGGGTTGTACGCGGTTGTGCGATGAATTGCAACACCCAGGCTACGGGCCATCGCGGACCAGAGGTCGGAAACAAACTATGGGCCCCTATTGGACGTGATGTCCGACGGGATGCCAAAACGTGCCACCCATGTCGTCAAAAAAGCGCACGCCACGTCCGCGGACGTGGTTGCCGCCAGCAAGACTGCTTCTGGCCAGCGTGTGGTGCGGTCCACCACTGTCAAAAGGTGCATGCACCCCTGCGATGGCGGGAGGGAGCCCACGAGGTCCACGTGAACATGCTTGAACCTCTTAGCCGGTATACGAAATGGCTCCAAAGGAGCCTTCGTGTGTCTGTGTACTTTGGCTCGTTGGCACGCTACGCAGGCTGCCGCCCACTCTTTCACTTGTTTGCGCAGGCCTGGCCAAATGAACTTCGCTCCCACCATTTTGACTGATGCGCGCACTCCTGGGTGCACCAGAGCGTGAACTGACTCAAACACTCGGCGGCGCCAAGCAACTGGGACCACTGGGCGCGGGCGTCCCATGGAGACATTGCAGATTAGGGGGAGGCTGCCGTCTTGCAGTACTCTGCCCTCCAGCTTTAACCCTGTTGGTCCAGACTGGAGTGCGCACATGTCCGCATCGCCAATCTGCTCTGCGGCCATGGCTGTATAATCTATCCCCACGCAGACCGGGGCCACTACTGCGCGCGACAGGCAGTCCTCCACCACATTCAGTTTACCCGACACATGCTGAATATCGGTCATAAACTCCGAGATCGCGGCCAGCTGTCTCGGTTGCTGGCCCGACCATGGTTCTGAAACCTTGGCCATCGCAAACGTTAGCGGCTTGTGGTCCACGAACGTGGTGAAGCTGTGCCCTTCCAGCCAGAACTGGAAGTGGCGTATGGCCAGGTGGAGATGATGAGATGAGATGAGATTCAACTTTATTGTCATTACACATAGAGAGAGCCAGCAACTCTCTGTCGAACGCGTTGTATTTACGCTCACTGTCGTGCAAAGCCCTGCTGAAAAAAAGCGAGCAGCTGCCAAGAACCGGCAACACGTTGCTCCACAACGGCCCCGATAGCCACGTCCAAGGCATCAAGTAGTGAGCGCTATCCAGGCCTCCGGGTCCGGGTGCGCCAACAGTGCGGCGATTGCCAGGGCTGTTTTAACCTCAGAGAACACCTGCTCCCGCTCCGGAGTCCATTCGACTCTGTCCGCCGGTTTCCGTTTCTTGAGCGCGGCATACAATGACTGCATGAGCTGAGCTGCGCAGGGGAGGAACCGGTTATAAAAGTTAACCATCCCTAAAAACTCTTGCAGCGCCCTGACCGTCTGAGGCCGGGGAAAATTCGCCATGGCATGCACCTTGTCGGGCAAGGGTATTGCTCCCTCCGGTGAGACGTGGTACCCCAAAAAGTCAATCCCCGTCACGCCGAACTGGCATTTCGCCGGGTTGATTATTAACCTGTGCTCTTCCAACCTCCGGAAAACTGTCCTGAGGTGGGTTACGTGTTCGTCCTTGGACGCACTGGCCACCAGGATATCATCCAGGTAGACAAACACAAACGGTAGATCACACAACACCACATCCATCATGCGTTGGAATGTCTGTGCCGCGCCTATTAATCAGAAGGGCATGCGTAAAAACTCAAACAAGCCAAACGGAGTTATTACCGCTGTTTTGGGTATGTCCTCCGCGCGCACTGGGACCTGGTGGTAACCACGGACCAGGTCTATTTTAGAAAAAATGTGTGCCCCGGCGAGGTGAACGGAAAAATCCTGAATATGGGGAATCGGGTAGCGGTCGTGCGCTGTGGCGTTATTCAACCTGTGGAAATCTCTGAACGGTCGCCACAATCCCTCGGCCTTAGGGACCATGTGTAGCAGGAATGCCCATGGGCTGTTTGAGCGCCTGATGATGCCCAACCTTTCCAAGTTGGCAAACTCCTTGCGCGCTATGGCCAGTTTAGCTGCTTCCAGGCACCGAGGTCGTGTGAAAACAGGCGGCCCAGTGGTGGTAATAAAGTGTTCCACCCCGTGTTTAGTGCTGGCCGCCGAAAACATTGGGACCGTGAGTGCTGGGAACTGAGTGAGCAGTGTGTGGAACTTACCACCTGGAGCTGTGACGTTGGCTAGTGTTATTGGCCCGGCCCCTCGAGCTGTACAGGGGAGATAATCAAAAGACAATGCATTAACCAGGCGTCTGTTAGCAACATCAACTACCAACCCGTGTGCGCACAGAAAATCAGCTCCCAGGATTGGGAAACTCAATGCCGCTATGACAAAAGTCCACTTGTACATACGGCCATGTAGGGATAAAATCAGTGTTCTCTCAACAAATGTCTTAATTTCTGAGCCATTTATGGCTACCAGCTCAGGGCCGCTAGCTCCCGCTAGCCGGTCGGCATAGGACGGCAGGATGAGGCTCTTTTGGGAGCCGGTGTCTACGAGGAACCGTCTCCCCGAGCGCGAGTCCGTCACGTAGAGCAGCTTGTTCTCTTTACCGGTGGTCGCAGCTGCTACCAACTGCCGGCCTTGGCGTTTCTCGAATGCTTGAATTGGCACGGTGGCACACATCTGCATGCGTTCTCTCCAAAGCGGTGGTGGTAGAAGCAGAGCGTGTCTCTCTGGCACTTCCTGGCCCCCGCTGCCGCTACCGTCGCCGGCTCCTCGCCTCCGCTGGTCGTCTCGCTGGGTTCCGACACCGCCGCGTTCACTGTGAGGGCTCTGGTGGTGAGGATGATCCGATCTGCCTCCTGGGCTAGCGCCCGGTAGTCATGCGCGGCCAGCAACGGCGAATTGGCGAGATCCGCTCTTCCCTCTGTTGGGAGGTTCCGGAGGAAAAGGTGGGCAAACAGAAAATGCCCGTCGTCCGTGCCCATCAATGCCAGCATCTTTTCCATCAGTTCGACCGCCGACCCATCTCCTAACTCGGAGCGCCTCAGGAGCCTCTCTGCTCTCTCACAGTCCGAGAGCGTGTAGTGCCGGGTCAGCGCGGTCTTGAGAGCCCCGTATTTGTCGTGGGCTGGAGGCTGTTGGAGCAGGCTTGCTACTTGCTGAGACGTGCGAGCGTCCAGTGCTGCGACCACATAGTAATATCTGGTGTCGTCTGCCGTTATTCCCCGGAGGGCGAACTGAGCCTCGGTGTTGTGGAGCCAAGACCGCGGGTCGTGCAGCCAAAAGTCCGGTAGTTTGACCGAAACAGCGCACACATTGCTGGGGCTTTCCGTCCGAGCCGTCTCTGGGATGCTTGCCACGTTGCTGGGGATTCCCGTCCGGGCCGACTCCGGGGTTCTTGCCTCGTGTTCCATAATTCATCAAGGGGTCACCAGTGTGGAGAGTGCAAATAAACGGAGGCAGACTTATGCAGCAGACGACTTTATTCACTCTCCCATCACTCATACACAGAAAAGCATATCTCAATACACCAGGGTCTCGCCTTTTATATCATCCGCCCATCTCACATCTGCATGACATCTCGCATCACAATACATTCAACCCTTCTCCCCCCACTACTTCTTCCTGCTACCTCACCATAATCTCTCTCATCTCAATATCTATTGTTTTCCTCTTTTTACACTCTGCATCCAGTCTGAGATGATTAACCCAGCTTCTACACCATATATACACTACCGTTCAAAAGTTTGGGGTCACTTAGAAATTTCCTTATTTTTGAAAGAAAAGCACTTTTTTTCAATGAAGATAACTTTAAACTAATCAGAAATACACTCTACACATTGCTAATGTGGTAAATGACTATTCTAGCTGCAAATGTCTGGTTTTTGGTGCAATATCTAGATAGGTGTATAGAGGCCCATTTCCAGCAACTATCACTCCAGTGTTCTAATGGTACAATGTGTTTGCTCATTGCGTCAGAAGGCTAATGGATGATTAGAAAACCCTTGTGCAATCATGTTAGGTCTGCAATGCTGTAATTGCTGCAAATGGAGGATTCTTTGACGAAAGCAAAGTTTGAAGGAAAAAATTATTATTTCAAATACAAATCATTATTTCTAACCTTGTCAGTGTCTTGACTATATTTTCTATTCATTTTACAACTCATGGTGGTAAATAAGTGTGACTTTTTATGGAAAACACAAAATAATTGGGTGACCCCAAACTTTTGAACGGTAGTGTATATACTGTATATACATATATATATACATATATATGCACATGTGTGTGTGTGTGTGTGTGACTAAGATCTGAAAAAATAACAATATAAGCCGCATTTACGGCCAGTGTCCTGGGCTAATAGCTCAGGGGCTAATAAGCTACCTTTAGCTGGCTGTGCCAGCCACCAGCCTTCGGTAAAGGCGATCCGCCGCAGAATCATGATGAAAACAGTGGGAGATGGGCCAGAGTGACACGAGGCACACCAGCAAACAAAGGGGTAACAGCATTGGCTATTAGCGTGACTAAGATATGAAGAAAATAACAATATAAGCTATGTTTACCAGCATTAGCTCTGGGGCTAATAGCTCAAGGGCTAATAGGATTCCTTTAGCCCCCCTTCTATCTACATGACGGACAGCTAGGCGGGCCAATAATAGAGCAGTGGGTGGGTCTTTAGGACAGCAGTGGGTGGGCTTTTTCAACACTTGACATAGAAGAATTACCTGGAAGAGTCAAAAAATGTTTTTGGCGAGTTTCTCTGAAAGAACGAGATAAATGCAGTGTGCTTTTTTCAGATCGTTGATTGTTTGGAAATTTTTTTTTGGCTAATTACGCTACCAGTTGACACATTTGAGACAGTTAAAACCTACAAACACACTATTTTTTAGTCAATGGCACCTTTAAGGGAGGAGAGATGAAGTAACGTCCTCCTTGACTTATTCAAAGTAGATTCATTGCTGTCCTTTCTGCAATTACAAAAATGTTTGGCATGAACTCCTGGTTCTTTTCTTGGGGAATGCAATATTAGGTAGGCTAATACAGTGGTCCCCAACCCTGTTCCATGGAGGCCCAAGACCCTGCAGGTTTTCTGTTCCTCCAGCTTCTTCAGCAGGTGTTTCCACTGATCAGCAATCAGTTGGAAGCAACTCAGTGAAATCACCTGTTGAAGACTCTGGTTGAAGGTAAAACCTGCAGGGTCTTGGGCCTCCATGGCACATGGTTGGGGACCACTGGGCTAATAGATATGACACATTAATGTGGAAAGATGAAGAAGGCAGAATGTACCATTTTATATGGTCTTTGGTATGAACCAGCCAGGATTTGAACCCACAACCTCCCAGTCATGGGGTAGATGCTCTACCAACTAGGCCAAGTGTAGACTATCACAATCACAATAAACAAAAGAGCAATGCCATTTATTATGCCTCGGTGAAACGGAGGCATACAGTTATGTTAGTGCGTCTGTTTGTGGCTGTGTGTATCTGTCCGTCTGTCTGTCTGTCTGTCTGTCTGTCTGTCTGCACACCTCTCTGTTTCAGTTTGCCCGGCCAAAATTAAGTGGAACTAAAGGCTTGTATCATTGTATCACCATATATTCTTGACTTTTAATTTGCCAGAATTTCGAAATAACACTTCATTTTTGAAATAAACACAAATTTAACTCACCATTTCTGTCAATGCCGCAGCAAAAAAAGGTAATGCAATAACTATCACGGGTCACTAGAGGTCGGAGTGCCACTTTTTTACAGCTGCCCATGCTACCATGCCACAGGCACCGAGGCACAGCACCTTGGTGCTTTCATTTCATAAACGACACAAATGTTTGAGCATTTTGTATTCATTTTGAATTTATCATGTTAGTTTGATGATTTGGATATTTTCTTGTTCTGTAGATTTGTATGTACTTCACTTTCTTTGCAAGTGACCTCAACTGTGTAATGATTTCTGCAAGATTGCATCCTCTTGACTTTTGATTTAAATTTCTTTAAGAAATGGGACTGGCATACAGACCTCATGGAAAAAAGGTATGAATGGGGCTGTGATTCATTTAATGACCACATGGTGTCATTAAACCCAGAGTTTCCAAAAGTTTCGAGTTAAGTACATTTAATGCAGTCAGGTGAAACAAACAAGTGAACTTATGCAGGTAAAAACATAAAATGTGACTCATCATTTATTATGAACAGATAAGATTCAGATTATTTTTTTTGGTTGTTTTTACAGTTACATGCCTCGATTCTATACACGTGGGATAGTTGATTAAGTGATTTGCTTATTTTGGGGAGTAGTCAAAATGGGAATTAATGCTAAAACTAAAAAGAATATTCTACCACTCAAATGGAAATTATAGAAATGGTCCCGAGCATAGTAACACATTATGTGTTACACATAATGCTGTCAGTCATATGAGTAAGCACTTTGTGCTCAAACTCTGATAAGCAGTGTGGTTCTTGCCATTCTATATCTATTTTTATTTTTATTTATTTTATTTCAATTTCAATAAGAGACTGGAACAGAAGAACATGCTTGGACTGAGATCCCGTTACCAGGAGCAATGAGAAAATGCAGGTCATAAAATCAGGAGGATGGGTACAAACACAAGACTTAAAGAATGCACTTTCCCTGTTTAGAAGTTATTTACAGAACACATACAGTGGGGCAAAAAAGTATTTAGTCAGCCACCAATTGTGCAAGTTCTCCCACTTAAAAGATGAGAGAGGTCTCCAATTTTCATCATAGGTATACCTCAACTATGAGAGACAAAATGAGAAAAAAAAATCCAGAAAATCACTTTGAAGGATTTTTAATGAATTAATTGGTAAATTCCTTGGTAAAATAAGTATTTGGTCACCTACAAACAAGCAAGATTTCTGGCTCTCACAGACCTGTAACTTCTTCTTTAAGAGGCTCCTCTGTCCTCCACTCTTTACCTGTATTAATGGCACCTGTTTGAGCTCATTATCAATATAAAAGACACCTGTCCACAACCTCAAACAGTCAGACTCCAAACTCCACTATGGCCAAGACCAAAGAGCTGTCAAAGGACACCAGAAACAAAATTGTAGACCTGCACCAGGCTGGGAAGACTTAATCTGCAATAGGTAAGCAGCTTGGTGTGAAGAAATCAACTGTGGGAGCAATTATTAGAAAATGGAAGACATACAAGACCACTGATAATCTCCCCCGATCTAGGGCTCCACGCAAGATCTCACCCAGTGAGGTCAAAATGATCACGAGAATGGTGAGCAAAAATCCCAGAACCACACGGGGGGACCTAGTGAATGACCTGCAGAGAGCTGGGACCAAAGTAACAAAGGCTACCATCAGTAACACACTACGCCGCCAGGGACTCAAATCCTGCAGTGCCAGATGTGTCCCCCTGCTTAAGCCAGTACATGTCCAGGTCCGTCTGAAGTTTGCTAGAGAGCATTTGGATGATCCAGAAGAGGATTGGGAGAATGTCATATGGCCAGATGAAACCAAAATAGAACTTTTTGGTAAAGCTCAACTTGTCGTGTTTGGAGGAGAATGAACACCATACCTACTGTGAAGCATGGGGGTGAAAACATTATACTTTGGGGCTGTTTTTCTGCAAAGGGACCAGGACGACTGATCCATGTAAAGGAAAGAATGAATGGGGCCATGTATCGTGAGATTTTGAGTGAAAACTTCCTTCCATCAGCAAGGGCATTGAAGATGAAACGTGGCTGGGTCTTTCAGCATGACAATGATCCCAAACACACTGCCCGGGCAACGAAGGAGTGGCTTCGTAAGAAGCATTTCAAGGTCCTGGAGTGGCCTAGCCAGTCTCCAGATCTCAACCCCATAGAAAATCTTTGGAGGGAGTTGAAAGTCCGTGTTGCCCAGTGACAGCCCCAAAACATCACTGCTCTAGAGGAGATCTGCATGGAGGAATGGGCCAAAATACCAGCAACAGTGTGTGAAAACCTTGTGAAGACTTACAAGAAAACATTTGACCTCTGTCATTGCCAACAAAGGGTATATAACAAAGTATTGAGATGAACTTTTGTTATTGACCAAATACTTATTTTACTGAGGAGCTTACCAATTAATTCATTAAAAATCCTTCAGTGTGATTTTCTGGATTTTTTTTTCTCATTTTGTCTCTCATAGTTGAAGTATACCTATGAAGAAAATTGGAGACCTCTCTCATCTTTTAAGTGAGAGAACTTGCACAATTGGTGGCTGACTAAATACTTTTTTCCCCACTGTATATTCACTGGCTTTAAGAAGTCTGTGAAGGAAGCCATTCAGTCTGACACATCAGGCCACTTGTACTTTTTTTGTGTGTCTTGTGCAGGTAGTGTTTATAACCACCATGAGAACTTAGACTGTGTGCAGTTTTCACACCCACTCACTGGTGCCAGTTTGCTTTGTGCTCAGTGCCTCCATAAATGTGAAACCCCAAATTAGAAGAAGTACATTCATTGTACATTAAAGCAATGATTCTTAAAAATATAGACAGTATAATCCCAAGATAATAAATGCTTTGGTTCTTCAACTTCAATTCATTTGTTCAATTCAAGTGCAAGTCTGCACCCCCCCCCCCCCAAAAAAAAAGAAAAAGAAAGAAAAAAGTTAGGACAAGGGCAATTCAGGCTAAATAATCATAATATTGATATTTCAAATAAGTGATATAAACAGCTGATTGTGATCATGATTTTAATCACATATTCCTAATTTGTCAACAAATGCATGAGAAAATTATTGAAATGTTTTAAAAACAGTGTACCTTGAAGAAAGATTGAAATAGTTTTTAATATTTCTCCCTTGATGATAGTGTCATAAAAAAAATTTTAGTGTGCAAACAAGATGCATTATATTAACTATGTGCAGAGGTTACACTGACTTCTTGAGGGTTGTAGGCGTCTAGGATGGACCATCACAGGTTGGAATTGTGTATTATGGTCAGACCAATAAATATTCCAGATCTTTTGTGGAAGAAATAACCATACCATATGCTCTGGGCCAAAGATGAAAAGGACCATCCAGACTGTTATCAGCAACAAGTCCAAAAGCCCAAAAGGGTCTGTGACAACATCCCTGGGCGGGCCCTCAGAGCATGTGCCAATGAGCTGGCTGATGTTCTCACTTCCATCCTCAACCTTTCTGTCAGCCAGAACACTGTTTTCTCCTGTTACAAGACCACAACCATCGTCCCCATTCCCAAGATGAGTACACCTACCTGCCTGAATGACTACAGGCCAGTAGCACTCACTCCAATCATTATGAAGTGTTTTGAGAGTGGTGCTGGCCCACATTCAGAGCAGCATACTGGACCCCCTAGACCCCTTACAGTATGCCTACTGGCCCAACAGGTCCACTTCGGGCGCCATCACTGCTGCATTCCACTACTCCCTCTACCACCTGGGAAACAAAGACTTCTACATCAGGATACTCTTTGTTGATTACATTTCTGCTTTCATCACGGTCATCCCACATAAACTCACCCATAAACTGTTCACACTGGGCTTGCACCCAACCCTCTGTGACTGGCTTTTAGACTTCCTAACTAGCAGACCCCAGTCTGTCCGGATTGGAAACAGAACCTCAGCCAGCATCATTACAAGCACAGGCATCCCACAGGGATGCATCCTCAGCCCCATCATTTACACTTTGTTCACTCACGACTGTGTCGCCTTTCACAAGGACAACATCATCTTGAAGTTCATGGTTGACACCACAGTGATAGGAAGAATCACTGGCAGGGACGAAGTGGCCTACAGGAGGGAGGTGGCCAGTCTGGTGTCATGGGGTGAGGACAACAGCCTCACCCTCAACACAGACAAGACTAAGGAAATGATAGCGGACATGAGGAAGGAGAGGAGACCTCATCGCCCACTGTTTATCCAGGAGCTTAAAGGACAGAGGGTAAGCAGCTTTAAGTACTTGGGTGTCCACATCACTGAGGACCTCACCTAGACAATGAATGCCACACAGCTGGTCAAGAAGGCTCAACAGTGGCTGTACTTTTTGAGGAGGTCGAGGGAAGTTTGGGATGTCGCCCAGGATCCTTGGCAATTTCCACAGCTGCATTGTTGAGAGTATCTTGACCAGGTGTTTCACTGTGTGGTAGGGCAGCACTACTATCTATAGACGCCTGCAGAGAGTGGTGAAGACTGCAAAGAGGATCATCAGGACTCCACTGCCCTCTCTGCAGAGCATCTACAACTGCAGAGTCCACAGGAGAGCTGCCTCCATTCTTAAGGACCCCACCCCCAATACGGACTGTTCACACTTCTACCTTCAGGTTGGAAGTACAGAAGTGTGAAATGTAGGACTTCAAGACTCAAGAACGCTTTCTTTCCCATTGCCATCAGACTCCTAAACAGCTGATAGGAGTCTGTAATCATATGACTACCTCAGGCAACTGCATTCAACTTTCTACTGTTTACTTTTGTCACTTTGCATATGTGCAATGGCACTCACTGCTGAAACTGTTTACATTCACTGCTCTCAGTGCACATAAGCTGATGTTGCATTAATTTACACAATGTACAGTGAGGAAAATAAGTATTGAACATGTCAACATTTTTCTCATTAAACATATTTCTGATGCAGCCATTGATCTGAAATTTTCACGAGATCTCAGTAACGACCCAAGTAGTCCATATATACAAAAAAATCAAGGCAGCTGTCTTCACAAAACAAGTTATAATTAATAAAGTGGAATGGCACAGGGAATACATATTGAACACATGAAGATAAAGACATAGCATAGAGATCCAAGAAACCAGCTGAAATTCATCAGAATTTAGGAAACCATCCCACCCCTCATCAGTGCAAATTAATTTCAGCTGGTGAAGTCCTGACTGATAGCCTTAAAAGGAAACCTGTACTGGTCATTATAACAACATTAATCGTGCTTTAGGTATTACTTATAAACCCAAAATGTGTTTATTCAGTAAAAATAACCCCCTAGAGTCAGTACAGTGAATAATTTTATCCCATGAAAACCATTCGGTCAAAACCAATGGGGAGCAGTCATCGCAGTCCAGAAATGACGTACACTCATTGTTTCTGGCTTTACCGTGGAACAGTAACATGTTTGCCGCGGACGAGTAAACACGTTTACTCGTAGTAAACACGCAGATGCTCAGTGGGTTGAGATCCAAGTTGAAATCAATGCAAAATCTGCATGGATATATACTGCACAAACCATCCTTGGAAATGGCCTTCATTGACGGCATGATCCACAGTTACCTCCGGGGACCAGCAGCTGAAGAGGACCTGACGAACAGGCAAGTTCAAAGTCAAGCAACTTCAGAAAACATTGGATAAATCTTTATATACCAGAATTTTATTTTATTAAATTATATGTTGGTAAATTTGCTTGTTCATGGATGTAAAAAATTACATAAAATTCTGATGTTGAAACTTTGTTAACTGCTACAAAGCAGCCCACTCAGTCGCACAAAGCAACGACTGTACTTCACTACAGTGCTGAAACTGGCCATGGAGGAGGCAAAATGTCACTGACCATGACTGACTGAGAGACCAGTGACTTGAAACTCACATGTATTTGAGAAGGAATCATGACCAAAATACTGGACAGAACCACTAGTATCACATTTGATCCTTTGAAATACATCCATCCATCCATCCATCCATCTTCTACCGCTTTTCCGGAGGTCCGGGTCGCGGAGGCAGCAGTTCAAGCAGAGAAGCCCAGACTTCCCTCTCCCCAGCCACCTGCTCCAGCTCTTCAGAGGGGATACCAAGGCGTTCCCAGACCAGCTGGGAGACATAGTCTCTCCACCGAGTCCTGGGTCTGCCCCGGGGTCTCCTCCCAGTGGGACGTACCTGAAACACCTCAAGTGGGAGGCGTCCAGGAGGCATCCTAATCAGATGCCCATACCACCTCAACTGACTTCTTTCAATGTGGAGGAGCAGCGGTTCTACTCTGAGCCTCTCCCGGATGACTGAGCCCCTCACCCTATCTCTGAGGGTGAGTCCAGCAATCCTACTGAGAAAGCTCATTTCAGCCGCATGTATCCGCGATCTCGTTCTTTCGGTCATTACCCAAAGCTTGTGACCATAGGTGAGAGTAGGAACGTAGATTGACTGGTAAATCGACAGCTTTGCCTTAGAACTAAGCTCCCTCTTCACCACAACAGACCGGTACAACGTCCGCATCACTGCAGATGCTGCTCCAATCCGTCTGTCGATCTCTCGCTCCATTTTCCCCTCACTAGTGAACAAGACCCCGAGATACTTAAACTCCTCCACTTGGGGCAGGAGCCTGTCCCCAACCTGGAGAGGACAATCCACCTTTTTCCGGCTGAGGACCATGGACTCGGACTTGGAGGTGCTGATTCTCATCCCAGCCGCTTCACACTCAGCGGCAAACCGTCCCAGCAAGAGCTGTAGGTCATTGCTGGATGAAGCCAACAGGACAACATCATCTGCAAACAACAGAGATGAGATCCTGTGGTCACCAAGCATGACACCCTCCATTCCCTGGCTGCGCCTAGAAATACTGTCCATAAAAATTATGAACAGGATCGGTGACAAAGGGCAGCCCTGGCGGAGTCCAACTCTCACTGGGAATGACTCCGACCGAGTGTTGGCAATACGAACCAAACTCTCACAACGGTCGTACAGAGACCGAATAGCTCGTAACAACAAGCCCGATACCCCATACTCCCGAAGCACCCCCACAAAAATCCACGAGGGACGCGGTCAAATGCCTTCTCCAAGTCCACAAAACACATGTAAACTGGTTGGGCAAACTCCCACGAACCCTCAAGAATTCTCAAGAGGGTAAAGAGCTGGTCCGATGTCCCACGGCCAGGACGAAAACCACATTGCTCCTCCTGAATCCGAGGTTCGACCAACGGCCGGACTCTCCTCTCCAGTACCTTGGCATAGACCTTCCCAGGGAGGCTGAGGAGTGTGATCCCTCTAAAGTTGGAGCACACCCTCCCTCCACCACATCCTCCTCATGGATCGTCACCTTATCCTCCTCATGGATCGTCACCTTATCGTGGTGGGGGGGTTTGCGTGCCCCAGTGATCCCAGGAGCTATGTTGTCCGGGGGCAATTTGCCTCTGATAGGGTCTCCCAAGACAAACTGGTCCTGGGTGAAGGGCCAGACTAAGAACGATCCAACAGACTCTCATGATAAATTGTATATCAAGGATTCAGTGTACCCCGCCCGGTATGGGGTTACTGGGGCCCCACCCTGGAGCCAGGCCTGGGGGAGGGGCTCGAAGGCTAGCGTCTGGTGGCCGGGTTTCCACCCATGGGACCCGGCCGGGCTCAGCCCGAAGGAGTTACATGGGTCCGCCCTCCAGTGGGTTCACCACCTGCAGGAGGGATCATGGGGGTCCGGTGCTATGTGGATTAGGTGGCGGTCAAAGGCGGAGACCTTGGCGGACTGATCCCTTTGAAATACAGTGGTATGAAAAAGCATTTGCCCCCTTCCTGATTTCTCATTTTTTTTGTATGTTTGTCACACAAATGTTTCAGATCATCAAACAAATTTAAATATTAGACAAAAATAACACAAGTAGACACAAAATGCAGTTTTTAAATGAAGGTGTTTATTATTAAGGGAAAAAAATCTGCGATCTTATTCTTTCGGTCATTACCCAAAGCTTGATCGCGGATACAAGCGGCTGAAATGAGCTTTCTCCGTAGGATTGCTGGACTCACCCTCAGAGACAGGGTGAGGAGCTCAGTCATCTGGGAGAGGCTCAGAGTAGAACTGCTGCTCCTCCACATTGAAAGGAGTCAGTTGAGGTGGTATGTGTCGTGTTATTAAAACACTGCGTGAGTCCAACTGTAGTTTTTAACGTCACTTTTTATTGCACCAAATGTCAACCTCGCTGCTAGTCTGTCACTCTCCCGCCAGTCGCCCCTCTGACGTCATTCTTGCGCGACTTTGTAGTTCTTTTCCAAATAACTCAATTACACCACATCTCCCCTTTCTAGTATCAATGGGTAGACTGCCATTGATTCATCAGACCTTAGAGGATTATTCTGCCTCTGTGGCTGGAAGATCTGGTCCTACCTAATACCATTCACACACACAACAGACACACTGCAGTTTACCCTTAGCACTGAACAATATGTGCAAAATCAAGTACAATACTTCCATCCTAAACCCTGTACTGTTCTGTCCTCTCTCTAAACTCTCAACTTGAACATTTACATTGAAAAAAAAGTGCAAAATCAGAAAAATAGTGCAATAAATTTGCAACCCTTTTTTTTTTTACTATTATTTTCAAGCGTTCAATCTTCATAATTGTTTATAAGTCCAACCGGGTTGGTTTTACAACCGCTCTCCCAGACCTGGTTCTAGGAGTAGGAGTAGATGGTGGTTCAGGAACGTTCTGCTGTGATGATGTTGCTGCAGGTTGTTCTGCTGAAGGTTGTTCTGGAACACCTTCCGGGAACTGCTCAGCTGCAGCACTGTTGCTCTGCTCCGATGAGGAGTTCCAGGGGATGAGATGACGACGGTTTCGCCTGATGGTCCCATGGGGTCCCTCCACCAGATAAGAGCGCGGTGTGGTGTGATTTCCGATGACAGCACCTGCTGCTCCTTGATCGGTGACCCACACGTCCTGTCCTGGAGTGAGTCTATTGAGATGCTTTGCACGGTGTCTCAGGTTGTAGCGTTGCGCATCCTTTGTTTTCCTCTTCCCTTCGTTCAGCATAACAGCATTTCTATCCGGAAGAGCAGGACTCAACAACGCAGGAAGAATAGGCACAGTTGTACGAAGCCGCCTTCCCATGAGCAGTTGAGCTGGGCTATACCCATTTTGGAGAGGGGTAGCCCTGTAGGCCAGTAAAGCAAGATAGGGGTCATCTGACTTCTTCAAAAGCCCCTTCACTGTCTGCACTGCATGTTCCGCTTCAGCATTGCCCTGGGGATATTTTGGGCTTCTGGTTACATGCTGGAACCCGTACAACTTTGCAAATGCTGCAAAAGCTGCTCCAGAGAATTGTGGCCCATTGTCAGTCACCAGGGTCTCACAGATTCCATGACGTGCAAAGATTGACTTAAGGTGGTGGATCACATCATTAGATCTTGTGGGAGTTAGCAGGGCAATCTCCACATATCTTGACATGTTGTCCACTACTAGCAAGTAGGTCTTGCTCCCTAACATGAACAAGTCTGCTCCCAACTTCTGCCATGGTCTGTCTGGGTATGGTGTCGGCATCAGTGGCTCCCTGTGGTTCTGTCTCTCCTGACAGCATGCTCTGCAGTTGAGAACCAACTCATTCAGCTGCTGACTCAACCCCGGCCACCATACTGACTGTCGTGCCCGTTCTCTACACTTAACCACACCCTGGTGTCCTTCGTGCAGCTTAGCGAGAACATCATTTCTCATGGTTGAGGGTATGACAAGCCTTTCTCCCTTTAGCAGAATCAGAATCAGAATCAGAATCAGAATCAGATTTATTGCCATTGTTCATGTAATACACAAACTAGGAATTTGTCTCGGTGCCATGCTGCAACATTAAAAACATAATGAGAAAAAGGGATAAACTAAAAAACTAAAGGACTAGAAACGTGCAATAAGTGTAGAAAAATAAGTAATAATAAGTAATAATAATAATAATACTAGTAATAATGAGTAGTACTAGTCAAGGCAGTTTTAAAAAATTAGCATGTAGCAGATAATGTGAAGTACCACATAGTGCAGTCGATAATGCAACAGAAAAACAGTGATGAATGACGTGAGTCTGGTTGAGCTGCTGTACATAGTGCACGAGAGTCAAAAGTCACTTAATGTTCAGCAGTCTGATGGCAGAGGGGAAAAAGCTGTTCATGTGCCGGGAGGTTTTAGTCCGAATGGACCGAAGCCTTCTACCTGAGGGGAGGGGGGCAAACAGCACGTGACCAGGATGTGAAGGATCGGCTATGATCCGGCCAGCACGCCTCCGGGTCCTGGAGATGTACAGGTCCTGGAGAGATGGGAGCTCGCAGCCTATCACCTTCTCAGCAGTGCGCACGACGCGCTGCAGCCTTAGTCTGTCCCTGGCAGTGGCTCCTGCATACCACACAGTTATGGAGTAGGTGAGGATGGACTCGATGATGGCCGTGTAGAACTGCACTAACATCTTGGTGGGTAGCTTGAGCTTCCTCAGCTGCCGCAGAAAGAACATCCTCTGCTGGGCCTTTTTGATGAGGGAGCTGATGGTTGGCTCCCATTTGAGGTCTCGGGTGATGGTGGTGCCCAAGAAGCGGAAGGAATCTGCAATGGTGATGGGAGAGCCTGTGATGGTGAGGGGGGGCAGGGGGGATGTGACTTTCCTGAAGTCCACAATCATCTCCGCTGTCTTCAGAGCATTCAGCTGCAGGTTGTTGTGGCTGCACCAGGACACCAGCTGGGCCACCTCTTCCCTGTAGGCGGACTCGTCGCCGTTGGAGATGAGCCCGATGAGGGTGGTGTCGTCCGCAAACTTAATCAGCTTAACAGACTGGTGGGAGGAGGTGCAGGAGTTGGTATAAAGGGAGAAGAGTAGGGGGGAAAGTACACAGCCCTGGGGTGATCCAATGCTGATGCTAACAGAGTCTGAGACAGACTTCCCCAGCCGCACATGCTGTCTCCGGTCCGTCAGGAAGTCGGTGATCCACCTGCAGAGGGAGTCAGGCACGTTGAGCAGGGACAGCTTGTCCTGGAGCAGATCGGGGCGGATGGTGTTGAATGCGGAGCTGAAGTCCACAAACAGAATCCTGGCGTAGGTTCCCGGGGAGTCCAGGTGCTGCAGGATGGAGTGGAGGGCCAGGTTGACTGCGTCGTCCACAGACCTGTTAGCATGGTAGGCAAACTGCAGCGGGTCTAGGAGGGGTGTGGTGATGGACTTGAGGTGAGACAGGACCAGGCGCTCAAAGGACTTCATGACTACAGAGGTGAGCGCTACAGGTCTGTAGTCGTTAAGTCCAGTAATCCGTGGCTTCTTGGGGACAGGGATGATGGTGGAGGATTTGAGGCAGGTCGGCACGTGACATTGCTTAAGGGAGGTGTTGTCTGTGAAGACAGGAGCCAGCTCTTTCGCACAGTGTCTCAGGGTGGAGGAAGACACACCGTCCAGCCCGGGGGCCTTGCACGGGTTCAGTCTGGAGAACTGTCTGTGCACGTCCTGCTCACTGATGACAAGGGGAGGGGGGGAGGAGGAGGAGGAGGAGGAGGGGACCGCTTTTGATGAATTAGGGGCTGAGGAGGCAGTGGAGCTGGGTGGAGTGGGTGAGTTGGACACAGCTGACGAGGTGTCAAAACGGGCGTAATGTTGGGACAGTCTTTGACAAAGGGCTTTGTCATCCTGACCTTTAGAAGCCTGAGGCCGATAGTTGGTGATTTGCCTCAGTCCTCTCCACACAGAAGCCGAGTCATTAGCAGTGAACTGCTGCTGGAGTTTCTCAGAATACACAGATTTAGCTCTCCTCAGCTCTCTGTTAAACCGATATTTGACCTCTCTGTAGCAGTCCCTGTCTCCACTTTTCAACGCTGCTTCCTTCTCCTTCCTGATCCGTCTGAGCTTAGCTGTGAACCAGGGCTTGTCATTAGAATATCTTACCCTGGTGCGCGATGGGAGAATGTCCTCCTCACAGAAGTTGATATACGAGTTCACAGTGTCTGTGTACTCATTAAGATCATGTGTGGCTCTTTTAAACATGCCCCAGTCAGTTATTTCCATGCATGTGTTCAGTTTCTCTCCAGCTTCACTGGTCAATTTCTTTGTGGTGGTCGCTACAGGTTTAGTGAGTTTCAGTCTTTGTTTGTATGTGGGGATGAGGTGAACCATCACGTGATCAGATAGTCCCAGCGCAGCGCGGGGAACAGCGCGATATGCGTCCTTTACTGAAGTATAACAGTGATCTAGCGTGTTATTTCCTCTGGTTGGACATTTAATAAACTGTTTGTAGCGGGGGAGCTCGTGACTCAGATTGCTCTGGTTAAAATCACCCACCACGATAACCAGGGAGTCTGGAAAGTTCCGCTCCGTAAGTTGGATGTGATCTGCGAGCACGCGCTTGAGCTTTGCGCATGTCCGCGTCGGGAGGGGCGTACACAGCGACGAGGATGAATGAGGCAAACTCCCGCGGGGAATAAAATGGCTTGCAGTTAATGAAAAGAAATTCCAGGGCGGGAGAACAGTGTTTGGAAATCACCGTTACATCAGAGCACCAGCTGTTGTTAATATAGAAGCACACTCCTCCTCCAATAGACTTACCGGAGAGCTCTGTGACGTGGTCAGCACGAATCAGCTGAAATCCCTCGAGGCTGATTGCACAATCTGGAATGTTCTCATTAAGCCAGGTCTCAGAGAAGCAGATGACAGACGAGGAAGCGAGGTCCTTGAAACGCATCAGCAGTCTTAATTCTTCTACCTTGTTCAGGAGAGAATTGGCATTGGATAGAAATATGCCAGGCAAGGCTGTTCGCGTGCCTCTTTTTCGTAGTCGAGCGAGAATCCCCCCTCTCTTCCCTCTTTTCCGCCGTCTAGCTCTTTTGGCCAAACAATGGATCAGATCGGCGGCAGGAGCTAAAAAAACTGGAAGAAGGTCCATGGGGGTGAGAGTCCTGATATTTAATAGTTCTTCACGGGTGTATGAACCGGCAGATGCACAATCAGTGAACAAAAACAGACAAATTATAAAAATTAGAGGGCAGCGAAACACCACGGCGGCCGCTGTGGGCGCCATCTAGCAGTAGACCATCCTGGACAGTAAGAAATGCCCTGTCAGTCCAGTATAGCTTGAGTGCAGGTTCATTCATGCCATGAGCTGGCCAGCCTTCTGCACACAGCTGCATCACTCGAGCACACACACTGTCCCTCTGCAGCTGCTCTCTCAGCTCCTCCAGATAGGCAGTGCTTGCAGGTAGGTTCTCCATCACCATATCCACGTAGATATTTGTGTCCTCAAACAGCTCTTTGTCAGCTGGTGTCCCTTTTCTTGTGACAGGCGCTCGCGACAATGTATCGGCTGTCCACAGGCACTTCCCTGGCACATGAGATATGGAGTAGGAATAGCACATAAGACGCATTCGAAAGCGTTGTATCCGAGGGGGTAGAGCGTCCAGTGCTTGAGACCCCAGGAGACTCAGGAGAGGCTTGTGATCTGTCTCCAACTGGAAGTGTTTTCCAATGAGGAAGTTGCTGAACCTCTCGCAAGCCCAGGTCAGGCTCAAAGCCTCCTTTTCCACTTGTGCATATCTCTGCTCAGTGGGTGTGAGAGACCGCGACATGAAGGCTACTGATCTCCACTCCTCACCCCAGTTTTGTAGCAGGACTCCTCCAAGTCCATAAGACGACGCATCTGCCATAACTTTGCATTCTCTGTTAGGATCATATATGGCTAGCACCGGCGGCAACGTCAGGGCATCCTTTAAGTCCTGGAAGGATTTAGCCTGGTCAGCGCCCCACACCCAGCAGTTCTTCTTTGAAAGGAGATCTCTGAGGGCTTTATCCCTCTCAGCTAGCTGCGGGATAAACTTGCCTAGCTGGTTTACTATTCCAAGGAAAGATCTTAGTTCACTCACTGTTTTTGGCTCAGGCATTTCCCTCACAGCCTCCGTCTTGCTCGGGTCTGGACTGATGCCGCTGGCGGAGATCACGTGGCCTAGGAAGGTCACCTCAGACTTTGACAGATCACACTTGCCAATGTTAAGTGTGATACCTGCCTTCTGAATCTTTCTTAGCACGGTATGCAGGCGAGCATCATGCTCCCCTTGCGTACGACCCCACACCAGCACGTCGTCAATGTGACAAACCACGCCTTCGAGCCCTTCTGTGACCTCTGTCACCATTCTGTTCTGAAAGTGTTCAGGAGCGGACGCAATGCCAAAAGGTAGCCGTTTGAAATAATAGCGTCCAAAGGGCGTGATGAACGTTGTCAGTTTCGCTGAATCTTCTGTCAACGGGATTTGCCAAAACCCCATATTTGCATCCAGCTTACTAAATATTTTGGCTCCAGCCAGCCTCCCAAGTGTTTCCTCTACTGATGGTAGAATGAACTTTTCTCTACACACGGACTCATTGAGGTTAGTGAGGTCGACACATATTCGCACAGGATCCATCTTGTTCTTTCTGGGCACTACCATGATGCCAGCACACCAGTCTGTAGGCTCCTCAATTCTGCATATCACCCCGAGGCTTTCCATGCGGGACAGCTCTTGCTTGACTTTGTCCATTAGTGGCAATGGGATCCTCCTTGGTGTCTTGAGTGAAAATGGTTTGGCACCTGGTTTGAGCTTGATGGCATATGCCTGGCGCACCTCACCTAGTCCGCTGAATAGTTTTGGATAGTTCTCCTTTAATGTCTCTATAGTGACACTGTCAAGGCGTGCAACAAGCCCTAGTCTGCAGCTCACAGACCTCCCCAGCAGGGCAGTGTGCACATAACGGACAACATACACTTCCTCCATCTCCTCTTTCCCATCAATTCTCAACAACAGCTTGGCAACGCCCACAACATCAAGTGGCCTCCTCCCCGGTCCCAGGAGCGGCTTAGGTGCTTTGTGGAGCGCAGGTGGGTTTTCTCTGAGTATTTTCTGGAACACAGCATGTGGCAAAACTGTGACATCAGCACCCGTGTCAATTTTGAATGTCATGCTGCTGTCATGAATGTCAATGTTGACCATCCAAGGATCACCGTCTGTTGTAACACTGCCGAGGAAGATGGCATCCTCATCCTCTTCCACCTCAAGTACAGATTTTAAGGTCTTGCACACACGTTTATAGTGACCCTTTCTCCCACAAGCATGACAGTTCATTTCATTTGCAGGGCACTCCCGTTTTGAATGTGATGGAGAGCTGCCACATTTATGACATTTTAACTGTGTCCCCTTTTCCTTGCTGTTCTGAGTACTGTGCGGTTTGTGAGCACGCTGAGGTTTGTTTTTAGCAGGCTTCCTACTTCCCTTGAACACTCTATCAACAGACATTGCCTCACTTGCCTGAGTTCTGGTGTCTCCTCTCAGAGAAGCTTGCTGCTTTTTCACCTCCTCACTCTGCCGTGCCATCCTGATTGCTTTCTCCAAAGTCAGCTCTGCATCTAGCTGCATGCGTTCAGACAGCCTCTTGTCTAACAGACCGATGACGAGTCTGTCCCGAAGTAGCTCATCATGCAGCACACCATAATTGCAGTGTTCAGCCAGCGCATATAGTGCAGTGACAAAAGAATCTACTGTCTCACTTTCTCTCTGTTTTCGCAGGTTGAATTTGGCACGCTCATAAATTACATTTTTTTTTTACCACAAAGAAGCCTTGAAAGCCGTCACGCACCGCTTTATACGAGCTGCGTTGAGCATCAGTCAGAGCCAGCCCACGTAAAACATCATCCGCCTCGTCTCCCATGCAATATATCAGAGTATTAACTTGATTCTCTTCAGAGCTTGCATTCAGATTACTTGCCAGGCGAAATCTGTCGAATCTCCGGATCCATTTGGCCCACTCCTGCGGCTTAGAAAAGTCGAAGGGCTCCGGCGGCTGGATGTTGAACGTAGCGCACGGACCCGCTGCCACAGCGGCTCCCGGAGCGGTTGCTATCCCTCCATTTGCATCTTCGTCTCCACTCATCGTGTCCGCAAACTCCCCTCTCTTTCTCCGCGGTGTACAAACGATCCTTTTCTTTCCGGGCTTACCTCTCTACGTTAACTACAGGACTTCTGACACCATGTCGTGTTATTAAAACACTGCGTGAGTCCAACTGTAGTTTTTAACGTCACTTTTTATTGCACCAAATGTCAACCTCGCTGCTAGTCTGTCACTCTCCCACCAGTCGCCCCTCTGACGTCATTCTTGCGCGACTTTGTAGTTCTTTTCCAAATAACTCAATTACACCACAGTATGGGCATCTGATTAGGATGCCTCCTGGACGCCTCCCACTTGAGGTGTTTTGGGCACGTCCCACTGGGAGGAGACCCCGGGGCAGACCCAGGACTCGGTGGAGAGACTATGTCTCCCAGCTGGTCTGGGAACGCCTTGGTATCCTCTCTGAAGAGCTGGAGCAGGTGGCTGGGGAGAGGGAAGTCTGGGCTTCTCTGCTTGAACTGCTGCCTCCGCGACCCGGACCTCCAGAAAAGCGGTAGAAGATGGATGGATGGATGGATGGATGGATGGATGGATGGATGGAAAAAAATCCAAACCTACTGTACATGGCCCTGTGTGGAAAAAGTGATTGTCCCTAAACCTAATAACTGGTTGGGCCACCCTTAGCAGCAACAACTGCAATCAAACGTTTGCGATAACTGGCAGTGAGTCTTTTACAGCGCTGTGGAGGAATTTTAGCCCACCCATCTTTGCAGAATTGTTGTAATTCAGCCACACTGGAGGGTTTTCAAGCATGAACCGCCTTTTTAATGTCATGCCACTGACATGGTTTGTTGACCCAGTGAGCAGACTCGGAGACCAAAGTCACAGCTGGGGGTGAGCAGAACGCCGTTCGACCTCGCAACCCTAGGGACAAACAGAGGCAGGATGGTTAGTGGCTTCACAGCTGGGAATGTGCTGGTTAATCTGCAGCTTACTGTTTGTAGAGATGTGGCGATGTGCAGGTTAGCACGGCGGCTATGGCCAGGAGGACAGCATCCACAGAGCCCGTTGAAGCATGTAGATAGTGGAGGTGTAGTTCGTGAGAGGGTGAGGTTCAGACCGCCGCCACGGAGCTCCACCTGTGCTCAGGGGACTGATATGGAGATGGTGAGGGAAGGCTAAGGCTTACTTGCGTGGTGGAGAGTTTCCTTCCAAGCACAGGTAGGTTGTAGGTGGACAGCAGGGAAGCAGTCAGGCTGAGGCTACGGTCTCTGGAATCAAAGAGGGCGTGCGCGGTCTTCATGGAGTAAGACAGACGACTCCGCACAGATTCCAGGGCAGTGTGGATTATATAGCCCCAGTCGTGATGAGAAACAGGTGTGTGTGCAGCTGGAGAGGATAATCACATCCAAGCAGGCCATCACAGCCACAGCATCTCATTCAGATTCAGGTCAGGACTTTGACTAGGCCACTCCAAAGTCTTCATTTTGTTTTTCTTAAGCCATTCAGAGGTAGACTTGTTGGTGTGTTTTGGATCATTGTCCTGCTGCAGAACCCAAATGCGCTTCAGCTTGAGGTCACAAACAGATGGCCGGACATTCTTCTTCAGGATTTTTTGGTAGACAGCAGAATTCATGGTTCCATTTACCACAGCAAGTCTTCCAGGTCCTGAAGCAGCAAAACAGCCCCAGACCATCACACTACCACCACCATATTTTACTGTTGGTATGATGTTCCTTTTCTGAAACGCTGTTACTTTTACGCAGGATGTAATGGGACACATAACTTCCAAAAATTTCAACTTTTGTCTCGTCAGTCCACAGAGTATTTTCCCAAAACTCTTGGGGATCATCAAGATGTTTTCTGGCAAAACTGAGATGAGCCTTTATGTTCTTTTTGCTCAGCAGTGGCTTTCATCTTGGAACTCTACCATGCAGGTCATTTTTGCCCAGTCTCTTTCTTATGGTGGAGTCATGAACACTGACCTTACCTGAGGCAAGTGAGGCCTGCAGTTCTTTGGTGGTGTTATGGAGTCTTTTGTGACCTCTTGGATGAGTCATCGCTGCGCTCTTGAGTAGTTTTGTGGGCCAGCCACTCCTGGGAAGGTTCACCACTGTTCCATGTTTTTGCCATTTGTGGATAATGGCTTTCACTGTGCTTCCCTGGAGTCCCAAAGCTTCAGAAATGGCTTTATAACCTTTTCCAGACTAATAGATTTCAACTACTTTGTTTCTCATTTGTTCCTGAATTTCTTTGGATCACAGCATGATGTCTAGCTTTGGAGGATCTTTTGGTCTCCTTCACTTTGTCAGACAGGTCCTATTTAAGTGACTTCTTGATTGAGAACAGGTATGGCAATAATCAGGCCTGGGTGTGGCTAGAGAAATTTGTCATGAACCAAGCCGGTGTTTCCTGTAGACTCGGTTCTAACTGCTCTCTGTGGCTTGGGCATCGGGTGATTAATGCATTGTTATCTTTTTTTTTTTTTTTTTAATTTGTTTATTTGTCAGGGACAGTGCAATAAACATAGACAAAAAAAAATCTGATGTGTTGCACAGAGAGTGTATAGCATTAAGCTAATTTGCAACTCGTCCCTGGATGGGCTTTAGAGAAAAGAAACGAGTAAAAAGAGAGAAAGATGAGGAAAAAACAAAATGAAAACAGTATAAACAATATCCACATACATCAATGCAAACAAAACTATAAATACACAACATAAAAACCTGATTCACATTTGCCTGTTACAGCCCTCCCTCAGTCACTCACTATAATCAAACACATTCATTCCTTCCCTTCTTCACTCACACCCTACAGACAATCATTTCATACATGGGTACATTCTTGTTTATTTTTCAGCCAGTTTTTAACCTTTGCAGTAAATGTTTTAAAATCCATTATTGTTTTGATTTCATTTGGCATTGTGTTCCAGATATAACTGCCCTTTATAGAAAAAGCTTTGTCCAAATGTGGTTCTGCGGTGGGATATTTTACAGTTGTTGTTAACAGAGCTCCTGGTGGCTCTGCTGCTGTGCTGTCTTTGGATGAATCCAACAAGTGGCTCTGGTGCTGATTTATGGAAACATTTGAAAATTAATTTCAGAAAACAGAGGTCAATGAAACTCTCAAAACTCAATAAATTATATTTTTTTAGAATATAACAGTGATGCCACCTAATGGGCTTTTTTTCCGAGATTTTTAGAGTTTGATTATAAAAAGAACCTATATGTTTTATTGTAGAAGGAGCTGCTTGAGCCCAGACTGTCAGACAGTATGATATATGAGAAAAAACCATAGAATGCATATACAGTACAGCTGTTTGGTGTGGTATGTAATATCTAATTAATTTAAAGCAGTTCAGATTTTTTTTTTACTGTTTTAGAAATCTTCTTTATGTGAAGATTAAATTTGAATTGAGGATCTCGTACAATGCCAAGGTATTTAAAATTCTGTAACTGAACTGATGTCTTGATCATGCATATTAACTTTAAAATGTTGCAGGTTACATTTTTTGATTGAAAAGCACATTGAAACTGCTTTGTGAAGGTTCAGCAGTAGATGGTTCTGGATGAGCCACTCTTGGACATCAACCATGCTTGAAGACAGGACGTCTGCAGCCTGTGCTGGAGTCTTGGCAGCTGTGTAAATAACTGCATCATCTGCATAAAGTTGACATGTTGCAGCTGAGCAGTGTAATGGCAGGTCATTAATAAAAATGCTGAAAAGTAAAGGACCAAGAATGGACCCTTGTGGGATACCCATACGGTTATTTAAAAAGAAGGATTTATCCTGGTGAACTTTTACACACTGTTCTCTTTTGAGTTCTTGTTGTGTTTATGTTTGTGTTCTGTTTCTTTTCCGTGCCTGTAGTCACCGCTCTGGCCGGCGGCTGTTAGGCAGCCTCTTTGACCCACTTTTGTGTGGGCGCTGTCTAACATTCGCCGGTCCGACCACGCCCCCTCTCTCTCCTGACAGCTAGCTGGTTTCAGTCCTGTCATTGATCTTCCCGCGCCTCGCCCAGGTGCACCCAATCTGTTGTCCAGCAGCACTTGGACTTAGGCAGCCCTTGTCAGTCAAGCATTGCTGGCCCATTGAGCTGTACTTATGGACATTAATCGCTGTATGTGCCTTATCTTCATCAAAGTTACAGATTAGCCACTTCCTCGTCTAGCCGTGGATTCTAGGCGTCCTCTGAGCGATGTCGGCTCTGGGACACCATTGTGGTTAATCTGTTTCTCCACCTGCGTTCGCTGGGCAATGCCAGCCCCTGAACGCCAACTGTAAGTGTGTTTTTGTAAATCTTCACCTTTTCGGAACAGTCTTGTCTTTACATTAATAAATGTGTTGTGGTGTACCCAGTGCGTAAATTCATCCTTTCCTTCTCCTCCTCCGTGCACTGTGTAAAAGCGCACAAGGAGGTTCATAACAAAATTGAACTCAACTTTCCAAAGATGTGATACACCACAGTTAATTTATGTTTTAACGGGGGGGGGGGGGCACTTTTTCACACAAGGCCATGTAAGTTTGGATTTTTTTTTTACCCTTAATAATAAACACCTTCATTTAAAAACTGCATTTTGTGTTTACTTGTGTTATCTTTGTCTAATATTTAAAATTGTTTGATGATCTGAAACATTTAAGTGTGACAAACGTACAAAAAAAAAAGAGAAATCAGGAAGGGAGCAAACATTTTTTCACACCACTGTAGCTTTTCATTAAAATTCACTACAGGTACCCTTTATAAAGGTCTGTGGATGTCAGATTGTCACACCACAAAGAACTCATGATGGGTCAAAGCAAAGAGCTCTCTCTAGACTTCCGCAACATTTATTACAGGGCGGCTGTGGCGCAGATGTAGTGTGGCCGACTACTGAGTGGAGGGTCAGGGGTTTGATTCCCTCTCTGTCTGCAGTCTGCATGTGGAAGTGTCCTTGAGCAAGACACTGAACCCCCAGTTGCTCCTGGTAGGTCAGGCCAGCACCTTTGTATGACAGCTCTACCACCATCAGTGTGTAAATGTGTGCGTGAATGGGTGGATAGCAGGATCTGTAAAGCGCTATGGTCATCTGGAGACGAGAAAAAGTGCTATATAAATGAAGGCCATTTATTGTTGCAAAACACAACGATGGCATTGGTTATAGGTGCATTTCTAAACTGCTGAATGTTCCAGTGAGCACTGTCGGAGCCATCATTCGGAAGTGGAAAGAACATCATTTTACCATAAACCAGCCACAACCACGAGCTCCTGGCAAGATTTCTGACAGAGGAGTCAAAAGAATTATCAAAAAAGTTATTCAGAAGTCAAAGACCACTCATGGAGAGCTCCAGACAGACCTGGAGTTAGCACTGCTGTTTCAAAGAAAACAATAAGTAATGCTCTCAACTGACATCAGCTCTATGCCCGCTGACCTCCCAAGACTCCATTGCTGAAGAAAAAAGCATGTTGAAACTCATTTAAAGTTTGTTGCACAACATTTGGGCAAGCCAGTAAAGTACTGGGAGAATATAGTCTGGTCAGATGAGACCAAAATTGAACTTTTTGGATGCCACAACACACGGCTTGTTTGGAGGAGAAATGGCACTGCACATCAGCCCAAAAATACCATACCAACAATGAAGTTTGGAGGTGGGAGCATCCTGGTGTGGGGGTGTTTTTCAGCACATGGTACAGGCAGACTTCACATAATTGAAGGAAAGATGAATGGATAAATGTACAGAAACATCTTTGATAAGAATCTGTTGTCATCTGCCAAGATGCTGAAGATGAAACGAGGGTGGACATTTCAGCAAGACAATAGCCATGTTTACATGGACACAAGTAACCATATTAAAAGCCTGATTGGAATGAAAACGCTTCATATAAACTTGCTATTCTGAATATTCTGACCCGATCACACTCATTCGGGTCAAAATTTCCTTCCGATTGAGACAGGTGGGTTATGCCAGTTGTTAATCCAATTGGTGTGCATATCAACACTTATTCCAAAGTCAGGGTAGAAAATATATTTACTGCACATGGCTATATGTCAGCCACACGTTGACATGATGTATTTCCACCTTTACAGCAGCTAGCGGAAGACATGGTGGGAGTAAAACAGAACTGGTTTGTATCGTCCTGCTGTCTCCCTCTGTTCGTCATATGCAGAAGCATGTACTGCTGGACTTGTAGCTTCATTACGGAGACCAGCAGAAGCAAAAGTACAGTCTGAGTAACACAATACAGGTCCATTTCAAAAAGAAAGACCCGAAGCGGAGTTTGTTTACATCTGAAGTTGCTTCTTATATTATTTCCAGAATGTCAGATAATTGTGCGCATGTCAAAATGATTTCATCTGTTTAAACGTGTGACACATGGAAACACACATCCTAATCGGATCAACTTTTTCAGGATCCATGTAAACAGTAAAGTTCTGATCTGAACTGTAATCAGATTGAAGAAATTTTGCACATGTAACAGTGGCTAATGATCCCAAACGCATAGCCAAGGAAATTCTCAACTGGCTCCAGAGAAGGAAAATAAAACTGCTAGAATGGCCCAGACCAAGGGTGTCCAATCATGTGCCATGGAGGGCCAAGACCCTGCAGGCTTTACCTCCAACCAGTGTCTTCAATAGAAGATTCCACTGAATTTCTCCCCACTGATTGCTGATAAGTGACTGCTGAAGAGACTGGGCAGAAGGGAAAACCTGTAGGGTCTTGGCCCTCCATGATTAGACACCCCTGGCCCAGACAGTCACCTGACCTGAATTCAATTGAAAATCTATGGAACGAACTGAAGATTAGCATTCATAGAAGACACCCACGGAACCTTCAAGATTTGAAGACAGTTTCTTTCGAAGAATGGGCTAAAATCACTCTTGAGCAATACCTGCGCCTGGTTTCTCCATACAGGTGTCAGGGCGTGGGTTGGAGCCATGTCGCCTTGTGTTATAGTTTATATTTCTTGTCACCAGGACATGGTCTCCAAACCACATCCTCACTTTAAGTTTATTTTCTGGGATTTTCTGTATTTTGTTCATCCTCTCCTTTAGGTTGCATCTGAGCATTTTCTGCATTTATTGTTGTTGGTTGTTGTAGTCATGATTCTGTTCTTGTTTTATATTTTCTCCTGTTTCGCCTTGGTTTTCAGTGATTATTATTATTTTGATTATTATTATGATCAGAGCTCACTTCAGTCATTATTTGCATTATGATTGTCATGGTCTTGTCTCCTAACCTAACCTAAGGTTAATTGGTATCGACTGGGGATTCTAAATTGTCCTTAGGTATGAATGTGAGAGTGAATGGTTGTCTGTTTCTGTCATGGCTGCCAATCACGGCACCTGTGTACGCACCTGCCTGTTATCTCCTGCGGCCCTATTTATTCCCATCAGGACCAGTGCTGGGCGTGGAGTCATCTGATTCTTTCCGTGAATCATGCCACAACCTGCCTCTGTGCTTCCCTGCACTGAATTCTCCTGCCTTCGGCTTCCAAGCTCAGCAGTACGACGTCCGGGTCGGTTTCGCCCGGACCAACAACCAAGAAAGCTTCATTGCTTCTTAACTTGTCCATTCCCCTGTGCACAGGCGGAGCCCGCAACGGCGGACCTCCTTCTCCCTCCAGGCGGAGGACTTTTATTCCACCTCCAGATAACCTGCCCACAGACACTGTCTCCCTGGCTGCAGCTTCGGTGTCACCTGAAGACACCTCGACATCTGTTGACAGTAAGCATTATAACATCTGACGTGCTGCATAGGTGTACTGTAAGCTAACGGCCCTTGTCTCTTTACAGGGTTGCCAGTCTGTACGGTGCTCTGCTGGCCCAGCTGGAATACACGGATTGCTCTACACTACATTACACCACATAACCACACTCACGCACCCACTCACTCACGTTAACAAATTAAGTACGTTAATTGTGTTAATCCTGAGTCATGTCTGTTCTGTGGGTCACCTGAACCATGTCAGTTTCTCTGTGTTGGCCCTGCAATGGACTGGTGGTCTGTCCAGGGTGTACCCTGCCTCTAGTCCAAAAGATGCTGGGATAGGCTCCAGCGCCCCCCCCACCCCCACCCACAACCTGTAAAGGATTAAGCGGTAGAATATGGATGGATGGATGGTTTTGTCTCCCCTGATCCTTTGTTCATGTTCTGTGTCTCCTCTATTTGTGATTCTGTGTGTATCCCCACCCATCCTGTCATCTCTGTTTTCCTCATGGGTCAGCTGTCAGTCATGATTAGTCTCCCCACCTGTGCCATGTTGTCTTGATTATCCCCTTGATTATTTAAGTTCTGTTCCACTTCTGTTCGGGTTCTTTTAGTCATGTGAGCTTGATTACACATTTCTGCCTTGTACATCCATCTTGTATCCTGTTTAGTTCTTGTCATGTCCAAGTGTAACCCAGCTAAGAAAATGGCCCTTTTTCTCACATTTCATTTGTATTAATGCAATTGTGTGATTTTATTTTGAAAAACGGTTATTTTGAACAGAGGAAGTGTGACCCTCGTTATCCAACTTTTAAATTCCTGTTTCATGGTCACGTTGGGTGATCTTGGTCTTTTCATTCATTGGGAGAGGTATTGGTCCCACCTTTCGAGCAGAGTGCTGGGGCGCGCACCCGTTTTTCGGTCTTTTGCGCTCTGAGAGCGGACGAGAGTGACATAACGCACGGCTCAGGAGACGCACACACACAGGCTCAGAGTAGTTCAAATAGTTTATTAACAACAGGAGTGTATGGATGTGTGTCTGCGGGATGTAAATGTGTTGATGGCGGCGTCTGCTTCGGGCACAGAGGCAGGAGGCCGTACAGCCGGACAACCCTATGGGAAAAGCACAAGGAGAAGGGTGACGGGCACACACCAACACAGGAGGAATAAGAGCGAGAGAGGAGCTTACTTGGAGAGGATGGATGACTGGCACAACAAGGGACGAGGTCCGGTAGACAGCCACCTGGAGCGCCCGGTGCAGCAGCGAGGAACAGGCGATGGAGAGGCGTTGTCCACCGCCGGGGAATCCACCTGTGCACAGGGGAGCAGACTTGGGAGGAAAAGGAGGTAAGGTCTTCTTACCAGAGTAATCCGCTGAGGGTGAAGGAACACACAGCGATGCATGAAGAAGTCTGACGGCTTCAGGCCGAAGCTCAGGGCGAGGCGGCTTAAATCCCTCGCCGCTGATAACGAGCAGGTGTGCGAGCAGGTGGCACCGCTGATGAGCGGCGCAGCGTGACAGTACTCCCCCCTCTAGCAGCGCCTCCTGGCGATGGCTTCTCTGGGTGCGCTCGGTGGAAATCAGCGATGAGCGATGGGTCCAACACAAACGACGAGGGTACCCACTGTCGATGTTCAGGCCCATAGCCCTCCCAGTCCACCAAGTACTGCAACCCACGACCCCGGCGCCGGGAGTCCAGGATGGAGGAGACGGGCCACGCCGGATGGCCATCAATCATCCGGGGCGCGGGTTGCGCAGCAGGAGGAGGGCAAAGGGGATCGGAGACTGCCAGCTTCACCTTGGACACGTGGAAGGTGGGATGGATGCGGAGGGAGGGGGGAATAGCTACACGCACAGCCACCGGGTTGACGATCCTGGTGATGGGGTATGGACCCATGAAGCGCTGTGCCAGCTTCCTCCTCTCGCCCTTTAAGATCACGTCCTGGGTCGACACGTAGACTTGCTGACCAACTCTGTATGCCGGGGCAGGTCTTCTGTGCCGGTCCGCCATGGCTCTGTTGCGCTCCGCCGTGCGTAAAAGCGCATTGCGCGCAGACGCCCAGATGGAGCGGAACTGCCTGAGATGCGCCCGTACTGAAGGGACAGTTACCTCACTCTCCTGCGCCGGGAACAGCGGGGGGTCATAACCCAGGGACGCCTTAAAGGGAGACATCCCTGTAGCAGAAGAGTGAGTGGTGTTATGGGCGTATTCAACCCAGGCAAGGTGGTTACTCCAGGACGTGGGTTTGGATGCCGTTACACAGCAGAGCGCAGCCTCCAGCTCCTGGTTGGTCCGCTCACACTGCCCGTTGGATTGGGGGTGATGGCCGGAGGAGAGGCTCACCTTGGCTCCTAAGGCGTTGCAGAACGACCTCCAAACCTCTGAGGAAAATTGGGGCCCTCGGTCCGAGACCACGTCCACCGGAATCCCATGCAGCCTGACCACGTGTTGGATGAGGAGGTCCGCCGTCTCCAGGGCAGTTGGGAGACCTCGAAGGGGGACGAAGTGTACCGCCTTGGAGAAGCGGTCCACGATGGTCAGGATGGTGTCGTAGGTGTTCGAGACTAGGAGTCCGGTGACGAAATCTAGGGCGATATGCGACCAGGGCCTGCCAGGGACGGGCAGAGGCTGGAGCAAACCCGCTGGAGGGGCATTTCCCGATTTGTTGGTGGCACAAACTGGACAGGCCCGGGCGTAGCGGGCAGCGTCCCTCCGCAGGCCCGGCCACCAAAAGGACCGCTGGAGGAGGTCAATCATCCGGGAGGAGCCAGGGTGACAGGTAAGCTTGGATGTGTGCAACCAGTGGATGACCTCCCCTCGAACCGTGGATGGCACGAACAGCCTCCCCTCCGGTCCGCCGCCAGGGTCAGGTTCCACTTCCTGCACCTTCCGGATCTTGCTCTCGATGTCCCAGGTGACGGCTCCCACGACGCACGACCTGGGTAGGATGGTGTGAACCGTGTCCTCCGACTCCTCAGGGGCGAATTGCCTAGAGAGGGCGTCGGGCAGGCCGTTCTTGGAGCCAGGCCTGAAGGTGATGGTAAATTGGAACCTGGCGAAGAACAAGGACCAGCGCGCCTGGCGGGCGTTCAGGCGCTTGGCAGATCTAAGGCACTCCAAGTTCTTGTGGTCCGTCAGGACCACGAACGGCAGGTCCGCCCCCTCTAGCCAGTGACGCCACTCCTGTAGCGCGAGCTTGATGGCAAGGAGCTCTCTGTCACCCACGTCGTAATTCCTCTCCGCCGGGGACAAGTGCCGGGAGAAGAAGGCGCAGGGCCGCTTGATGCCGTCGTCTGGCGACCGCTGGGATAGCACCGCCCCCACTCCTGTGTCCGAAGCGTCCACTTCCACGATGCACTGCAGCGCAGGGTTGACTTGGCTAAGGACCCGGGAGGAGGAAAACTCCGCCTTCAGTGCCTGAAAAGCAGCCGCGGCCTCTTCGGTCCACCGGAACGGAACCTTAGGGGATGTGAGGCGGGTCAGCGGGCCGACGATGGTGCCAAAATTTGGGACGAAGCGGCGGTAGAAGTTCGCAAATCCAACGAACTGTTGCACCTGCTTCCTTGATGCAGGTGTAGGCCATTCCACCACCGCCTTCACCTTCTCTGGGTCCGGAAGCACCTGGTCGTGTGAGATGATGAACCCAAGGAAGGATGTTGTCTTTGCGTAAAATTCACACTTCTCGGCCTTCACGTATAACCGGTTCTCCAGCAGTCTTTGGAGGACCCGCCTCACGTGGACCTGGTGCTCGTCCCTGGACTTGGAGAAGATGAGTATGTCGTCCAGGTAGACGAACACAAAAAGGCAGATGAAATCCCGGAGGACGTCGTTGATGAGGCGCTGAAAGACGGCTGGAGCGTTGGTCAACCTGAACGGCATCACCAGGTATTCGAAGTGGCCGTTCGGGGTACGGAAGGCTGTCTTCCACTCATCTCCCTCCCAGATCCGGACGAGGTGGTATGCGCTGCGGAGATCCAGCTTGGTGAACCAAGTCGCCCCCTGGAGGGAGTGGAAAGCGGTGTCCATGAGGGGCAGGGTGTAACGATCCTTCTCCGTTATGTCATTAAGGGCACGATAGTCAATGCAAGGACGGAGAGACCCGTCCTTCTTACCAACGAAGAAGAATCCTGCCCCCACAGGCGATGACGATGGGCGGATAATCCCAGCACTCAGCGACTCCTTAAGATATGAGTTCATCGTCTCCTTCTCCGGCGCCGATAGACTGTAGAGTCGTCCAGAAGGTAAGGGTGCCCCCTGGCGGAGGTTGATTGCGCAGTCATAGGGCCGATGAGGAGGGAGAGACATTGCCTTGGATTTGCTGAATACCATACCCAGGTTGTGAAATTCCAGTGGCACCAGGGACAGGTCCGGGGGCGCTGCGTCCATAGGAGGGGGAGAAGCGGACGGAGAGCAGGCAGCGGACTGTAAACAGGTGCCCATGCAGAACGTACTCCATGCCGACACCCCGGCGGACTTCCAATCCAGAACAGGGTTGTGGAGGCGCAGCCAGGGATACCCCAGGATGACGGGCGACACAGAGTTGGGCAGGACGTAAAAGGTTATCTCCTCCCAGTGGTTTCCAGAGATAATAACTGGGACGGGGATGGTCTGGTGCGTTACTTTCCCAAGGGAGGCACGAGAGAGGTTGACCAGGGAGATAGGGTTCCTGAGTGCCTGACAGCGGATGCCCAGTCGGGTTGCCAGGCTTTGTGAAATAAAGCTGCCTTCCGCGCCCGAATCCACCAGTGCGTGCGTGAGATGCCCAGTGGGGTTGTGGCAGAAACGGAGGGGCAGCTTCAATTGTGTGAGGGGATTTAACCGATTGATGTCCGCGAGGCCCCCTACAGTGACTCGCGGACCCCGCCGTTTGGCTTCTGTGGACAAAGCTCTACCGTGTGTTGACTATCTCCGCAATACATACAGAGATTTAACTCACGGCGGCGTTGTCTCTCCGCCGGAGAGAGCTTTGTCCAGCCCGTCACCATCGGCTCCGACTCCTCGGGGCGCGATGGTGGCGGCATCACCAGGGGGCGAGCTTGGGGCAGGCGCGACGAGGCTCCACGAGGGTGAGAAGAAGACGACTTCCGCCCCGAGGAGCGCTCGCGCAGCCTGTTGTCCAAACTGATGGCAAGAGATGTTAGCTCCGCTAGCGTCTCAGGGATATCCCGCCCAGCCAGTTCATCCCTCAGATCATCATTTAGACTGCGGAGGAAAAGGCCACAGAGGGAGCGTTCCTCCCAGCCTAATTCCTCCGCTGCTACCCGGAAGTCGACCGCGTAGTCCGCTGCCAACCGGCTTCCCTGCTGGAGGGCGAGAAGCCAGTCGACCTGGACCGTCTCGGTACGCGAATGGTCAAAGACTTCCAGAAAGCGTCTCACGAACTGGTCATATGTGAGGGTGGCATAACTGGGCCTCGCCATTACGGCGTAGGTCCAAGTTAATGCTCGCCCCTCCAGGAGATTCCCGATATAACCAATTCGGCTGTGATCTGAGGGAAAGTCTCCGGGCACGCGATGGAACACGGACTCACATTGCATTATGAACCCCCGCGCTCCGCCGAGCTTTCCGCTAAAGCGGGCGGGGGTCGGAATGGGAGTGAGCCGAGTCGGTGCCGCAGGAGCCTGCTGGACGGCCACTGGAGCGGCAGGAGCCGCGCCACCCTGACGAGCCGGGGGGAACGGCTGCTGGGGGTCCAAGCGGTCCAATCGGTTAGTAATATTTATTAATTGATTGAGGATCACCTGTTGCTGATAAGCTATCTGATCCACCCGAGCCTCAAGGGTGGTAAGCCGGTGTGCGAGCCCGCCGTCTGCTGAGCCGCTCTGCTGAAGCCGTACTGACATAACGCACGGCTCAGGAGACGCACACACACAGGCTCAGAGTAGTTCAAATAGTTTATTAACAACAGGAGTGTATGGATGTGTGTCTGCAGGATGTAAATGTGTTGATGGCGGCGTCTGCTTCGGGCACAGAGGCAGGAGGCCGTACAGCCGGACAACCCTATGGGAAAAGCACAAGGAGAAGGGTGACGGGCACACACCAACACAGGAGGAATAAGAGCGAGAGAGGAGCTTACTTGGAGAGGATGGATGACTGGCACAACAAGGGACGAGGTCCGGTAGACAGCCACCTGGAGCGCCCGGTGCAGCAGCGAGGAACAGGCGATGGAGAGGCGTTGTCCGCCGCCGGGGAATCCACCTGTGCACAGGGGAGCAGACTTGGGAGGAAAAGGAGGTAAGGTCTTCTTACCAGAGTAATCCGCTGAGGGTGAAGGAACACACAGTGATGCATGAAGAAGTCTGACGGCTTCAGGCCGAAGCTCAGGGCGAGGCGGCTTAAATCCCTCGCTGCTGATGACGAGCAGGTGTGCGAGCAGGTGGCGCCGCTGATGAGCGGCACGGCGTGACAGAGAGAGGCTGTGGACGATCCGTGTGGAGGCCTGTGGGTCGTCTTGGTGAGTTTAGTGTAGAGAAGTGCTATAAATAAGTCTAAACACTGTCCAAATGCTCATTTGAAACCTTTATTGTCCTAAGTTGACGGGAGCACGAGCTTGAGAGGCGTGGTGGATGTGTCCTTTGCTGTGTTCACGCTGATACCTCATCTTGGTGAGTGGGAACCAAATGTGTGATAAAGAAAGCATGCTAGCGCCATGCTAATGTTAGCGTTATGCTAATGCTAATCGCGAGTGGATTTTTTCTGTTTAAAAGCAATGGAAAACAGCTATTTTTGTTTCTGTATGGTTTTTCTAAATGTGATTTCAGTTCACAACAGTATGCTGAAGTACTTTTAGTTCTTTTGTGTAGGGTTACAATGGCTCGCCACTTCTTATTGTAACCCTTGCCTTATGTTAATTAGGTAAAAGAAATTATTAAGTGGAGACCAGTTGCTAGGTTTGTAAGGATTACAATAGGGAATTAAAATGAGTGTGGAATGAAATAGCTGGAGGCAAGAAATGAGCAATTCATGGCTGTTATTTTTAAAGATAAAGAGAACAAAATATACAAACAATTTACAAATATACAAATATAACAACGGCCGGCATGAAATAAAACCCCCAAAAATGTCCTACTGAGCTCAGTGTTTGTTTGTCTTTTTGTTTTAGTCGTTTAACCAGTCAAGATATCTTGTATTTCCAGACTCAGGTTTCCTTTCCTCTTTTAAAGCGGCGGCTTAAGTTGTTACCACTTTGAATTTCATGCACTGGAGAGAGGAAGGATGTTCTTCAATCGAGATCTTGGTTCAGATCTCGGTTCAGTCTCCGTTCAGGTCTTGGTTCAGATCTCGGGTCAGGCTCGCCATCTCTATTCGGAGAGAATCCAGGATCCAGAAGATTCTTAATCGGCAACCAAAAAAAACCTAGCCTGCACAACAATAATGGTATTATTGTTTACAGCTAGAGTAATTCATTTTCCAATCTCTTTTTATATAACTCTATAGCTTAGCGTTTAAATTCTTCTCTCATATTACTATTGTTACAATCCAGTAATACAGTAGTATCTTACATTTCACATCTTACATCTTACATGCATGTTTTCTTTTCTCAAAATCTCTCTGGTAGTACATGAAATACTTTTTTTTCTCATGTAACCAAATAAATGAATTTCTCTTTTTATCTCTCCATCATTTAACCTCATCTTTGTAAATCATGAAATGAAATACAATTAATTTATCACATAACCAGGGAATATACTGTCCCATTACTTCCAATATTCCCTTTTAAAATCATTAAAACCCTGTCTGAGCTAGTGGGTTTAGCATAGCCTATGAATTTACATAGGAAACCAACAAAATGTGCTTTTAGCATCAAACTACACATTACATTCGACAGAAATAGCGCAAAAGAACTAAAAGTACTTTAGCATACTGTTGTGAACTGAAATCACATTTAGAAAAACCATACAGAAACAAAAATAGCCTTTTCCATTGCTTTTAAACAGAAAAAATCCACTCGCGATTAGCATTAGCATAACGCTAACATTAGCATGGCGCTAGCATGCTTTCTTTATCCCACACTTGGTTCCCACTCACCAAGATGAGGTATCAGCGTGAACACAGCAAAGGACACATCCACCATGCCTCTCAAGCTCGTGCTCCCGTCAACTTAGCTAACTAACTAACTAACTAACCTGCACTTATATAGCGCTTTTCTAGTCACAAAGACCACTAATAAAGGTTTCAAATGAGCATTTGGACAGTGTTTAGATTTATTTATAGCACTTCTCTACACTAAACTCACCAAGACGACCCACAGGCCTCCACACGGATCGTCCACAGCCTCTCTCGTCCGCTCTCAGAGCGCAAAAGACCGAAAAACGGGTGCGTGCCCCAGCACTCTGCTCGGAAGGTGGGACCAATACCGCTCCCAATGAATGAAAAGACCAAGATCACCCAACATGACCATGAAACAGGAATTTAAAAGTTGGATAACGAGGGTCACACTTCCTCTGTTCAAAATAACCGTTTTCAAATTAAAATCACACAATTGCATTAATACAAATGAAATGTGAGAAAAAGGGCCATTTTCTCAGCTGGGTTACACCCTCCCGCGCTAAATATCATGCACGTCTCGTTGCATGTGTAACCAAGACTGTCCATCGTCAGTATTTAGAAACTCTGAGAAGGCTGTATTCAAACCTTGAAAAAGGGACTTAACAACAGTTACTAGAGGATTTCCTAATTCAGGATACTCTAGTCTTTTTGGAAGTTGTCTGATTCTTTCAGATCGTCGTATTGGTTGAGTTGTAATGGGATCATTTTTGTCCATTTCATCAGGTAAATCATTTGATTGGTGTTCTTGTTCCTCAACTGAATTGCCAGAAGGCTCTTCTAGTATTGTTACTGTTTCATTTTCCACAGGTGAATCATAGGAAAGCTCAATCTCATTTGCATTATGCTCCATATCCGGTTCTGCATTGTCAGTGGTTTCAGGTAAGTCACAATCAGGTGGGTTCGTCATTTCCGGTGTTTGCTAAGGTTTTGGATAATCACGCACAGTAGTAAATCTGGTTATCTCCTCACATGGGGAATCCTCAACCCACGGAATCAAAAATTCATTTTCAATTTCAGTTAACTCTTTGTGATCATTGTTCTCTGTAACAGTTGTTTGGCGTGTCTTAGGACGGTGAATAGGCTCTGGCTCAGGTGTTTCTGCTGTGGCAACAGGGAGGAAACTGCAGGGAAGCAAAAGGTCTCTGTATAAAGTTCTTGAGGGACCTTGCTTTGACTCGGGTTTAACCGCGTAAATGGGTAAACTACCTGCACGTTTGACTACCACATGAATGTCGGCCTCCCATTTATCAGCAAGCTTATTTTTTCCACGCAGTCTCACATTTCTAACTAAAACCCTATCCCCAGGTTCAAGTTCAGAGACAGTGATTTTGCGGTCAAACCTGGCCTTGTTCTTGTCTGCAATCTTTTGTGCATTTTGTGAAGCTAACTTGTAGCTTTCTTCGAGCCTTTTCTTGAGATTTTCAACGTATTGCAAGTGAGTAACTTTCTGATCTTTGTTGAGAGGAAGTCCAAACACGAGATCAACTGCCAATCTGGGTTTCCTACCAAACATTAATTCGTAGGGAGTAAACCCGGTTACATCACTGCGTGTGCAGTTGTATGCATGTATTAACGGCATAACATAGTCTTTCCAGTGGGACTTTTGTTTGGACTCTAGCATTCCTAACATACTCAGTAGCGTTCGGTTGAATCTTTCAATGGGGTTAGTCCTGGGGTGGTATGGGGTTGTTCTTATTTTCTTTATGCCTGAGATCTCACAAAGGTCTTTTATTAGTTTTGCCTCAAAATCAGGACCCTGATCACTGTGCAGGTGCTCAGGTATACCGTAGTGAACGATGAATTGATCCCACAGGCACCTGGCAACCATTTTGGACCTTTGATTTGGGGTAGGCAACGCAAGGGCAAATTTAGTAAAATGATCAGTTATTACGAGAATATTGCTGGTATTGCTAGTGTCTGGTTCCAGACTGAGAAAGTCCATGCAGACTAGCTCTGAAGGTTGTGTGGTGGTTATGTTGACCAGGCTAGCCGCTTTTTCAGGAGGACTCTTTCTTCGTATGCACCGATCACATGTTTTTACCTTTTGCTCGACATCTGTTGCCATACGTGGCCAATAGAATTGTGTTCTGACCAGATCAAGGGTTCTGTCAATACCTAAGTGGCCCATATCATTGTGCAAACTTTGGAGTATGGGAGCTCTGAGCTCCTCAGGAAGAACGAGCTGGTGGGTCACTTGGTCTCCATTTTGTCTTTTTCTGTACAACACTTCATTGTACATCTCCAATTTATTGAGTTCTCTGAGTAAAAGAGGGAGATCTGGGAGTTCTTTTCTAGCAGTCGATGGGGGTGTTTGGCCATGTTCGATTTGTTCAATAACTTGTCTGATTGTCGAGTTCGCTCTTTGTTTGTCTTTGATTTCTGTTTGAGACAAGACAGGGATAGTTGGTAAGCCATTGTCTTGCTCCAAAACATACAGGTCTAGGATCGCGTCAGCTGAGATGGTAAGTGACTCTATAAGTGTAACACCACTATCCTGACTGTCATCACGGATTTTAACAAGGTGGTTTTGACAGATGGCTTGGACAACTTCACCATTTACAAGCTCTGTGGTGTCACTGTCAGCTAGGTGACGCTCTACAAAGCGGCTTACACGCTCCTGCTCTTTCCTGGACTGGACATCGTTAACGAGTTCACCATGAGGACGTCTAGACAACCCATCTGTGTCTAGGTTTTGCTTGCCTGCTCTATACTGCAACTTAAAGTTGTAGTTAGACAAAGCTGCAAGCCACCTGTAGCTTGTGGCGTCTAATTTAGCAGAGGTCAATATGTAGGTGAGTGGGTTACTATCTGTAACTACCGTGAACTGACCACCATACAAATAATCGTGAAACTTTTCAGTTACTGACCATTTTAGAGCTAAAAACTCTAACTTGTGAGCTGGATAACGTGCTTCACTTCTTGATAACCTACGACTGGCAAAAGCTATGGCCCTAAGCTGACCGTCCTGCTCCTGATAGAGTGCTGCACCTAAGCCGGTGGTACTGGCATTGGTATGGAGTACGTAAGGCAGCTTTGGGTCTGCAAAGCCTAAGATAGGAGCTGATGTTAACTTTTCGATGATGGAGTCGAAAGCTTTTTGACAGTCTGTGGTCCATCGACTCTCAAATGGCAGTTTGGGATCAAAGTAGGTTTGGTCAGTGACTTTGGATTTTGACCTTTTGTTGAGTGGTGGGTAACCACGTGTGAGGTTGTTAAGAGGGCGTACTATGGACGAGTACCCTTCAATGAAGCGTCTGTAGTACCCTGAGAACCCTAAAAAGGATCTCAGTTCCTTGAGATTCTTAGGCCGTGGCCAGGTCTTAAGGGCCTGAATCTTTTTGGGATCTGTCTCAACACCGCTTTCGGAGACTACATGACCTAGGTACCGGACTGTTGTTTGAAAAAATTTACATTTTTTCGGTGATAACTTTAGCCTGTACTCTTTAAGACGATGGAGTACCCGCATGAGTCGCCGTTCATGTTCTTCCAAACTATTTGAAAAGATGATGAGATCATCTAGAAAGATTAGCACCTCATTTAAGTTCATGTCACCGACGCAGCGCTCCATGAGTCGCTGAAAAGTGGTTGGGGCGTTGGTTATGCCCTGCGGCATGCGGTTGAACTCCTAGAATCCAAGGGGTGTTACAAAAGCGGTCTTTTCTTTGTCTGCTTCCTTCACCTCAATCTGGTAATATCCAGACTTAAGATCGAGGACTGTAAACCACTTGGATCCTGTGAGCGCCGAGAACGTCTCCTCTAGATTTGGAAGAGCGTAAGAGTCCTTTCTTGTTTGCAAATTGAGTTTGCGAAAGTCTATACATAGATGCACATCATTGTTTCGCTTCCTCACCACGACAATGGGGGACGAGTAGGGAGACTGGGACTCTCTTATCACACCTGCAGCTCTTGAAGGTGTTTACGCACTACCTCAAGGTCTTGAGGGTGTATAGGGCGTGCACGGTGCTTGATGGAGTGTTTCACTTTGCTCGTACACCTAAAGTCCAAATCATGGAAAGCGAATACTTCTGGGATGCCATTTAGTTGTTTGGTTATTCGCTCTTTCCACTCCTGTGGAATCGGTGAGTCACCAAAGTTGAAACTCAGTTGTGTCTTGTTTGTGGTTGACTCATTTTGCACTGATGACATTGTGCTGGGACAGGATACAATGGAAAGCTCCAAGTTCTGCAATGACACAAGTGGACGGAATTGTGACATCTTGCTCTGTTTCGTTTGTAATCATTACAGGCACTTTGTATGGAGCTCGGGAAGGAAGTGTTATCAGGCAAGTTTTAACACAAAGGCCACCAGGCAAGGAAGACTGAGAGGGGTGTTCAATTATAGCACAGGTGTCTGAAGTACAGTGAACGTTGGCAGACCCCTCCAAAACTACAGTTTTACCTGCTAGAACTACAGCTGGAGCTTTGCCTGACAAGGTAACTAATCCAGTGTTCCCATCTTTGTTCTTTGTATGTCTTAGTTTGAGAGTTTTCAACAGTGTCCTAAAACCGTAAGAACTAGGTAAGTAATTAGGAGTCTTGATGTCTAAATACTTTTCATAAAGAACATCAAGTGTGTTTGTTCCCACTAACAATGGTGTCTGACTATTAGGATTGGCATCTGGAACAACGAGAGCTAAGGTTGGTATGTCAATTTCTGTGTGTAAGAAGCCTTTTGGAAAGGTAATACACATCTCTATATAACCTAAATAGGGGACGGGCTGACCTGCAGCGCCCTCTACTTCTAAAAGGTCATAGAGTGGTTTAAGGTTTTGATCGGGAAAGTTCTGTTTGTAAAATGACTCGGTGACTGTAGTCACTTGTGACCCTTAGTCAAGAAGACAATGCACATTAACATCAGAAATGCTAACTACAGCTGTGCATTTGGAGCCAACTAACCCTTTTGGTAGACTATGCTTAGGTGGGTTAGTAACAGACTGCTTAAGGTTAGCGCGTTTCTTGTATTTAGTGGGACATGATTGTCTGGCTACAGTCTCCATTTGCCCCGTAATAGAGATTGTTCTTAGTTTAACCGGTTTTTATTAGCTGCGGGATTTTCAGACTCCCATCTCTTTTGTTTCTCTTTAAACAGCTTACGCTTTTCGGTAACTAAAGCTGGGTTTGGTTCGTTTTCGCAGCTCGGCTTGATGTGGCCATCCTCTCCACAATGGAAACAGTACCACGGTTTGGGTGGGGTACTTTGAGTTCTGACCGTTTGCTCTGTGGGTTCCTTTGTCACTTTATTCGACTTTCGTTTCTCTTTTGGCTTTGTACTGGGTGTACTTTTTGAGCTTTGAGCTTTTGGTTTTGCAGTTAGTTTTACTAGTTGAGTTTGAATTTCTGCAACTTGTTTTGAGAGTTCTTGAATTGAGTTTAACGTGATATTGTCCTCATTTTCATCTGAACTACATTGCACAGTTTGCACGTGGGATGTCACTTTTTGTTTTGAACTGCTCAAATGTTGTCTCATTCACAAGTTTTTGGCAGCAATTTGGTCTTCTTCAGTACGTAGCAAGAGAAGCAAATCAGGAAAAGCTGAGGGATTTGTTCGGTTTTGTTTTAACTGGAGTGCAGTTAAAAGGGAATCATCTCAACAACCTCGACAAAACTGTGTGACAAGCAGCCTGTCAAAATCCTGGCTTAAAGCACCACTACGCTTTACAGTGTGAGTCAAAGCTACTTGAAGACGTTGTAGGTATGACAAGGGTTTCTCACCTGTGTTTTTGAAGGTGTTAAGAAACTTGGTGTAAAGCTCTCTGCCATCTTGAACTGTACCATAAGCAGAATCTAACAGCTGAAGGTATTCTGATGGTGAGCTGTTGGGGTTCAAGTGCTTGACTACATCAGCTGCTGGGGGTAAAAGAGACTCAATGATCTTTCGGGATTGTTGCAGTTTGGACATAGCAGGATCAGTCAAGATTAATTCTACACTGGAGAGCCAAGTATCATAATCTAGCTCATAAGTTGGTCGGAGGTCTTTGCCAGAAAAAGCTCTGAGCTTTTGCGAAAACGGCTGCACGGACTGGGAACGCCTTGGTATCCCCTCTGAAGAGCTGGAGCAGGTGGCTGGGGAGAGGGAAGTCTGGGCTTCTCTGCTTGAACTGCTGCCTCCGCGACCCGGACCTCCGGAAAAGCGGTAGAAGATGGATGGATGGATGGATGGGCTGCACGGAAAAATCTTCCCTTTTTACAATATGCTCAACTGCCACACGTTGCACTTCTGGGGGATTTAAATCATGTGCAGAAATGGTGAGCATACTTTGAGCTGGGGTGCTCACAGTGTGATTTGACTGGTTAGTTGGTTGTGCACCTTGAATACTGGGCTCAGCTGCAGAAGGCTGAGGTTGAGGTTCATCCAAGGAAGCTTCAGGTAAGTTATCAGGTAACTTAACTTGCTCTGATTGATCATTTTCAGATTCTTTGATTGACTCAGAAATCTGTGACATCTTGTCTTTCTGCAAAATCTCTGCCACTCATCTTCGCTAGGTTTTTAATGTCAATGAGATATGACTTGGTCGTATCGTTCCCTACACGGTGCATGTAAACACTGGCAAGAGATTGTATCATATAGCTGGCTCCACTATCAGATACATGGGTACATGGCAATGGGTCAAGAGCTTCAACAGCAATACCCGAGTTATACTCAAAAATAGCACTCTGGGGAAACTCAGACTTATTACCTGCTACTTTTATGACTCTTGCAATCGATCCATACTGTTTCAAAAACTCAGTCACTTCACCAAATTGCTCATCTCCAGCGATTTCACTCACTACCACTGCATTTGGAACTTTCACAGATTCACGCTCAACGATATCCATTTTGGGTACGTTATAGGCTTGAAATAACATAAGGGAGAGAAGAAAAAGGCTCCTGGCTGGGCTCGCCACTTCTTATTGTAACCCTTGCCTTACGTTAATTAGGTAAAAGAAATTATTAAGTGTAGACCAGTTGCTAGGTTCGTAAGGATTACAATGTGGGACACATATGCACATGTGTACATCACTTCATGCTTCATATGTATACCACTGTAGGCTTCACATCTTAGATTGAACAAAGGACCGGGTCTCTTTGGAGATAACAGGAGGATGTGAAAGTTTAGACTTTGGTATGCAAAGAGACGGCCTGGGGGGATTTTCCTAGCCGCCAGAGGCTGGGGGTGGAGGTGTTAAGATCTGAAAGAAGATGCATTGTTACTTGGGATTAAATACAATGTGACTGTGTGCTTTGAAGTCCTGAGGTATTTAAAGGACGAATGTCTGGGTTTCTTCCTCTTTCTGTTTTTGATGATGTTGGAAGATGTGAATAAACCTGACTCGTGAGATGAACTCTGCCTCGTCATTTTCACATTTTTCACAACAATAGGGAATTAAAATGAGTGTGGAATGAAATAGCTGGAGGCAAGAAATGAGCAATTCATGGCTGTTATTTTTAAAGCTAAAGAGAACAAAATATACAAACAATTTACAAATATACAAATATAACAACGGCCGGCATGAAATAAAACCCCCAAAAATGTCCTACTGAGCTCAGTGTTTGTTTGTCTTTTTGTTTTAGTCGTTTGACCAGTCAAGATATCTTGTATTTCCAGACTCAGGTTTCCTTTCCTCTTTTAAAGCGGCGGCTTAAGTTGTTACCACTTTGAATTTCGTGCACTGGAGAGAGGAAGGATGTTCTTCAATCGAGATCTTGGTTCAGATCTCGGTTCAGTCTCCGTTCAGGTCTTGGTTCAGATCTCGGGTCAGGCTCGCCATCTCTGTTCAGAGAGAATCCAGGATCCAGAAGATTCTTAATTGGCAACCAAAAAAAAAACCTAGCCTGCACAACAATAATGGTATTATTGTTTACAGCTAGAGTAATTCATTTTCCAATCTCTTTTTATATAACACTATAGCTTAGCGCTTAAATTCTTCTCTCATATTACTATTGTAACGTCGGGGCCATTTTAAGGGGGCCAGGGATTTCCCAGCATGCTTTGCCAGTTTGAAACGTTACTGTGTGTGTTAAATGTGTTATTTCTGAGTTACACTGCTGTGTCATTATAACTGCATTATGATGACCCAGCAGTGTTTAGCAGGATTAGGGCAAGATGTATCATGTGTGTGTAACCATGATTGAAACGGAGGTCTGGGAGAATGACCTCCACTCCTCCCTGTACTGAGAAGCAAGTTGGGGTTGGGGTGTACAAAATAAATCTGGTTGATCACAGCCATCTGCTCCATTTTCTTTGTGTGAACCTTGCAAACGTCACACTATTGTTACAATCCAGTAATACAGTAGTATCTTACATTTCACATCTTACATCTTACATGCATGTTTTCTTTTCTCAAAATCTCTCTGGTAGTACATGAAATACTTTTTTTTTCTCATGTAACCAAATAAATGAATTTCTCTTTTTATCTCTACATCATTTAACCATGAAATTATGATTAATATTTTTAACCTCGTCTTTGTAAATCATGAAATGAAATACAATTAATTTATCACATAACCAGGGGATATACTGTCCCATTACTTCCAATATTCCCTTTTAAAATCATTAAAACCGTCTGAGCTACTGGGTTTAGCATAGCCTATGAATTTACATAGGAAACCAACAAAATGTGCTTTTAGCATCAAACTACACATTACATTCGACAGAAATAGTGCAAAAGAACTAAAAGTACTTTAGCATACTGTTGTGAACTGAAATCACATTGTGAAAAACCATACAGAAACAAAAATAGCCTTTTCCATTGCTTTTAAACAGAAAAAATCCATTCGCGATTAGCATTAGCATAACGCTAACATTAGCATGGCGCTAGCATGCTTTCTTTATCACACGCTTGGTTCCCACTCACCAAGATTTTTTTTTTTGTTTTTTTGTTATTTATTTGTACCCGTAGGTAGATTTGGTTTGCAGTCTGGTGACAAGCCACCGGCTGCCGGTCGCTGCGTGCGCGAGCGCCCTAAACCTACATGTTTTTTGGTATGCGGGAGGAAACCGGAGAAATCCCGGAGTAAACCCATGCAACACGGGGAGAACATGCAAACTCCACACAGCTCACTGTCGGTCGGGGGCTGGAATCAAACCCACGATCTCATGATCCCCGCAATCCCCCGGCCGAGGGTAAAACTGTGCTGCCACAGTGCTAAACCACTGCGCCACCGTGCAGCCCGATGAGGTATCAGCGTGAACACAGCAAAGGACACATCCACCATGCCTCTCAAGCTCGTGCTCCCGTCAACTTAGGACAATAAAGGTTTCAAATGAGCATTTGGACAGTGTTTAGATTTATTTATAGCACTTCTCTACACTAAACTCACCAAGACGACCCACAGGCCTCCACATGGATCGTCCACAGCCTCTCTCGTCCGCTCTCAGAGCGCAAAAGACCAAAAAACGGGTGCGTGCCCCAGCACTCTGCTCGGAAGGCGGGACCAGTACCGCTCCAAACGAATGAAAAGACCAAGATCACCCAACGTGACCATGAAACAGGAATTTAAAAGTTGGATAACGAGGGTCACACTTCCTCTGTTCAAAATAACCGTTTTTCAAAATAAAATCACACAATTGCATTAATACAGATGAAATGTGAGAAAAAGGGCCATTTTCTCAGCTGGGTTACACAAGTCTAGTCTGTTTTTTTGCCTAAGCTTTTTGTTGCAACTTCCAAGCTGTGTGTTATTTTCTGTTTTAAGCCCTCGATCTGTGTTTGGGTGACCAGCTCCTAATAAAAGACTGCCGAACTTACATCCAGCATTTGGGTTTAGCTTACCACACTGTGACAGAAAGAACCTGACCGTATGGACCCAGTGGATGTGAGTTTTCGAAAATGGGCCTCGATGATGAGGAAGTTTGGGCTGTTTCCCACATCCCGCATTGAGGATGCCTATCCTGCTGACATGCTGGAGGAAGCCTTCAGATGCCTCGGAGGTGCCACCACGGTGACTAAGGTTTTCCCCACACTGCAGCGTCATCCCCAGCTCACCAGACTCCTGCATTTGGTCCCGTTCCTGCAGTGGATGTTCTGGGGGCTGGGAGGGATGTCGCCAGTGGCCGGGGAGGAGCAGAAGGAGGAGAAGCCATATTAAAGCCGTTGGGAGACGCGGCTCGCACCGGCATCAGCGAACACAGCGGCCCAGCCTTTATTCTCCCATGGAGACATCTCAGATCACTGTGTCCTCCTCCCTCGATGCAGCACCATACCACCGTGGGACAGCACCTTGTCAGGTGAACCCTGTCATATCCTGGGAGGGATGGTCTGACTCCTCGGCCGCAGAAGAGCAGAAACAGAGCCAATTACCTTTTCATTTTTTAACACCATTAAATGAGGTTGGACTGCAACATCAGAGTCACCAGGATCCTCATCAGTGGTGGCGCAAGAGCTCAGGCAAGTCCTCTTCTTTGTATTTTTAACATCAGTTTTAGAGAGATCTTACCTAGCACTTTTAGTGGGGGCACCCAGTTGCAGCTACCATCTGCTTCTGGGCTTCCTCCACTGAGCTCTACTGCTGGCTGTTGTAGTGACCAGAGTGTTGTGTTCTCCTTCCCATCTGAGGTGGCTGTTTTGGGGATGGATTCCCAGACATCAACACTTGAGGACCTTCAGCCCTTATCGTTTGGCTTCACTCATGGTTGGCTTGCCTCAGCTGTTCCAAAGGCCGAGGAGCCTCCTTCATGTGTTCCTGTGGCCAGAGAACCTCCTTCATGTGTCCCAGATATTAGCGCGCACCTGTCATCTGATACTGTGGTTGGCGGACCTCAGTCATCCATTTTAGAGCAAAAGGCTCTCCTGTTACTTTTACCAAAGCTTAAGGCTCCTGTGTTATCATCTGAGGTTAAGGTTTCCATGACATCTTTAGAAATTAAAGTTTCTGTGCTATCAGCTCCTCAGTTTAAAATGTCCATGTTGTCACTTCCACCTGAGTTTAAAGCGCCCCTGCAGTTGTCTCTGGACCCGTTCTGCTCTCCGGTCTGGTGGTCCAGGGACTCTGGGAGACCACCCGACTGGCTGTGTTTTGAGGTCTGGAGGCCCATGAACTGGGTTAGGCTGCCCGACCTGCCTTATTCTCCGGTCCAGTGGCTTGGGACTGTGGAAGACCACTTGAACTGCCTTGCTTTCTGGACCAGTGGCCCTGGGACTTTGGCAGGCCACCTGACCCACCTTGTTTTTGGTTTGGGGCCGTGGACTTTGGTTATGCCCCACAAACTGTGTTGTCTGATTTTGGACTCTGTGGGGGAGGTGGATTTGTTTCAGCCCACCTGGCCTTGTACCCCCACCACCCACCCTAGGACAGTCACTTTGTGTTTAGATTGTCAGGTCTCCGACCCTTGGGGGATGGGGGTACTGTCAGGGCATGGGTTGGAGCCATATCCTCGCCTTGTGTTATAGTTTATATTTCTTGTCACCAGGACATGGTCTCCACCCCACATCCTTGCTTTAAGTTCATTTTCTGGGATTTTCTGTATTTACTTCATTCTCTGTCATATTGATAGAAGGATCAGCTCACGTGCAGGGAACCACACCAGAGAAAACACTTGCGACACAGAGAAGCAACATTTAAACAGTTTATTAATTTAAAAAAAAACAAGCACAGTTATGGAAAACATCCCTTGCCAGAGGAAGACTCAGCCTGTGGGGAGAGATGAGAGCAAATTAGTGGAGAATGGAGGCTAGGGAAGTGGGTCGACAAATTGCCAATTACGTGAGCCGAGCAGAGAACCCGACAGAGAGACCCAGCAGTAATAGACGAACCAGCAGGAAGAAGCTGGCAGGAAACAGGATTGAGAAGGAGCTGGGTGGTGTCTGACCGGGTGGTGATAGGCTGCTGAAGCCGGGTGAGGATGATGGGGCAGGTGAGCGCACAACAATCCCCAAAGACACACCGCACCAATGGCAGGAACCTGAGAAAAGGAGAAGAGAGGGGAATTAATGAGATTATCCTCTAATAACAATTTTCAACTCGCTTGCACTTAGCTAGGCAGTATACCCAACGAGCCAGCGCTGAAGCCTCCGCTTGTTGGTCCTTTATGTGCTGGCAAGGCAGAAGTGGCAGGTGCATCTAACCACACAGGTGCTGCGATTGCCTGTGGAGTTGGGGAATCTATTATCAGGAAGGAGAGGGCGCACTCTCGGCTGGACATGACACTCTCCTTTAGTTTGCATCTTAGGATTTTCTGCATTTATTGTTGTTGGTTGTTGTATTCATGATTCTGTTCTTGTTTTATATTTTCTCCTGCTTCGCCTTGGTTTTCAGTGATTATTATTGTTATTTTTATTATTATTATGATAAGAGGTCAGTTCAATTATTATTTGCATTATGATTGTCATGGTCTTGTCTCCCCTGATCCTCTGTTCATGTTCTGTGTCTCCTCTATTTGTGATTGTGTGTGTAGCCCCACCCATCCTGTCATCTCTGTTTTCCTCATGTGTCTGCTGTCAGTTATGATTGGTCTCCCCACCTGTGCCATGTTGTCTTGATTGTCCCCTTGATTATTTAAATTCATTTCCACCTCTGTTCTGTTTGGGTTCTTTTAGTCATGTTGGCGTGATTACACACTTCTGCCTTGTCCGTGTCATGTTCTGGTGAGCGCTGTCTCCCCCTCCCGTCCTGTTCAACTTTCCCCTACTCTGCGGGTAATCATTAGGTATACTACCTTTCTCAACAAGTATGTTTGGTTCTCCCTTTTGGAGAATAAACCATTAATGATTTTTTCTTCTCCTCTTCAGGTTGCTACCTCCTTCATAGTGTACCTCCGGGGTTGTTGTGGGCTCACCTGCCTCATCACCATCACCACGTTAGCAATCATCTTCACCTGGTCAGACACCTCACCCAGCTCTACTCCTGCCTTCCAGTATCTCTTCCGGGTTCGCCGTAAGTGCTGGGTTCCTCTGCTGGGCTCTCTCTTCCTCCCACGTGAGTGTAGTCCTATTTTCCCTTCTCAGTCTCCCTCCTTATCTAACCTGCTCTCGTCTCTCCCTACAGGCTGGATTTTCCTCTGGCGAGTGGAGTTTTTCCTTTGTGGAGGTTTCCGTTTTGCATGAATAAAATTCAAATCAAATTTGCTTCTCTATGTCATCGTGTGTTTTCTCTGGTGTCACTCCCTGCACGTTAGCTGTCAATCATTACCAATCATGACAGAACAAGCCAGCCACAGTGCAAGCTCAGCGGGAGCGGCATCAGCGGAACACTCCGTTTTGGATCGTTTAGATGCCACAGAGAGGCAGGTGGCCATGCTTACACAGCTGCTGCAAATAATTACGCACTGCTACAGCTGGGCATGGTCACCGAACATTTGGCCCATTTGTCCCATCCAGGTTCCACCCCTCCGCCTGTTGCCCCAGTTTCTTCCATCGTGTGCCAAATGACCTCCGTTCCCTCACCTGCCCCGTACGTGGGGGAGGTGGGGAAGTGTCAAGGCTTTTTGTGCCAAATTTGGCTGTATTTGGGCCAGGTTGGGGGGGAGTACCCAGACGATACAGCAAAAATTCACTTTATGATCCTCCTACTGCGAGATAGGGCCCTCACCTGGGCCCAATCCATTCTCGACAGTTTGGAGGGCCCTAAATATTCATTTAAGAAATTTGTGGATGAATTTACTAGTGCTTTTGACCATACAGAAAGTGAAGGGAACATCATGAGCCGATTAATGTCACTCCGACTACTCTGTGGAGTTCCAGGTCTTCGCAGCGGACTCTGGATGGAATGACGTTTTGTTACGCAGCATCTTCCTCCAGGGTTTAATCAAAAACCTCTGCGATGACCTAGCGGTTCATGCCGTTCCCTCCTCATTGGATGGTCTAATTGGTCAGGCTGTCACTCTTGACAACCGATACCACAAGTGCTCAAGGGAGCGCAAGGCCTCCAACCTGCCCAGCGCTCGCACACCCTCTTTGGCTTCTGACACAGGTGGGGCCGGCTCCTCCTCTGAGCCTAGAGAGTTTGGCCGAGTCTGTTTGACTCCGGAAGAACGCCAGAGGCGGAGGAGAGCCGGTGCCTGCATGTATTGTGGCTCCCTAAAGCACACACTGCAGGAGTGCCATCTGAAGCCCAAAGGACGCAGCCTGTCAGTAGCCGTGGGGGATATGACGGGCGGGCGATCCTTTCATTCCCCCGTTAGCGTCTCCATTTCGGCCCTCATTCAGTTGCTGGGGGTCGAGGGGAGGACCATGGCTTTGATTGATTCAGGAGTGGAGCAGAACTTTATCTCTGCGCGCTTCGTGCAGGATGTAGACATCCCCACGACCAAATTGCCCATGTCCCTCAATGTCACTACATTGTCGGGCGAAAAGGTGGCCACCATTAACGAAAAAACGGGGCCGATGTCCATCCTTCTTTCCGGTAACCACCAGGAGACTATTTCATTCTTTATTCTCCCTAAATCTGGTCACCAGGTGGTTCTTGGTTACCAGTGGCTCCGGAAGCATAACCCTAGTATCAATTGGGCGAATCACTCCATCTCTTCCTGGAGCCCGTATTGTTTGCATCTTGTCTGAGCTCGGCCGAGTGTTCACCTGTGCTGTCCATCTCTTCCCATCCGGTAGAGCCACCAGACCTCAGCCTAGTACCCAAGGTCTATCATGATCTCGGAGAGGTCTTCAGCAAATCAAGAGCGCTTTCTTTACCACCCCATTGCTCTTATGATTGTGCTATAGACCTTCTCCCCGGTGCGCGGCTGCTGTCCAGCCGGATCTACAGTATTTCTGGACCGGAGAGGGAGGTGAGGGAGAGCTATATTAAAGATTCTCTGAATGCCGGCCTCATTCGGCTTTCATCGGCTCCTCTTGGGGCAGGATTCTTTTTTGTCAGAAAGAAGGACGGCTCCCTACACCCGTGCATTGATTATTGGGAACTCAATGCTATAACAGTTAAGGACAAATATCCTCTGCCTCTGATAAACTCTGCGTTTGAGCTCCCTCAGCGCACACAAGTATTTACTAAATTGGATCTGCTGAACACTTATCATCTGGTTCGCATTCTTGAAGGGGACGAATGGAAGACAGCTTTCAAAACACACCTGGGACAATTTGAATATCTGGTGATGCCATTCAGGCTCACTAATGCCCCCGCCATCTTCCAACGTATGATCAATGACGTCCTCCACGATATGGTTAATCAATTTGTTTTTGTTTACCTCGATGGCATTTTGGTTCTTTCACACACGCCAGAAGAACACACAGTCCATGTCAGGGCCATTTTATAATGGCTCCTGGAGAATCAGTTCTACATTAAAGCCGAGAAGTGTGAGTTTTCCACCCACTCCACTTCATTCCTAGGCTTTATCGTAGCTGAAAGGGAGCTGAGGGCCGACCCGGCCAAGGTAGAGGCTGTGCTAAATTGGCCTTCACCCCACTCCCGCAAGGAGCTTCAACGCTTCTTGGGGTTTGCAAATTTTCATCACCATTTCATTAGAAACTATAGTGGGGTAGCACAGCCTCTGACCCAGCTGACCTCGGTTAAAGTGCCCTTTAATTGGTCCGAGGCAGCTGAACAGGCCTTTCGGAAATTGAAGGGTCAGTTCCCCAACGCCCCCATCTTGGCCCAGGTCAACCCCCAGCTCCATTTTATTCTATACATGGATGCTTCTTACTTGGGGGTGGGCGCTGTCCTATCGCAGTGCTCAGCTTCAGATCAGAAGCTCCACTCATGCACGTATTTCTCTCGGCAGCTCACGCCTGCCAAGAGGAATTATGACATAGGAGACCATGAGCTGTTTGCCATTAAGATGGCCCTTGAGGAGTGGAGACACTGGTTGGAGGGAGCGGCTCAGCCCGTAATTGTGTGGACCGACCATAAAAATTTAGAATATCTTCGGTCAGCCCGCAGGCTGAATGCCAGGCAGGCCCACTGGGCCTTATTTTTTTGCTAGATTTAATCTCACCATCACTTACAGGCCTGTCTCCCATAATATTAAATCAGACGCTCTCTCCCACCAGTTCTGCCCTGACCCTCCTACCCCTCCCTCCCTTCCCCAACCCATTGTCCCACCCTCTTGCTTCCTTGGACCTCTCATGTGGGACATTGAGTGGAGGGTCCGGCAGGCTCAATCCACAGAAATCATACCAGAAGGGGGCCCTGACGGTCTTCTGTTTGTCCCGGCCGCTCTCCGCAGCGATGTCATCAAATGGGGCCACACCAGCTTTTTTGCATGCCATCCTGGGATCACTCGTACTATCAACCTCATTCGTCTGGTGTTCTGGTGGCCCACTCTGTGGACTGACATCCGAGATTATGGCAACGCTTGTCAAGTCTGCTGTTGCAATAAATCAGACTCCTCGCCCCCTTCTGACCTCCTCCATCCACTCCCCATCCCCTGCCGACTTTGGTCCCACATTGCCCTTGACTTTGTTACCGGACTTCCCCACTCTCAAGGTAACACTGGAATCCTCACCTGTGTGGATCGCTTCTGTAAGGCGATCCAACTGGTGCCCCTTCCCAAATTACCCTCCACTTTTGAAATGGCAAATCTCTTCACTAAACATGTCATCCAATTACACGGCATTCCTGTGGACATTGTGTCTGACCGGGGTCCTCAATTCACCTCCCAAATATGGAAAGTCTTCTGCCACTCCATGGACACCACTGTTAGCCTCACATCTGGGTACCATCCGCAGGGCAACGGGCAGGCTGAGCATGAAAACCAATCCTTGGAGGCCACCCTTAGGTGCGTGGCAGCCTGCAACCCCAGTTCATGGAGCACTCATCTGACCTGGGTGGAGTACTCACACAACTCTGCCATCTCAACAGCCACTAGACTGACCCCATTTGAGGCATCTATGGGGTACACCCCCTCTCTCTTACCGATGGCAGAGAGGGACGTGGCAGTACCATTGGTGAGGGCCCACGCATGCCACTGTCGCAGGCTCTGGAAGCCCATTCGTGCTGCCTTCACCTGGTCAGCTGAATGCAACTGCCAGTACGCTGACTGCAGGCGCACCCCGGCTCCGAAGTATTCCATAGGGCAGCAGGTGTGGTTGTCAGTGAACCAGGTGCCATTAAAGACGGAGTCCAGGAAGTTCTCTCTTTGTTTCCTGGGCCCATTTCCCATCTCTTGGGTTGTCAATGATGCTACAGTCTGCTTGAAGCTCCTGCTGGTGATGTGAATACACCCCACCTTCCATATGTCGAAAATCAAGCCCTCTCTCCCCTCCCCCAAAGCCGCCTCCTCCCCCTCAGATCATCGACAGCCAAACCATCTACATGATCCAGAGGATTCTGGACGTTTGCTGTCGGGGACGGGGGCTCCAATATCTCGTCCACTGGAAGGGCTATCTCCCTAGATACTTGAAAGTCTTGCACTTGATTAGTGGCTCTGTACCAATGCTGATCTCTTCTGGTAGTGATGTTGATAACTGGAACTTTGGTGGTTGATAAAGGCACTCTGTCTTCTTGATGTTGATTTTGAGCCTGAATTGGCTAGCTGCTCTTGCTAATTTCTCCACTAAAAATTGCATATCTTGCACACTGTGTGCAACTAGAGCACTGTCATCGGCAAAGAGCATTTCTCTTATTACCTTTATCGATGTCTTACTCTTTGTCACGCCGCGCCGCTCATCAGCGGCGCCACCTGCGCGCACACCTGCACATCATCAGCGGCGAGGGATTTAAGCCGCCTCGCCCTGAGCTTCGGCCTGAAGCCGTCAGACTTCCCTACGCATCGCTGTGAGTTCCTTTTCATTCTCAGCTGATCATTCCGGTAAGAAGGTTTTACCTTTTTCTCCTCCAAGTCTGCTCCCCTGTGCACAGGTGGGTTTCCCGGTGGTGGACTACTTCTTTCCATCGCCTGTTCCTCGCTGCTGCACCGGGCTCTCCAGGTGGCTGTCTACCGGACTTCGTCCCTTGCTGTGCCAGTCATCCGTCCCATCCAAGTAAGCTCCTCTCTCGCTCATTTATCTCCTGTGTTGGTGTGTGCCCGTCACCCTTCTCCCTGTGCTTTTCCCATAGGGTTATCCGGCTGTACGGTCTCCTGCCTCTGTGCCCGAAGCAGACGCCGCCACCAACACATTCACATCCCGCAGACACACATTCATACACTCCTGTTGTTAATAAACTATTTGAACTACTCTGAGCCTGTGTGTGTGCGTCTCCTGAGCCGTGCGTTATGTCAGTACGGCTTCAGCAGAGCGGCTCGGCAGACGGCGGGCTCGCTCACCGGCTTACCACTCTCGAGGCTCGAGTGGATCAGATAGCTTATCAGCAACAGGTGATCTTCAATCAGTTGTTAAATATAACTAACCGATTGGGCCGCTTGGACCCCCAACAGCCGTTCCCCCCGGCTCGTCAGGGTGGCGCGGCTCCTGCTGCTCCAGCGGCTGTCCAGCAGGCTCTGGCGGCACCGACTCGGCTCACGCCCATTCCAACCCCCGCCCACTTTAGCGGAAAGCTCGGCGGAGCGCGGGGGTTCATAATGCAATGTGAGTCCGTGTTTCACCGTGTGCCCGGAGACTTTCCCTCAGATCATAGCCGAATTGGTTATATCGGGAATCTCCTAGAGGGGCGAGCATTAACCTGGACCTACGCCGTAATGGCGAGGCCCAGTTATGCCACCCTCACGTATGACCAATTCATGAGACGCTTCCTAGAGGTCTTTGACCATTCTCGTTCCGAGACGGTCCAGGTCGATCGGCTTCTCGCCCTCCAGCAGGGAAGCCGGTTGGCAGCGGACTACGCGGTCGACTTCCGGGTAGCGGCGGAGGAATTAGGCTGGGAGGAACGCTCCCTCTGTGGCCTTTTCCTCCGCAGTCTCAACGATGATCTGAGGGATGAACTGGCTGGGCGGGATATCCCTGAGACGCTAGCGGAGCTAACATCCCTAGCGATCAGTTTGGACAACAGGCTGCGCGAGCGCTCCTCGGGATGGAAGTCGTCTTCTTCTCGCCCTCGTGGAGTCTCGCCGCGCCTGTTCCAAGCTCGCCCCCTGGCGACGCCGCCACCATCGTGCCCCGAGGAGTCGGAGCCGATGGTGACGGGTTGGACAAAGCTTCCCCCTGCGGAGAGACAACGCTGCCGTGAGTTGGATCTCTGCATGTATTGCGGAGATGACCAACACACGGTGAAGCTTTGCCCACGGAAAGCCAGTCGGCGGGGTCCGCGAGTCACTGTAGGGGGCCTCGCGGACGTCAATCGGTTAAGTCCCCTCACACAATTGAAACTGCCCATCCGCTTCTGTCACAACTCCACTGGGCATCTCACCCACGCACTGGTGGATTTGGGCGCGGAGGGCAGCTTTATTTCTCAAAGCCTGGCAACCCGATTGGGCATCCGCTGTCAGGCACTACGGAATCCTATCTCCCTGGTCAACCTCTCTCGTGCCTCCCTTGGGAGAGTTACACACCAGACCATCCCCGTCCCGGTTATTATCTCTGGAAACCACCGGGAGGAGATAACCTTTTACGTCCTGCCCAACTCTGTGTCGCCCGTCATCCTGGGGTATCCCTGGCTACGCCTCAATAACCCCATTTTGGATTGGAAGTCCACCGGGGTGTCGGCATGGAGCACGTTCTGCATGAGCACCTGTCTACAGTCCGCTGCCTGCTCTCCGTCCGCTTCTCCCTCACCTACGGACGCTGCGCCCCCGGACCTGTCCTTGGTGCCATTGGAATTTCACGACCTGGGTATGGTATTCAGCAAATCCAAGGCAATGTCTCTCCCTCCTCATAGGCCCTATGACTGCGCAATCAACCTCCGCCAGGGGGCACCCTTACCCTCTGGACGACTCTACAGTCTATCGGCGCCGGAGAAGGAGACCATGAACTCTTACCTCAAGGAGTCGCTGAGTGCTGGGATAATCCGCCCATTGTCATCACCTGTGGGGGCAGGATTCTTCTTCGTCGGTAAGAAGGACGGATCCCTCTGTCCTTGCATTGACTATCGTGCCCTTAACGACATTACGGAGAAGGATTGCTACACCCTGCCCCTCATGGACACCGCTTTCCACTCCCTCCAGGGGGCGACTTGGTTCACCAAGCTGGATCTACGCAGCGCATACCACCTCGTCCAGATCTGGGAGGGAGATGAGTGGAAGACAGCCTTCCGTACCCCGAACGGCCACTTCGAATACCTGGTGATGCCGTTCGGGTTGACCAACGCTCCAGCCGTCTTTCAGCGCCTCATCAATGACGTCCTCCGGGATTTCATCAGCCTTTTCGTGTTCGTCTACCTGGATGACATTCTCATCTTCTCCAAGTCCAGGGACGAGCACCAGGTCCACGTGAGGCGGGTCCTCCAAAGGCTGCTGGAGAACCGGTAGTACGTGAAGGCCGAGAAATGTGAGTTTTACGCGAAGACAACATCCTTCCTCGGGTTCATCATCTCCCATGACCAGGTGCTTCCGGACCCAGAGAAGGTGAAGGCGGTGGTGGAATGGCCCACACCTGCGTCAAGAAAGCAGGTGCAGCAGTTCGTTGGGTTTGCGAACTTCTACCGCCGCTTCGTCCCAAATTTTGGCACCATCGTCGGCCTGCTGACCCGCCTCACGTTCCCTAAGGTCCCGTTCCGGTGGACCGAAGAGGCCGCGGCTGCCTTCCAGGCTCTGAAGGCGGAGTTTTCCTCCTCCCGGGTCCTTAGCCAAGTCAACCCTGCGCTGCAGTGCATCGTGGAAGTGGACGCTTCGGACACAGGAGTGGGGGCGGTGCTATCCCAGCGGTCGCCAGATGATGGAATCAAATGGCCCTGCGCCTTCTTCTCCCGGCGCCTGTCCCCGGCGGAGAGAAATTACGACGTGGGTGACAGAGAGCTCCTCGCCATCAAGCTCGCGCTACAGGAGTGGCGTCACTGGCTAGAGGGGGTGGACCTGCCGTTCGTGGTCCTGACGGACCACAAGAACTTGGAGTACCTTAGATCTGCCAAGCGCCTGAACGCCCGACAGGCGCGCTGGTCCTTGTTCTTCGCCAGGTTCCAATTTACCATCACCTTCAGGCCTGGCTCCAAGAACGGCCTGCCCGATGCCCTCTCTAGGCAATTCGCCCCTGAGGAGTCGGAGGACACGGTCCACACCATCCTACCCAGGTCATGCGTCGTGGGAGCCGTCACCTGGGACATTGAGAGCAAGATCCGGAAGGCGCAGGAAGTGGAACCTGACCCTGGCGGCGGACCGGAGGGGAGGCTGTTCGTGCCATCCACGGTTCGGGGGGAGGTCATCCACTGGTTGCACACATCCAAGTTCACCTGTCACCCTGGCTCCTCCCGGATGATTGACCTCCTCCAATGGTCCTTCTGGTGGCCGGGCCTGCGGAGGGACGCTGCCCGCTACGCCCGGGCCTGTCCAGTGTGTGCCACCAACAAATCGGGTAATGCCCCTCCAGCGGGTTTGCTCCAGCCTCTGCCCGTCCCTGGCAGGTCCTGGTCGCATATCGCCCTGGATTTCGTCACCGGACTCCCAGTCTCGAACACCTACGACACCGTCCTGACCAGTACCTCCTGACCAGTGAGCGGACCAACCAGGAGCTGGAGGCTGCACTCCGCTGTGTAACGGCGTCCAAACCAACATCCTGGAGTAACCACCTCGCCTGGGTTGAATACGCCCACAACACCGCTCGCTCTTCTGCTACAGGGATGTCCCCCTTTAAGGCGTTCCTGGGTTACGACCCCCCACTGTTCCCGGCACAGGAGAGTGAGGTAACTGTCCCCTCAGTACAGGCGCATCTCAGGCAGTTCCGCTCCATCTGGGCGTCAGTGCGCAGTGCGCTTTTACGCACGGCGGAGCGCAACAGAGCCGTGGCGGACCGGAACAGAAGACCTGCCCCGGCGTACAGAGTTGGTCAGCAAGTCTACGTGTCAACCCAGGATGTGATTTTAAAGGGCGAGAGGAGGAAGCTGGCACAGCGCTTTATGGGCCCATACCCCATCACCAGGATCATCAACCCGGTGGCTGTGCGTGTAGCTATTCCCCCCTCCCTCCGCATCCATCCCACCTTCCACGTGTCCAAGGTGAAGCTGGCAGTCTCCGACCCCCTTTGCCCTCCTGCTGCGCAACCCGTGCCCCGGATGATTGATGGCCATCCGGCCTGGCCCGTCTCCTCCATCCTGGACTCCCGGCGCCGGGGTAGTGGGTTGCAGTACTTGGTGGACTGGGAGGGCTGTCACGCCGCGCCGCTCATCAGCAGCGCCACCTGCACGCACACCTGCACATCATCAGCGGCAAGGGATTTAAGCCGCCTCGCCCTGAGCTTCGGCCTGAAGCCGTCAGACTTCCCTACGCATCACTGTGAGTTCCTTTTCATTCTCAGCTGATCATTCCGGTAAGAAGGTCTTACCTTTTTCTCCTCCAAGTCTGCTCCCCTGTGCACAGGTGGATTTCCCGGCGGCGGACTACTTCTTTCCATCGCCTGTTCCTCGCTGCTGCACCGGGCTCTCCAGGTGGCTGCCTACCGGACTTCGTCCCTTGCTGTGCCAGTCATCCGTCCTATCCAAGTAAGCTCCTCTCTCGCTCATTTATCTCCTGTGTTGGTGTGTGCCCGTCACCCTTCTCTCTGTGCTTTTCCCATAGGGTTGTCCGGCTGTACGGTCTCCTGCCTCTGTGCCTGAAGCAGACGCCGCCACCAACACATTCACATCCCGCAGACACATTCATACACTCCTGTTGTTAATAAACTATTTGAACTACTCTGAGCCTGTGTGTGTGCATCTCCTGAGCTGTGCGTTATGTCACTCTTGGCTTTAAACTGTGCCACATTGAACAAGTCTGCTTCTCTCCTTGTTTGAATGGATACTCCTTCTGAAGTGTCTTTGAAGGCCACCTCAAGCATGGCTGCCAGATATAGCGAGAAGAGTGTAGGTGCCACCTTGTTTCACCCCATTGCTTACTGAAAAGTCTTTAGATACTGAACCACTCATTTCCATGTTTGCTTGCGTACCTGTATGGAGTGCCTCGATCAGGCTGACAAACTTCTCTGTACAGCCATATTTCTTGAATACCTGCCAAAGTCCTTGTCGTGAAACAGTATCAAAGGCTTTACTGAAGTCTATGAAGACTACAGTACATAAAGTGGCATGTTCTGTTCGATACACTTTTCTTGAACCTGTTTCAAGCAAAAAATCATGTCCATTGTGCTTCTTCCACTTCTAAAGCCGCACTGGGTTTCCGGTAGTACATTCTGCGAGATGTGTTCATTGAGTCTGTTCAGTAGTACACGTGAGAGAATCTCACCAACAGTGGCTAGCAGTGATATACCTTGGTAATTTCTACAATCTTTCCTGTCACCTTTCTTGAACAAAGGCACAATACTTGCATCCTTCCAGTCTTGAGGTACTTTCTGGGTATCCCATATCTCTTGGATGAGCTTGTGCAGGCAGATGGTCAGCTGAACACCACCAAATTTCCACACATCTGCTGGAATTCCATCCCTTCCTGGAGCTTCACCATCCTGTGTTGTCCTGATAGCTGCCATTAGTTCATCAAGATTTGGTGGTTCATCCAGACTTGATACAACTGGTCGCTGCACTGGAGCTTCTTTAGCCTCTTCAGTGAGATCTCCAAGGTTGTTTAGTAGTTGGTCAAAGTGGTCTGTAAATCTGTCCAGGATCGTGTCTTTCTCCTGCAAAACCATTTCACCATCCATAGCCTTTAGTTGGATCAATCCTCTTGGTTTAGGGCCATAGATTTCTCTCAAACCGGTGAAGATGTTTTCATGTCCTTCATGTCTGCTGCAGTTTGAAGTTCCTCCACTTTTTCATTCCACCAGTTGGACTTCATCTCTCTGGTGTACTTCTGTAGCTCACTCTGAGCCTTTGAGTATTTCTTCTTCTTCGACCTTGTGTTACACTGTAGATTTTCCTGCCTAGCTGTATTCCTCGCTTCTAGTAGTTTCTTCAGATGTTCATCATGCTCATCAAACCAATCTTGATGTTTCCTCTCAGGGTGGCCTAACACATCACTCGCATTCTGATACACCGTATCCTTCAGTGTTGCCCATTTCTCTTCTATGTCATTCTCTGAATTGTTGCTGTCCCAGTCTTTCAAGTTTTCATCCATTTCCTGTGTAAGTTCTTCCTGCTTCTTTTAGCCTTTCAGTGCACTAGTGTTTAGCTTCCGTGGTGGCTTCGCACCCATCCTGCAGTGCTGTTTTTGTCTGCAAATCCTTAATCTAGATCTCAGCATAACATAATCAGTACCACAGTCCACACGTTTCATTGCTCTGGTGTCCAATACATCCCTCATGTCTCTCTGCCTTACTATGATGTAGTCTAATAAGTGCCAGTGCTTGGATCTTGGGTGCATCCATGTCTTCTTGTGTGTGTCCTTGTGCTTAATGTCACGACTCGCCGCTCATCAGCGGCTTCAGCTGCGCCTACACCTGCGCCTCATCAGCTGCGGGCTATTTAGCCCACTTGGCCCAGTGCTGCGGTCTGGAGCCGTCTGTTCGCATCGGCACTTTGTAGCTCGTGTATCAACCTCTGATCACCAGCAAGACTTCAACCACGCATAAGCATTCCTTACCTTTCTCCAAGTTCTTCACCCCTGTGCACAGGTGGATTCCTCGGCGGCGGATTTCCCCGTCATCGCCAACCAATTCCCACCATCAGCGCAGACTCTGCAGGACGCTGTCTTCCGGGCTTCTCCCTTGCCAACTCCAGCCACCTGTATCCACAAGTAAGCATCACACAACTCATTATCCCTGTCCAGGTGTGGTGCCCTTTACCCCTTGTCCTCTGCTCTCTCTCCATAGGGTTGTCCGGCTGTACGGCGCGCTGCTCTGCTTCCTGCGCATCGGCGTTCACCCTCAACACATACACATACTGCACACATCCATTCAGACACACCTGCTTGTTGAATAAAGCTGGCTCGCACGCCGTCATTCCACCCTTGAGGCTCGGGTAGATTTAATAGCCCATCAACAGCAGGTGATTTTGAACCAATTGGTTAATATTACTCACCGGTTAGACCGCCTGGACCCCCAGCAGGTGTTCCCCTCGGCTCACCGGGGGGGGGGGGGGGGTGGCTCCTGCCGCTCTGGTGCCCGGCCAGTCTGCCACGGGGATGCCCACTTGACTCACACCAATTCCAACCCCCGCTCGCTTTAGCGGGAAGCTCGGCGGAGCGCGGGGGTTCATTATACAGTGTGAGTTGGTGTTTCTGCGCGTTCCCGGGGATTTTCCCTTGGACCACAGCCGAATTGGCTACATCGGTAATCTTCTGGAGGGGCGAGCGCTAACTTGGGCTTACGCCGTTATGGCGAAGCCCAGTTACGCGAACCTCTCTTATAGCCAGTTCGTGCAGAGCTTTCTCGAGGTCTTTGATCATTCCTGGCATGATAGCGTCCTCACTGACCAGCTCCTTGGTCTCCAACAGGGAAGCCAGTCAGCGGCGGATTATGCTATTGACTTCCGGGTCACAGCGGAGGAGGTTGGCTGGGGTGAGGCCGCACTCTGTGGCATCTTCCTCCGCAGCCTCAGCTCAGGTCTGAGGGATGAGCTGGCCGGTCGAGATCTTCCGGAGACGCTTGCGAAGCTGATCTCCACAACCATTAGTTTAGACAACAGGCTGCGTGAATGGTCCACCGAGTGGAAGTCTAGCAGCCGCTCGCGTGGAGGCTCCGTGCGCACGCCTCAAAACCGCCCCCTGGCGTTACCTCCACCGGAGTCTTCCGAGGAATCGGAGGCGATGGTGGTTGGTCGGTCAAAGCTCCCCCTAGCGGAGAAACAGCGCCGCCGGAAGTTGGGCCTCTGCATGTACTGCGGAGGAGATCAACACACCGTGGAGCATTGCCCGGAGAAGCCAAACGGGGAGGTCCGCGAGTCACTGTAGGGGGCCTCGCGGGCTCTAACTGGTCAAATCCCCTCACAAGTTTATCCTTGCCCATCCAATTCTGTCACAATGCCACGGGGCATCTCACACACGCACTGGTGGACTCAGGAGCAGAGCAGAGCTTCATTTCAAAGAGCCTGGCAACCCAATTGGGCATTCCCTGCCACCCTCTGGCTGCTCCTCTCAGCTTGATCACCCTTTCCCGTGCGCCCCTCGGACAAGTGACTCATCGCACGCAACCAGTCCCTGTCATTATCTCTGGTAACCACCGAGAGGATCTCACCCTGTACGTCCTGTCCTCCTCTGTGACGCCTGTCATCCTTGGGTACCCCTGGTTGCGTCTGCACAACCCCGTGCTGGATTGGCAGATGGGAAGAGTCGCCTCCTGGAGTTCCTTCTGCATGGGCACTTGTTTACAATCCGCAGCCTGCGCCCCGTCTTCTCCTCCCCCGGTTAAAGACGCCGCGCCTCCGGATCTCACTCTGGTTCCCTCGGAGTTCCATGACCTGGGCCTCGTATTCAGCAAGTCCAGGGCAATGTCTCTTCCTCCTCACCAGCCCTACGACTGCGCCATCAACCTCCGCCCGGGGGCGCCCCTGCCTTCCGGACGCCTCTACAGCTTGTCAGCGCTGGAGCAGGAAGCAATGGATAGTTATATCAAGGAGTCACTCAACGCAGGAATCATCCGTCCCTCCTCATCTCTGCTCGGCGCAGGGTTCTTCTTCATGTCAAAGAAGGATGGGTCACTCCGCCCATGTATCGACTTCCGGGCCTTGAATGACATCATGGAGAAGGACCGTTACACCCTGCCACTGATGGACACTGCCTTCCACTCCCTGCAGGGGGCGACCTGGTTCACCAAATTGGATCTTCTCAGTGCATACCATCTCGTCCGGATCAGGGAGGGGGATGAGTGGAAGACAGCCTTTAGAACGCCTAGTGGGCATTTCGAGTACCTGGTGATGCCCTTTGGACTGACCAACGCCCCTGCTGTATTTCAACACCTAATCAATGACGTCCTGCGTGATTTCCTCGGCCTCTTCGTGTTCGTGTACCTGGATGACATCCTCATCTTCTCCAGGTCACAGGACGAACATCAGGTGCATGTGAGCCGGGTCTTGCAGCGGCTGCTGGAAAACAGGTTGTACGTCAAAGCCGAGAAGTGTGAGTTTTACGCCAAGACCACCTCCTTCTTAGGGTTTGTTATCTCACACAACCAGGTCCTACCTGACCCCGCGAAGGTTAAAGCGGTGGTTGAATGGCCCACGCCGACCTCCAGGAAGCAGGTCCAGCAATTTATTGGGTTTGCCAATTTCTACCGCCGTTTTGTGCCTAACTTCGGTGCCATCGTTGCTCCGCTGACCCGTCTCACTTCCCCCAAGAACACCTTCCGCTGGACCGAAGAAGTCGCTGCGGCGTTCCAGGCATTGAAGACGGAGTTCTCCTCCTCCCAGGTCCTGACCCAGGTCGACCCCGGTCTGCAGTGCCTAGTGGAAGTCGACACGTCTGATACGGGAGTGGGGGCGGTGCTATCCCAGCGATCACCCACCGATGGGGTCAAGCGACCCTGCGCCTTCTTCTCACAGCGTTTGTCCCCGGCCGAGCGGAATTACGATGTCGGGGACAGGGAGCTTCTCGCCATCAAGCTCGACCTGCAGGAGTGGCGCCACTGGCTGGAGGGGGCTGCATTACCATTCGTGGTGCTGACGGACCATAAGAACTTGGAGTATCTTCGATCTGCTAGACGTCTGAATGCCCGCCAGGTGCGCTGGTCCTTGTTCTTCGCCCGGTTCCGCTTCACCATTACCTATCGCCCTGGCTCTAAGAACGGCCTACCCGATGCCCTCTCCAGGCAGTTTGCCCCTGAGACATCAGAGGAGCCGGGCCATACCATCCTGCCCAGCTCGTGTGTGGTAGGGGCAATTTCCTGGACCATCAGGGACAAGATCCGGAGGGCGCAGGAGACCGAACCGGATCCTGGTGGCGGACCGGAGGGAAGGTTGTTCGTTCCATCTTCTGTCCGGGGGGAGGTCATCCATTGGGTTCACACCTCCAAACTCGCTTGTCACGCTGGCGTATCCCCGGCTAGTGGATCTCCTCCAGCGTTCCTTCTGGTGGCCAGGTCTGCAGAAGGATGCCGCCAACTACGTCCGGGCATGCCCTGTGTGTACCACCTCCAAGTCAGGAAATCTCCCCCCGCGGGTCTGCTCCAGCCCCTGCCGACCCCTGGCAGGCCCTGGTCCCACATAGCCCTCGCCTTCATCACCGGTTTCCCGACCTCTAACGCCTATGACACCGTCTTGACCATCATGGATCGATTCTCCAAGGCCGCCCACTTCGTGCCACTTCGGGGTCTTCCAACGGCGCGGGAGACAGCAGACCTTCTGGTTCAGTACGTGGTCAGGCTGCACGGGATACCGGTGGACGTCGTCTCAGATCGGGGGGCCCAGTTTGTCTCAAAGGTGTGGAAGGGTTTCTGCAATGCCCTGGGGGCCACAGTTAGCCTCTCCTCCGGTCACCACCCACAATCCAACGGGCAGTGCGAACGGGCCAACCAGGAGCTGGAAGCTGCCCTGCGCTGCGTCACTTCCTCCAACCCGTCCTCCTGGAGCACGCACCTGGCTTGGGTAGAGTACGCCCACAACACGGCTCGGTCTTCCGCCACAGGGATGTCCCCTTTCAAGGCGTCCTTGGGTTATGATCCATCTTTGTTCCAGGAGCAGGAGGCGGAGCTGGCGGTCCCTTCCATCCAAGCGCACCTGAGACGGTGTCGGGCCTGTGGACCAAGACGCGTGACGTGCTCTTACGCACGGCAGCGCGCAACAGCACCACGGCGAATTGCCACAGGAGGCCGGCTCCTGTCTACCAGGTGGGTCAACAGGTCTGGTTGGCCGCTCAAGATATCCACCTTAAGGCTGAAAGGAGGAAGTTGGCCCCACGCTTCATTGGCCCCTATACCATTTCTAAAATTGTTAACCCAGTGGCTGTGCGTCTGGCCCTCCCCCCCTCCCTCCGCATTTGTCCCACCTTCCATGTGTCCAAAATTAAGCCCTATGTCTCCGATCCTCTCTGCCCCCCACCCGCAGCGCCGCCCGCGCCTATGATGATCAACGGCCACCCGGCCTGGAGAGTCGCCTCCATCATGGACTCCTGGCGCCGAGGTCACGGGCTGCAGTACTTGGTGGACTGGGAGGGATTCGGTCCTGAGTGGAGGTCCTGGGTGCGCTCTTCTTTGGTGTTGGACAGGAGTCTCATCACAGAGTTCCACCGGGCGCATCCGGACAAACCAGCGCCAGGAGGCGCTGTTGGGGGGGGGAGTACTGTCACGACTCACCGCTCATCAGCGGCTTCAGCTGCGCGCACACCTGCGCCTCATCAGCTGCGGGCTATTTAGCCCACTCGGCCCAGTGCTGCGGTCTGAAGCCGTCTGTTCGCATCAGCACTTTGTAGCTCGTGTATCAACCTCTGATCACCAGCAAGACTTCAACCACGCGTAAGCATTCCTTACCTTTCTCCAAGTTCTTCACCCCTGTGCACAGGTGGATTCCTCGGCGGTGGATTTCCCCGTCATCGCCAACCAATTCCCACCATCAGCGCAGACTCTGCAGGACGCTGTCTTCCGGGCTTCTCCCTTGCCAACGCCAGCCACCTGTATCCACAAGTAAGCATCACACAACTCATTATCCCTGTCCAGGTGTGGTGCCCTTTACCCCTTGTCCTCTGCTCTCTCTCCATAGGGTTGTCCGGCTGTACGGCACGCTGCTCTGCTTCCTGCGCATCGGCGTTCACCCTCAACACATACACATACTGCACACATCCATTCAGACACACCTGCTTGTTGAATAAAGCTGTTAAATCTATCCTGAGTCTGCGTGCGTGTCTCCTGGGCCAGACATTATGTCACTTAAATAGAGTGTTGGTTATCACAAGGTTGTACTCTGAACATAGTGCAAGTAGAAGTTCTCCATTAGCATTGCACTTGCCTACTCCATGACTGCCTAGTACTCCTTTCCATTTCTCGGTGTCCGAACCAACTCTGGCATTAAAATCGCCAACGAGTATCAGCCTGTCATCGGTCGGTACATGCCTAATAGCCTCACATACATCACTGTAGAACTCTTCCTTCGCCTCCTCTATGTTGGTCATTGTTGGGGCATATACACTGATGAGTGTGGCATACATCTTCCGCTGTAGTGGGAGTCTCATAGTCATTAACCTGTTGTTGATTGGCACCGGTTCCTCATCAAGCATTGCTGCTATCTCCTTTCTAACTGCAAAGCCCACTCCTGCTTCTCTCCTTTCTTGAGTTGATTTCCCACTCCAAAAGAAGATGCACCCATGGTCTTCCAAGCTGTCATATCCAGGCAATCAGCTATGTCTACATTGTACCTGTTCATTTCCAGGACCACAAGTGCGGTCTGTCTCTCTGGGCACTGTGATGTTGTTCTGTCCAACAGAGTGCGTACATTACATTCTGCTACACACAAGGCTGCTGTTTTCCTCTTCTTTTGTCTCCCTGCTCCTTGCTTACTTTTTGCTGCCTGTCGGAGTGTGAACAGATCAGCATGGACCTTGTTAGTCCGGGCGATGTCTGAGCTGGTATGAGTTGCTTTCTGACTGACCATTTCATGAAACTGCTTGCGAAGTATTTGAGTACCGCTAGCTTTTGCTGGACTAGCAGCACATTCTTGGCAGATAAGGGTATTATCAGTGGCAAGGACAAGCCAAGACAAACTGACTCCAGTATCTGTTGCAGTGACTGACCAGATGATAGGTTTGTTTATCTCTGCTCTTTGTGTAGTGCATGTCATGATGCACCGACTGGCACAGTCCACCACAGACCTTGCGACAGATGTGTTTATCTGCCAGGATGTCCAGTCTCACCCCGTGTAACTGGGAGTGGTCCACCACAGACCTGTGGCAGATATTAAAATAAGCCTTTATTAATCCAACAATGGGGAAATTCCAGGATTGCAACAGCACAGGGATAGCAACACTCAGAGCAATAACTTAGAAGATAAGAAAATAAGAGCAGTGAATATACATATGTACACATAAATATATAAATATATATACACAGTGCGGAGCATTGCAGCTAGATGCAATAAACAGCATAACCATCTACTTAGTTATCCTACATAGTATGAATATGTACCCATACATATTGTCACCCTCCGTAGCGACTGATATTGTCCTAGCTATACACTGGAGGGGACCATTTGTGTAAGTCTGGTGCGTCTTTTGCATTCAATACTATTAGGTCGTCACTTTTTTTTTTGGCTTTTTTTTTGCTATCTCTGCGAGCAGCCCTGCTTAGGTTATAAAGTCTGACAGCCGTAGGTAGGAAAGACCTGCAAAACCTCTTGGTTGAGCACCTAGAATGATGTAGTCTACTGCTAAATGAGCTCCTCAGTGCGTTCAGTATGTCCTGCATAGGGTGAGACTCGGACTCCAGCAGAGATGACAGTTTAGCCACCATCCTTCTCTCTCCTATCTCCTCCACTGGGTCAAGGCATTGCCCCAAGACAGAGCTAGCTTTCTTGATCAATTTGTTCAGTCTCTTCCTATCGGCTGCTGTAATGCCACTGCCCCAGCAGACCACTTCAAAAGTGATGGCTGATGCCACCACCGTGTCGTAGAATGTCTTCAGGAGTACCCCTTGTACACCAAAAGACCTGAGCCTCCTCAGAAGGAACAGCCTGCGCTGTCCCTTCTTGTAGAGTGCGTCGATATTGTGTGACCAGTCTAGTTTATTGTTCAGATGAACACCCAGGTACTTGTAGGATGTCACCATCTCAATGTCTGTTCGCTGGATGTTTACTGGTGCTGTGAGGGGTTGTCCTTGCCTGCGGCAGTCCACCACCAGCTCCTTGGTTTTCCTTGTGTTGATCTGGAGGCAGTTCCGATGGCACCAGTCCACAAAGTCCTGGATAAGTCTTCTGTACTCAGATTCATCTCCGTTGGAGATGAGGCCGACGATCGCAGAGTCGTCAGAGAACTTCTGTAGATGGCAGTGTGTTGTGTTGTGTGAGAAGTCAGCAGTATAAAGGGTGAACTGGAAGGGAGCCAAAACCATTCCCTGGGGGTCCCCGTGCTGCCGATGATCGTGTCGGACACACAATCCCGGGTTCTCACAAACTGTGGCTGGTTTGTGAGGTAGTCCAGGATCCATGATGGCAGGTGCTGGTCCACCCCTGCGCACAGCAGCTTGTACCTCAGGATCATCGGTTGGATGGTGTTGAAAGCACTGGAGAAGTCAAAGAACATGATCCTCACCGCATTCCCAGGCTTCTCCAGGTGGGGCAGGGAACGGTGAAGGAGGAAGATCCCTGCATCCTCCATCCCGATGCCATGCTGGTAGGCGAACTGGAGTGGATCCATCTCAGGCCTCACCAGGGGGCAGAGGTGAGCAAGGAGCAGTCTCTCCAGGGTCTTCATCGTGTGAAACTTCAGGGCCACTGGTCTGTAACTGTTCAGGTCTTTGGGGTGGGAAGTCTTTGGTACAGGTACCACACAAGATGTTTTCCACAACTGTGGTACCCTCCCCAGTTTCAGCCTCAGCTTGAAGATGTGCTCCACAATCCCACACAGCTGGTCTGCGCAGGACTTGAGGAGCTTCGCGCTGATGCCATCCGGTCCTGAGGCCTTCCTCGCCTTGATCTTCCTCAGCTCCGTTCTCACCTGGGTCTTAGTGAGGGTCAGGTTGGGGGGCTGTGTGCTGGGAGTGGGGGAGTGTTGGTGGAGTGGGGTGTGGACAGCAGGTCTCGATGACTTTAGAGGCGGCAGTAGTTGGTGTGCAGGCGGGGGGGGGGGTTGGGGGGGTTGGTCAAACCTATTAAAAAACAGGCTCACATTGTTTGCCCACTCCCTGCCCCCCGTGGCCTGGGGGGAGGTATTCTGGAGCCCAGAGATGGTTTTGAGGTTTCTTCAGACCCCACCGATGTCGCTCCATTGCAGCTTGTCCTCCATCCTCTTCCTGAAGCTGTCCTTGCCTTCTCTGATCTTCCTCCTCAGCTCCCTCTGTACGGACTTCAGCATCTCCCTGTTCCCCAACCTGATGATCCTGAAGATATTGTTTTTAGTTCTGCCAGGATGCCCAGTTTCACCCTCCATGCCCTCGGAAGGGCGGGGATGCCGGATGAGTCGCCGACGGCCCGACCCATGAGACAGGTAGTACCGGTTTTCATGGTTGTCCGGTAGCAAGCAAGCCAATCCCTGACCTGACAACAACAACAAAAAAAGGAGGGGTGTAAGTCTCAGTAAAAAGCTGCCAATTTCAGAGCAAAAAAAGTGGAATTTTATGGGTAAAAAAGCTGCAACTTTTGTAAAAAGACAAAAAAAAAGGTGTAGATTACCAACTGTTTACAACCTAAAAGATAAGATAAGATAAGATAAGATAAGATAAGCCTTTATTAGTCCCACAACGGGGAAATTCCAGGATTGCAACAGCACAGGGATAGCAACACTCAGAGCAACAATCAGAAGGCAAGAAAAAAAAAAAAAAAAAAAACAAGCAAGCAAGAGCAGCTAATATACATATGTACATATTACTATAAAATATATATATACACACACACACACACAGACACACAGTGCAGAGCATTGTAGCTGGATGGAATAAATATATGAATATATGAACACACAGTGCAGAGCATTGTAGCTAGATGGAATAAATATGTAAATATATAAACACCCACAGTACGGAGCATTGCAGCTAGGTGGAATAAATATGCAAGTATATAAACACACACAGTGCGGAGCAATGTAGCTAGATGGAATAATATGTAGATATATAAAAACACAGTGCGGAGCATTGTAGCTAGATGGAATAAATATATAGATATATAACTATAAACACACCCAGTGCTGAGCATTGTAGCTAGATGGAATAAATATATAGATATATAAATATAAACACACCCAGTGCAGAGCATTGTAGCTAGATGGAATAAATAAAAAACGCTGCAAATATAAGATTTGAGTAAAATGCTACAAATTTAAGCTTTTTTTTTTTACTGCAAATTCAAGAGTAAGAAAAGTTCTAAGTTCATGAGGAAAAAGCTGCAAAATTATGAATAATAAAAAGCTGCAAATTTTCAAGTAAGAAGCTGCACATTTCTGAGAAAAATGGCTGTAACTCTGCAGGAAAATCCTCCTAAGCGGAGGAAGATGGATGGATGGATGGTTTATGTTGATTTATGCTTACAGGTTCTTCCACAGTGATGGCAGGGACAGTGTGGAGAATCCTCCGAGATGGGAAGCTGGTTGACAGAGGTGAGGGCATCAGTGAAGCAGCTGGGGCAGAACTGTGTGGGAGAGAGAAGAACAGGCTGGCCGGGCCTGGGAGGAGGGGACAGAGGAATCAGGAACAGTGAACACTACGTTGGTAGGTTGACTTTGTTACGGTCTGAGCGCTGATTGATATCCGCGCTCAGGTTGTCCAGTTTTCCTCCAACTCCACCCCGTTCCTACGTCCAACTCCAGTCCCCTCAGTGTTTCTGCTCCTCACCCTCCAGTAAGTGCTACTGCTCAGCGTGGGTTCCGTCCTCGCTGCATTCCTTAGCCTTTCACCCGAGGCGGAGTTCTATTTTAAGTTATGAGTGTGTTTTTGCCCCTCGTGACTCTTTACTTTGTCATTTGTGTATTTAAGTCTTTTGTTAATAAAGAAACGCAAACTCATCGGTTGTCTATAGCGTCTCCTTAATGGCTCGCGAGAGCCATTCTTAACAGTAGGTCACAGCCAAACTGAGACGCCGGTGACCGTGAGTTTTGCCAGATTTGGACTTGTTTTTTCCCCTGTCTGGGTACTGGTGAGCTGGGATTATGTCGTCTTTCAGGAGCCGCGTGCGGTGCCTGGGCTACGAACTGGCGGAAGCCCTGGATTACGTAGATGGAACGCTTTTCACCGCAGGCCTCTATGACACTCTCAGCGATGTATGCTGGCACCTGGACCTCGCTGAGGACATAATTAACCACCTTCCTCGCTACTCCAACCACCCTGAAGTTAAGGCGAGGAGGATAGACATCTCTGTGCTCCGGGAAAGACTCCGTGGGCTGGAGGGAGACTCCGGCGGAAGCTGAAGACAAGGCACCATCGCTCCTCGCTTTGGGATCCTGTTCCTGCCGCCGATCCAGTCCAGGAGTTCGCACCACCCAGGGGTCATCCCCAAGGAAGAGTGACGTCAGCCGGGATTCCCCCGGAAAGAATACAGGTGACAGCAATCTCCATTCGGGACCGAGTGGCTGCCGCTTGCTCTGCCGTCCACCCCACAGAAATCATGAAGCACCTGACGGCGTCGGTCAGGCTGGTAGAGAAGAACCCTGAGCTGAATAATTATCCGGAATACGCTGACCTGCTTGCCTCAGTTTCCGCGCAGGAGCGGCATTTCCCTAACCTCACATTCGCCTCACCCTCGGCCAGAAGACGTCGCTCCCAAACCACTCGAACACCTCAGCGAGAACCCCGTTCGGATCCAGCTCCGGGTAGCCACACAAACTCTGTCTCCCAGCCAGCTGTAGCCTCCGTGTCTCGCCGAAGAGGTGAATCAGCCGCTCCCGCTTCCGGGTCATCTCTCCCCGCTGTCCCATCAGCTCTTAGTTTCCGGTTCACCTCAGCTGTTTCTCCCCCCTCTTCGACGTTCACTCCAGTCGCTGTGAGTTGCATGAGTCTGTCTCCGGATGCTCCCCGTCCTGATCCGGTGCGAGAGGCTACTCCTCGTCTTTTAGGGGGGTCCTCCACTTCCATCCAGCGGGGAAAAGAGAAGTCCCAAGTCCACTGTGGCGGGTTCCACCAGTTCTCCGGGAATCAGGCAAGTGTCTTTTCATTCTCTTCCTGTATTGGGTGGATTGCCTTGTTTGATTCCTGGAGGTGGAGTTCGGGGTTCACAGTCCTCTGGGCTCTCTCCACCTGCTGCAGTCATAAAGTATGAACCTGCACCCTCTGTGTCTCTCCCTTCTGAGCGTGCCCCGGAGCTAAGACTACACCGCCGGATGAGGAGGGAGCCTGCGGCCCTGGAAAACCTGATTTCAGCCCTGCAGCCACGTCATGGGCAGAGGAGGAGGTCGGACTGCCGTTTAGAACCTGCGCCGATGATCAAGCGTCCCCGGGTCTCCACGGAGGAACGGTTCGGCCCAACAGAACTCAGATCCCCTGCCACCACGCCATGTGGGCCTTCGACGTGGACTTCAGAGCCAGGGAATCTCCAGACTGTGAGAACCATCATGCCTACTGCGGAGCCCATCGCAGTCGAATGGGAGCCGGAAGACAAACTCCTGCATGTTGAACCTGGAGCATCGAAGTCCTGGATGGCGGTAGAACCCGAAATCAAGCAAGTGCTCTGTTTTGTTTTTCTCTTCTATATTCTGGAGCATTATTGCCTGTCTCTCGGAGGGACGAGCCAGGTGCAGCCATCTGCTGCACTCTAGCCTGTCTCGCCGGGCTCTGCCGCTACCGGTGATCCTGATCCCGGTTCCTTTTGTTCCTCTGAGCCTTTCCCCAGGGTAACTGGAGATGAATTCGCTCTAGTTGTCGCTACGGGGTTCCGGGTCTGTGCACGGAGTTCGCCCCTGGTGCTGCACCGGCCCAATCGGGGCCCATCGTGGGTGCTGCGCCGGTCCAATTGGGGTCCATTGAGAGTGCGGCGCCGGTTCGGTTAAAGGCCGGTGAAGGAACTGGGGGTTCATTTTCCCTGGACGTCGGGCTGATTCCATCCCTTGCCTCTGTTTCTTCCCCTCCGGGTGCCATTGGGATTCCCCTCGTCCGGGTTGGCTTCCTCCTGCCCCCCCCCCCCAGTGAGGAAGTCGCGTCTAAGTTTCTTCCTCTGCTCTCGGTGGTCTGAGGACGCGGGACGACCGCCTGCGGAACCGTCTGGTTGGTTCAGCGATCTGGGTCGGCCACCTGAGATACTGTTTTCCTGAGCCTGGGACTTGGGTAGGCCGCCCAAACTGTGGATGTCTCTCCCGGCCAGGTGGAATCCGGGTTTGGGCCGTCTGCCTGACGAACTGCCGTGTGGGTTCAGCGAGCTGGTCCGGCCACCTGAGGCTCAGTTTTTTTTTCAAGTCAGGGATTCGGGTAGGTCACCCAAACTGTTTTTTCCCTTTTCCTGCAGTCAGGTGGAGTCGGAATGCAAATAGACCACCTGAACTGTCATCTTCTGCCCCTCTCCACCTGCCGGCGCCCCTGGAAAATTGATTGCTTGTTGTTTGGGTTTGGATTGTCCTCCTTTATGTGATTATCATTATTCAAGACACTGAATTCACTTGCAAGAGTTTTGGCTGTGGTATCAAATCCAGTCAAATTTTCATTTGTAAGAGCTGCTTTCTAATGTCATATTATGCATGTAAGATGGAAATTATTTATTTTAATTTAAGTTGGGCCTTAAAACAGTATTTTGGCTTCATGTTGCTTGGCCTCGTCTGAATAATTTACCTTATCTGCATTCATACCCTCCTCCAGACTGATCTATGGCATCTGCAGTGCAGGTAATGATGTGGTTGAGGAATAAATCTTTTTTTTTTTCTTCCCATTTTCAGGACAAGCTCTGTATTAAGATGGTATGGGTATCTGTATGTCAATTTGTAATATGAGGCTCAATTTCTTGGAGTTACCTCCAGATTATTATCTCAGAGTAATTAATCTGCTTTGGCCGGGTCTGCATGAATGTGAAAATCTGTTTTAATCTCAAGGATACAGAGTTAATTTGTTTTCTATGACCTTCGGGACATGAGGTTTGCCTTGTCCTCGCCCTAAGTTCATTCTGTGTTTTTGTTTCTTTTCTTTTTTTTCCTTTTCTTTCGTGACTATGTCACTTTTACTCCGCATCTTGGTTTTTGTCGTGTTGCCCTGCCTTCTGTGGTTGCTTGTATTAACCTTATGGTCATTACAGAGGAGGGGGTGATGGTTGTTTTTGTTTGAAACTGTCTGTGTGGCTTACTTAACCGTGCTCAGAGTTAGACCTCCAGGTTCTCTATTTTTTGTTGATTGGTAGGGTCTGTTTGCCTGCTCTGTAGCTTTGAGGTTTTTTTTTTCTCCTTCCCAGTGTTATATGGTACTGGTTGCGGCGGCATGAATTAAAGCGGCGTTGTTGGAGGTTTTAAGTAGAGTTTATTATATCATACCGCCGTCACGGGATCCCCTCTCCAGCCCAAGTGTGTGCAGGCTGGATGGGGATCCTCTGGCTCTCAGAGAAGAAGACACAGAGCGCGTGTCTGCAGCAGAGGTTGAAGTGTGAGTGAGAGAGAGAGCATGGATTTCAGTCAGTTTAAATACCAGTTACAAACAATGCATGAAAGGCATTCACAGCAGGGAGTATGGCATTTGCATTTGAGAGGCATACATCACAATAGGCAGATTTGCTAGACTGTGCTCTAGGTGCAGAACAAAGGGGTTAACAGGCACATCTACATATTGATCTGAGTCTCTAGGTCACAGTAAGGACAGGATGCATGAACACAATACATGAAAGGTGACATTATCACAGTAGTGTAGCGGAAAAAACCAGGAGTAGCGAGTTGTCTGTCCTTAGTCTGTTTGTGGGGGTTTTCCCAAACCGCCACAGTTCCCCCCCAGAGGGCTCGGCAGGTGGTCGAGACCTCGATAGTGCAGCTTGGGCAGCGAGCAGGGAAAAGCTCTGTGCAGGAGGGGGTGGAGGGGGGTAGGGGTAGTAAAAGCCGGCCGGAGACGATGAAAACGTCCAGGCCGCGCAAAAATTGCTTGTGGGTCCGCGATGTCGAAGGGCTGGTCCCGTTGAACGTGCAGAGGTCCACAAGAAGAAAAATTAGTCACTGGCTCCTCTCGCGATTAAGTCCTGCAAGGATTAATAGCGGCCATGAAGAAAAGACGAGGCTGCGTGGCGGCTGTGATGAGAACAGAGGGACTGGCGTGTTGGCTTTAGGTGTGGGCACAGCCTTAAAGTGCTCGGGAACCGCAAACCGCTGAATTCCCTATGTGTGCCGTGGCTGAGACTGTTAACAAATCCTTCAAGCATGCTGCATGCGGGCCTCAGGTGAGCGAGCAGCCCTGAAGGGCAGCGGCGAAGGAGGAAGGCAGTCTGTGGAGCCGTATGTGTCCCGTGCGTGGTGCGCCGTGCCCGTAACTCCCCGGTGCGTGTGCCGGGGTCTCGTGCGTGGGTGGGCCGCTGGAGAGGAGAACCAGGGTCAGGGAGCTTGCTGGAGATCATCCCTGTTGTCTGTTGGAGCGGTGAAGGAAAGTAGACGCTCTGTCACTCGCTCGGTCATGGTGCGTTCAGGTCCACGTGTGCTCCGTCGGCCATGGGGATCGCCGTCGTGGAGAGGGGGACGAGGTGCATGCGCTCACGGTGTGGAGGAGCTGTGAGCGCGGCCGGTCCAGCGTGAATGTGCCGATCTAGGCGTGCAGATCTCACCATGAAACGCTGCTCAGCTTTCCCGGTCGTGGGTGTTCTCCGTTGGGTTTCGCCTGGAAAACTCCGCGTTGAGGTCTCCCTGAAGCAGAAGGGAGGGCAGATCATTCAGGCTGCCGCGTTCGCTGGTCGTCGGAGAATCACCGCCGGGCGTTGCGTTCGCTGGCAGCGTGTTCGTTTCAGCGTCGGGTCACCAGTGCGGCGGCATGAAATAAAGCGGCGTTGTTGGAGGTTTTAAGTAGAGTTTATTATATCATACCGCCGTCACGGGATCCCCTCTCCAGCCCAAGTGTGTGCAGGCTGGATGGGGATCCTCTGGCTCTCAGAGAAGAAGACACAGAGCGCGTGTCTGCAGCAGAGGTTGAAGTGTGAGTGAGAGAGAGAGCATGGATTTCAGTCAGCTTAAATACCAGTTACAAACAATGCATGAAAGGCATTCACAGCAGGGAGTATGGCATTTGCATTTGAGAGGCATACATCACAATAGGCAGATTTGCTAGACTGTGCTCTAGGTGCAGAACAAAGGGGTTAACAGGCACATCTACATATTGATCTGAGTCTCTAGGTCACAGTAAGGACAGGATGCATGAACACAATACATGAAAGGTGACATTATCACAGTAGTGTAGCGGAAAAAACCAGGAGTAGCGAGTTGTCTGTCCTTAGTCTGTTTGTGGGGGTTTTCCCAAACCGCCACACTGGTAAATTTTCAAGTGTATCTGTATCTTTTGTTTTCCTTGTGGCCTGCCGGGGCAGTATGTTTCATATATCTTTGTTATTCATTCCATGGTACCTGGGGTTCTCCCTATGGTTTTTTTTTTCCTTTTTTTTTTTTTTCTCCCTCTTGATTCTCTCTCTCCTGGCCTGTTTCCCCCTCCACCCTCCCTGGGCCGGTCCTGGTGGCCTTCTGTTTGAGGGAGGGGGTAAGCCAGCGCCGGGAGGCGCTGCTCGGGGGGGGGAGTACTGTTACGGTCTGAGCGCTGATTGTTATCCGCGCTCAGGTTGTCCAGTTTTCCTCCAGCTCCACCCTATTCCGGGCCTAGTCTTACGGCCTACTCCGAGGCTTGTAGTTTTGACAGCGTCTCAGCAGACTTCCGACTGTCAAGCCCAGCTGCTCTGGGACAGCTGTCTGTTATCATCATTGATTACCTTCCCCGCTTCTGATTGGTTTCTGTTCCCCATTTAAGGGAGCAGCTGAGAATGACTCCTCGCTGCGACCTAAAGGAAGAAACCCGTACATCGTGCTTCTCCATGTACGTGACTGGAGTTCCTACGCCCAACTCCAGTCCCCTCAGTGTTTCTGCTCCTCACCCTCCAGTAAGTGCTACTGCTCAGCGTGGGTTCCGTCCTCGCTGCATTCCTTAGCCTTTCACCCGAGGCGGAGTTCTATTTTGAGTTATGAGTGTGTTTTTGCCCCTTGTGGCTCTTTACTTTGTCATTTGTGTATTTAAGTCTTTTGTTAATAAAGAAACGCAAACTCATCGGTTGTCTACAGCGTCTCCTTAATGGCTCACGAGAGCCATTCTTAACAGACTTACTTTAATGAGGGGAGAGGGGGAGGGAGAGTGCACAGTCCAAGTATCCAAATCCAATCTGTTATCCAAATCCCAAATCCAGAGGCGACAGTAGTCAAGGCACGGCAGGCAGAACGGGGCAAACAAAGTCCAAGCGTCAGGCAAGCAGCAGGGTCTAAAGGGAGCAAAACACAAAAACACAGCAGGCAAGACAAGTAGTGATGGGACGGCAGGCTGTGGAGCGTCAAGGGTGCTCCGAGCTTATCCAGGAAATATTTGGCGAAGCGCATTTCAAGGCGTGTATTGCTGACGTATGTGTTGACGTCGTACCACATGACTGGGTCAGGAAGCCATTCATGATTTTGCATGCAACATGAAATAAAGTGAGCAGCGATACACAATGGAAATCTCCATCCCTCACGTTTTGTGTTGTCGATGTTTGACTGTGTAAGGGATTTGCCACAGCCAATTTTCAGATAGAGGCAGCACCAAAAACATGGACTTCTCCCATCTGGGAACATTTTGAACATATTTCTCCCATTGATGTATTTTCCACAAATAGTGGACATTTGTTGTAACTGAGGTAATGCCTTAGTGGTAAAGCATCTGCTCTACAAGTAGGAGACCTGGGTTTGAATCCCATCTGGGTCATTCTTGTATTTTTATTTGCAAGGTGAAGTGTCTGTTGTGTTTCAAAGAGCTTGGATCATTATTACGCATCATTATGCTGAGGCACTATTGCCATTGTGCCCTGCATGAGAATAAGGCCAGAGTTGAATATACTGGGAAAGACAGTATAAGACTGTTGAAAATTTATTATTTCTTAATAAAAATGGATAAGTAGTACAAGCACACCAAGTAACACAGGCACATTCACTGTAGTCACCCCAATTTTATTATTTCTTTTTTCCCTTATGATCATTGATATTTCTTAAAAGACAGCACATTTATTGAAATTGAAAAAAATACACACTAAACCAATAATGCCCTTGTAAAAATCTGTATGCTGTATACTTTTTGTCGACTACATGGCCTAGTAGAGCAAATGAAGTTTCACATGAGGGTTTGTCCATATGAACCATTTTGATGGAAAGGCTCAAGTCTTCAAGAAAGCCTTATCCAGTCATCACCAAGTGGTAGACTAGAAAAAAAATTGGAGAGCTGGGGTTCAACTCCCAGTGGGGTTGGGCTTATAATTTATTTTTATTTGCAAGGTGAAGCATCTGTTGTGTTTCAAAAAGCTTGGATACAACAATAACACATCATTATGCTGAGGCACTGTTGTGCCCTGCATGATAATAAGGACAGAGAGGAATGTACTGGGAAAGACAGTATAAGACTGTTAAAAAGTTATTATTTCTTAATAAAAATGGATAAGTAGCACAAGCACATTCACTGTAGTCACCTCAGATTTATTATTTCTTTTTTCCCTTATGATCATTGATATTTCTTAAAAGACAGTGCATTTACTGAAATGAGAAAATGCACAAACCAATAACACCCTTATAAAAATCTGCATGTTGTATAAGTTTTGTCCACTAGATGGCCTGGTAGAGAAAATGAAGTTTCACATGAGGCCTCGTCTACAGGTACAGCTCAAAAAATTAGAATATCATGAAAAAGTTTAAAATTTTTTGTCACTCATTTCAGAAATTGAAACCAATAAATTATATAGATTCATTACACAGAGACTGATATATTTCAAGTGTTTATTTATTTTAATTTTGATGATTATAGCTTACAGCCCATGAAAACCCCAAATTCAGTTTCTCAAAAAATTAGAATATTACATAAAATTAATTTTTAAAAAAATAGTTTTTTAATACAAATGTGGACCGACTGAGAAGTATGTCCATGTATACACTCAATACTTGGTCAGGGCTCCTTTTGGATTAATTACTGTATCAATCTGGCGTGGCATAGAGATGATCAGCCTGTGGCACTGCTGAGGTGTTATGATGGTCCGGGTTGCTTTGATAGTGACCTTCAGCTTGTCTGCATTGTTGGGTCTGGTGTCTCTCATCTTCCTCTTGACAATATCCATAGATTCTCAATGGGGTTTAGGTCAGGATAGTTTGCTGGCCAATCAAGCACAGTGATGCCATGGTCATTAAGCAAGGTTTTGATACTTTTGGCAGTGTGTGGGGGGGGTGCCAAGTCCTGCTGGAAAATGAAATCAGCTTCTCCATAAAGCTTGTCAGCAGAGGGAAGCTTGAAGTGCTCTAAAATTTCCTGGTAGACGACTGTGCTGACTTTGGTCTTGATAAAACACAGTGGACCAACACCAGCAGATGACATGGTTCCTCAAATCATCACTGATTGTGGAAACTTCATACTAAACCTCAAGCAACTTAGATTCTGTGCCTCGCCGCTCTTTCTCCAGACTCTGGGACTTTTATTTCCAAATGAAATGCAAAATTTACTTTTATCTGAACAGAGGTTATCAGCTGTTTCTCTCTGCTGACAAGCTTTATGGAGAAGATGATTTCATTTTCCAGCAGGACTTGGCACCCCTCCACAGTGCCAAAAGTATCAAAACCTGGTTTAATGACCATGGCATCACTGTGTTTGACTGGCCAGCAAACTCTCCTGAACTAAATCCCATAGAGAATCTATGGAGTATTGTCAAGAGGAAGATGACAGACACCAGACTCAACAATGCAGACAAGCTGAAGGTCACTATCAAAGCAACCTGGACCTTCATAACATCTCAGCAGTGCCACAGGCTGATAACCTCCATACCACGCCACACTGATGCAGTAATTAATCCAAAAGGAGCCCCAATCAAGTGTTGAGTGTGTACATGAACATACTTCTCAGTCGGTCCACATTTGTATTAAAAAACTATTTTTTAAATTAATTTTATGTAATATTCTAATTTTTTGAGAAACTGAATTTGGGTTTTCATGGGCTGTAAGCCATAATCATCAAAATTAAAATAAATAAACATTTGAAATATATCACTCTCTGTGTAATGACTCTATAGAATACATGGGTTTCACTTTCTGAAATGAGTGACAAAAAATATTGCACTTTTTCATGATCTTCTAATTTTTTAAGATGTACCTGTATATGAGCCATTTTGATGAAAGGCCTCAAGTCCTCCAGAAAGTCTCTCATCTGGCCATCATGAAAGACAAGAGTAGTGATGGGAAGGTAGGCACCAGTGCTCCGAACAGTGATCCGATCTTATCCAGGAAATATTTGTCGAGGCGTGACTTGTGATGTATGTGTTGACATCGGACCACGTGACTGGGTCAAGAGAAATAAAGTGAGCAGCGCTACCCAATGGAAATCACTGTGGCTCATGATTTGTGTTGTCATGTTTGACTGTGTGAGGCAGGTGTGTCCAATCATGTGCCATGGAGGGCCAAGACCCTTCAGGCTTTACCTCCAACCAGTGTCTTCAACAGCAGACTCCACTGAATTTCTTCCCATTGATTGCTGATAAGTGAAAACACTTGCTAAAGAGACTGGGTAGGAGAGAAAACCTGCAGGGTCTTGGCCCTCCATGGCACATGATTGGACACCCCTGGTGTAAGGGATTTGTCACAGCCAATTTGCTCATGGAGGCAGAAGCAAAAAGATGGACTTCTCCTGTTTAGGAACATTTTAAGTGCATTTCTCGCATTAATGTATTTCTCATAAATAGTGGCTAGTTAATCTAACTGAAGTGATGGCTTAGTGGTAAAACTCTTGTATTACAAGCAAGAGCCCGGTGTTTGAATCTCATCTGTGTTGTTTTTAATAATTGTGATCCTGTACTGTAATTTATGTCACTTTACTCTGGAGTTATTCACAACGCAAGTACATTTCACTGTGTAAAGTAGTACTATCAACCAAAAAAGACATGGATAATTGTACAACACCTTTTTTGCCAAAAGGAAGAGGTGTTTGGTGCGGTGATATTGCTAATAGTAGAGATGTGGGACATTCCAAATTCATGAACAGTGGTGGGGATACAGGGTTAGGTCAGAGCCCAGGTTGTATTCCTGTTGGTGAGTTCATGGGTGAAGGTCCTCATGTTTCCACACCCTGCAGTAATGTTGATGCCATTGAACAACTTACAGATATGGTAGGGCAGCTTGGTACTCAAATTGGTGAGTCTATAGTTGCTAAGTTAATGTCTGCTGGTGTTGTGAATATGACCAATGACAACCAGACTTCGCCTACTGATCGAACTGCACATTGTGATGTTACCAAATATGACCCTCCACACGTGACTGTCCATGTTAAGTCAGACAGAGAACTACCCACATTTAGAGGTGACAGTACTGACAAATATTCAGTTCAGGACTGGATTGACTTGTCTAAGACTGACCTTAAGAAGAGAGAGATTCCTGTATGTGAGCAAGCAGGAGAAATAATGAGTCATTTACTGGGCAAAGCCAGAGATGTTGTGAAAGTTGCCCTGCGTAGTGACCTGGAGCTAGATGCTAAAAAGAAACCTGAGATAATCTATGATGTTCTTCTCCATTACTTCTGTGATGCCTCCTCATGTCTTCCGCTCGCAGATTTTTATGCAACCCTGCCCAGGCACAGAGAAAACCCAGTGGACTACTGGATAAGGCTGAACAAAGCAGCAGACCTGGCTCTCGAAGGCCTGCGTAGACAAGGCAAGCAGACTGAGGACATGAGCAAAGAGGTTGCTATCATGTTCGTCAAAAATTGTCCTGATCCTGATCTGTCTTGCACCTTGAAGTGGAAACCACCTCATGAATGGACCTCACGTGATGTTCAGTTAAGAATTGACGATTATCAGAGAGAGGTTAGAGCTAGTGCCAGAGCACCTGATGGTCCACAGCTAATGAGTCACACAGCCACTGTAACATCTGACAAACCCAGGTTGCCATCTTCAGCCATGACCATGCCAGAACAGTGCCACACCCCAGTCATTCCCTCTTCACTTCCTCAAACCCGACAGTTTACATGTCAGGGTCCCTCTCCATTCCCCATCTCTGACCCTACCCCAAATACCCTCAACTCAGATTGTGCTAGTATGCCGGTTATTGCTCAAAATCTCCAACAGTCAGAGGAGAGGCTCCTTGGTCGCATGGTTAACATGTTTCAGGAAATGATGGAGAAGTTGCGGCAGTGTACAATTCCTCACCCGACTGAGAGCAACAGATTTAAATGTGCCCCTCGTCAGAGACGCCCCAGAGAAGCAACTTGTAAGGTCTGTAATGACACACGTCACTCCACCATTTCACATTGCATGTCTGAGAAACTGTGTTTTACCTGTCTTTCCCCTGGTCATACCAGACTGGCCTGTCCCAACAACAACTGTCAGCCTCCTTCTCAGTCTCAGGGAAACTAACTGACCTGTACTTGGAGGGAGGCAGTGCAGGTCTCACCTCAAGCTCCCACTGCAGTGATACATCTGATGCTGAGTCGATTCTTGCATCGGTGAGAAGCTCATGCGATGATGTAGTTGTTGTGTATCAGAACATTCACATAACTGGCAATAGTTCCAGCCTTTTCTACACACCAGTGGCTTTTGGTGGTGCAGTGATAATTGATGGCATGCTGGACAGTGGCTCCATGGCTTGCAGTATCAACGAGGATGCAGAGAAGAAACTGAGAACTGCTGGAGTGATAACAAATCAGAACCAGATTGATGTGAATGTGATGCTGGTTGGGTGTGGTGGACAGCGTGTCAGGCCAAAGAGTGCTTTTGACATTGTGATGGAGGTGTATGGTTGTAAAATGCTAGTCCCCACTCTGGTTGTCTGTGGTCAGCATGATGAGTTGATTATTGGTACCAATGTCATAAAGCACATCCTACACCATTCAAAACAATGCAAGTCCTATTGGAAAACAGTGTCTGGCCCCTGCCCAACTGCAGAACCAGAAGCTGAGAAGTTCTTGTCTATGCTCACTGGTTTGAACCCCTGGAAAGGAAATGACATTCCTGACAAAGTTGGTACTGTCAGATGTAACTCAGCCACCTACCTTGAACCTGGGCGTGAGTACCTTGTTTGGGGTAAATTGCCTAAAGACACTGTTGTATCTCCAGGCAGTACAGTCATGACAGAGCCCACATCTTCTCGTTCAGCTCCTAGGGGTGTCCTAGTAGCTAAGATTGTAACTCCTATGTGGGGTGACAGGTGGGTCCCGCTCAAACTCATCAACGCATCCAACAAGCCTGTGTTGTTACGACGCAATGCAAAGCTAGCTGACGTCTACACATGTGTAGCCCTTGAAGACATGGACGCAGCTGAGCAGTCTAGTGTACCAGTGACCTGCTACACACAGTCTACAACGGCATGTGATGCCGGTTTGGAGTCTGTAAAAGAAAAACTCAAGTCAGTGGGGCTCTGTGACATAAACATTAATTCATGCCAAGTGTCAGAGGACTGCAAAAAGAGAATGGCTGACTTGGTACTTCAGTACGAGGATGTCTTTTCACGCCACCACCTAGACTGCGGAGAAGCTAAGGGCTTTGTACACCGCATACATTTATCTGATAATAAACCATTCAGACTCCCATACAGGCGTGTACCTCCTAGTCAGTATCAGAAATTAAGCCAGGTGCTGAATGAAATGGAGGAAAAAGACATTATCAGGAAATCAACTAGTGAGTATGCATCTCCTTTGGTTCTTGTGTGGAAAAAGAATGGCGACCTCCGCATCTGCACGGATTTTCGCTGGCTGAATAAGAAGACTCTGAAAGACGCTCACCCTCTCCCTCACCAGGCAGATTGTCTGGCAGCACTGGGAGGTAACTGCCTCTTCAGCACAGTGGATTTAACGTCCGGCTTCTACAACATGCCACTTCATGAGGATAACAGGAAGTATTCTGCTTTTACCACTCCGATGGGCTTATATGAGTACAATCGCCTGCCCCAGGGATTATGCAATAGTCCTGCTAGCTTTATGCGCATGATGACTGCAATTTTTGGTGACCAGAATTATTTGACTTTGTTGTGCTATTTGGATGATCTGCTGATTTTTGCATCTGATGAGAAGAGTGCATTGCAGCGCCTTGAGATGGTGTTCAACAGGCTGCGTAGGCACAACTTGAAGTTGGCACCCAAAAAGTGTTTTTTCCTCAGGAGATCTGTGAGGTTTCTTGGCCACGTAATTGATGAGAATGGTGTTTCAACCGACCCTAGTAAGGTTGAAAACATCGCAAAAATGACTTGTGCTGACCTTATGGACACTGATGGTGTGACACCGTCCCAAAAAAGACTTAGATCCTTCTTGGGGATGGTTAATTACTATCAGCATTTTGTGCCAGGATATTCTGCCATTGCCAAGCCATTGTTCAGCCTGTTGAAAGGTGGAAAATTTAAAGGCAGATGTAAGAAAACCAAGATGGCTTGCAGAAAGCTTTGTGCTTCTGACTGGACCCAAGAGCAGATACATGCCTTTGAAAGTCTCAAATCTGCACTTGTTAACACTGTGGTCTTGGCTCATCCTAACTTTGACCGTCCCTTCATGCTTTCAACTGATGCATCTCTGGATGGGATAGGTGCCGTTCTGTCCCAAGTCCAGGAAGGTGAAAGTCATGCCAGACCTATTGCTTTTGCCAGTAAGTCACTGACACAGTCTCAGAAAAACTATCCAGCGCACCGACTGGAATTTCTGGCTTTGAAATGGTCCATCACTGACAAGTTTAGTCATTGGCTAAAGGGTCACAAATTCACTGTTTGGACTGACAACAATCCTTTGACTCACATATTGACAAAGCCCAAGTTAGACTGTTGTGAGCAACGCTGGGTAGCCAAGTTGGCTGCGTATGACTTTGACATAAAGTATGTTCCAGGGCAGCAGAACATTGTGGCTGATGCATTAAGCCGTGTGCCTTTTGTCAAGGAAAATATTGGTCACAGACTGTTCAATGAGCCATATGTGAAACTCCTCAGTGAAGTAAAAAATGTGTCTACTGCCTCTGTTCAGGATGCTTTTCGTTCATCCAGTGGTCACGTGGATGCGATGTGTGACAGTGCTCATACCTCCCGGGTACACACTCAGATTGTGAATTCAGAAGAAGTGTCTGCTGTGATGCAGTCACACATTGAGTGGGATGCTGGTCCGAGGGCCCGGGCAATTGAAGCTTTGCAGTTTTTGCCCCAGTTAGTCCCACCAGGTCAAGACCCGTTGCCTGCCTATTCTGAAAAGGCTTTGCGTGACAAACAGTTGGAGGATGGAACTCTTTCTCACGTCCTGTTTTATGTTGAAAGACATCGGAGACCCTCAAGGAGAGAAAGGGTGAAAGAATCATTTTCAGTGATTAAATATCTGAAACACTGGGATAAGCTATCTGTGAGCAACGGTGTTCTGTACAGAGTTTCAAGAGATCAGAGAACCAAGTCCAAACGGCTTCAGTATGTTGTCCCAGACTCACTTAAGGATGAGGTCTTGAAAGGCGTGCATGATGATGCTGGTCATCAAGCCCAGTCGTGAACCCTCAGTTTATCCAGACAGAGATTTTTCTGGCTGACCCTTGAGAGAGATGTTAGAGACCATGTCAGACACTGCCAGCGTTGTGTCCTCAGCAAGTCAGCTGAACCTGAGGGACGAGCTCCCTTAGAGAGCATCTTGTCATCTAGACCGCTGGAGCTGGTCTGCATTGACTTTTGGTCAGCTGAAGACTCTAGGAACAAGTCTATTGATGTCCTAGTGATAACAGATCACTTTATCAGGATGGCTCAGGCCTTTCCTTGTAAGGATCAAACAGCTAAGCAAGTGGCAACTGTTCTGTGGAACAAGTACTTTTGTGTCTTTGGATTCCCAGAAAGAATCCACAGTGACCAAGGTCCTAATTTTGAAAGTCAATTAATCAGTGAACTCCTCAAAGTGTCCGGTGTCAGGAAATCTCACACTACCCCTTACCACCGAGTGTCGAACAGTTTAACAGGACACTGGGTGGGATGATTCGTGCACTGTCCCCTGACTAATGGGGACGGTGGTTCAACACGTGAACCATTAGTTGATCCAGAACCTGTTGACTCTGAAAGGAGAACTGTTGAGTGGATCACGCAGCTCACTGAACCATCTGTGTCACAGGTAGACGTTTCTGATGTGACAAGTGTGTCCTCTGACCCCCAGAACTCTTCAGTTGCACCTGTTGCTCAAGGTGTAGATCATCCCATGTCCTCTGACTCTAGACCTGTGACTATAGCTGCTACTGATACTCATGGTGGACAAACACTTGACAGTCAACTAGTTTCTGTTCCTGACTCCGAGAGACAGACAGACACTCCCCTTGTTCGCTGTACTGTTGACCAGACGTCACGTACACATTGTGACCGTCCCAATGCACAATCTCAAATCAGGTCAAGATTTGGCTGCCTGATTAGACCTGTAAATAGACTAGTGCAGACAATGTCCAGGCAAGATGCGATTCAGGACAAGTTCAATGTTAAGGCTGTTTGTAGGTCTGTGTTTCAGACCTTGACTGACTAATTGCTACATGAGTGGACTATCCTTTTGTGGACTTGACCTTGAATTCTAGTGATCAGCTATTTTATTTTATTTTATTATACATGAGCTTTTACTACACTAATAGTTGGGGTTTTTGGTGGGGTGTACAAGGCACTCCATTACCAGTGGTTGGGTTGAGAGATAAGCGCTGCTCTCATGCCACTTCGTCCTTGTGTGGGACACTCTTTCAGATGGTGTTCTTTAACTAACCCCGGGTGTTTTGTATGTTGTCATGAGTTCTGTGTAGCTGTGGCTCAAGTTTGATAAAATTCAGTGGGGTGGGTGTAACGGAGTCGAAAATGCACCTTAAACATTCCTTTTCTCAGTCATGTTTTCCTTTATATTATTGTGAATTTTATTTACTTGAGTGCTTTTATTTTGGCAGTACACTGCCCACATCTGCTCTTCCCGTACCTCCGAGGCTCCGGTAGCTCCTCCTTTCCCCTACAGTACCACTTTGCTTTGCTGGGGGAGCCTGTGTGGGATCGAGGTACAGACGAAGAGTGATGTGTATTGTTTTATTTCTCCAACAGGAGCAAATAAATTGTGGGAAACATCAGTCTGGTGTCATCGTGATCCATATGCCGCCTACACGTATACACTAGTGTCCCCAATCACAGCCGTTTAAGTAAAGAAGGACAGCGTATCCTTTCCAGTTTGGGAGCTAGCAATAGCTTTGATGATGTGGTTGAGCTAATGGTGTGACATTTTCGCACACCTGCAAACGTCATCGTCAGGAGGATCCAGTTTCGGCGAGCGCCTCCAGCGGACCGGCGAGTCGATGCAGCGCTATGTTGTGGACCTGCGGCAGCTGGCTGAAGACTGCCAATTTGGTGATTTAGAGGAAGAAATAGTCCGTGACCAGCTGGCGGCGCACACGATGTGCTCGCCAGCACGGTCGAATTTATTAACACACTCCAGCGAATTGACCTTATCCACGGCTGTGAAAATAGCTCAACGGTGTGAAGCTGCGGACCATCTATCACAAGACCGTGAAAGAGCTATGCTACACCGCTATGACTCACAATCGACGACGCAAGCTGTGGATCCGGACAGCGAGTATGAGGAATGTGCTGGAGCTGTGAAGATGAGGTCCGCCCCGGGATCACCCAAATGTTCGGGTTGTGGGTCCACTAAACACTGATATTCAATTCAATTCAATTCAACTTTATTTATATAGCGCCATTTCACAACAACAGTCATCTCATAGCACTATCAACTGTAGGGGGAACCCCCACAGTTGCAGAAAGACCCCAGCAATCAGGCGATCCCCTGTGAGCAAGCACTTGGCGACGGTGGAGAGGAAAAACTCCCTTTTAACAGGAAGAAACCTCCAGCAGAACCAGGCTCAGGGAGGGGCAGTCATCTGCTGCGACTGGCTGGGGGGGTGAGGGGATAGAGAAGAAGAAAAGAACAGACATGTAGAGAGCAAACAGCACGATGGGGACTCAATCTATGGGAGAGAACAAACTAATGTTAATGACCAGCAAAAAAAAAAATATTTCATTGAGAGTGAGAAAAGGAGTGAGGCCCAGTGCATTACTGGAGGTCCCCCGGCTGACTAAACCTATTAGCAGCATAACTAAGGGAGGGTTCAGAAACACATGATCCCTCCCTAATTGTAGGCTATATCAAAAAGGTAGGTTTTAGCCCTATTCTTAAAAACAGAGATCGAGTCTGACTCCCGAATCCAGATTGGCAGCTGATTCCACAGGAGAGGAGCTTGATAACTGAAGGCTCTGCCTCCCATTGTACTTTTGGAGATTCTAGGTATTACAAGTAATCCTGCATTTTGGGAGCGTAGTGCTCTGTTAGGATGATACGGTAGTATCAGATCTTTTAAATAAAAAGGAGCCTGATTGTTTAGAGCTTTGTAAGTAAGAAGAAGGATTTTAAACTTAATTCTAAACTCTATGGGAAGCCAATGAAGGGAGGCCAGAACCGGAGAGATATGATCTCTCTTTCTAGTTCCTGTTAAAACTCTTGCTGCAGCATTTTGGATCAGCTGAAGACTTTTTAAAGATGTTTTAGGACAGCCTGATAATAAAGAATTACAATAATCTAATCTCGAGCTAACAAAAGCGTGGATCAGTTTCTCAGCATCACTCTGAGACAAGATGCTCCTAATCTTGGCAATATTACGCAAATGATAGAAGGCAGTCTTAGAAACAAATTTAATATGTGAATTGAAGGACAAATCCTGATCAAAAATAACTCCAAGGTTCCTCACAGAACTATTAAGAGAAAGAGTAACTGCATCCAAACTGAAAGTTTGATTTGGAAAGGAATTTCTAAGGTTTTTTGGACCAACAAGAATGACTTCAGTCTTATCTGAATTTAATAGCAGGAAATTACAAGTCATCCAAGCTTTGATTTCCTTAAGACAGGCTTCTAACTTGGCTAATTGATTACTATCATCTGGCTTCATTGACAGGTATAATTGTGTGTCATCAGCATAACAATGAAAATGTATACAGTGCTTTCTAATAATGTTGCCTAACGGAAGCATATATAAACTAAAAAGAGTAGGGCCTAGCACAGATCCCTGTGGAACTAGTAGATATAAGGCTAAAGAGTGTCCGGAGAGAGGTAAACGCTGTGGTAAGTGCGGGTATCTGCATCATTTTGTCAGGGCCTGTAATAGGTTTGAGTGAGGGGAACGGCAACACAAAGCAGATACCCCTGCTCCAACTCCTACAGTGATTCACACTGTCTCCCTGAGCACAGATGGCCGTGCGTACTATGTGGTGAAGTTGGATGGCGATGAGGTGCCGTTACTGGTGGACACGGGCACAGTGAGGTTCATGCTGAACTGGCTTACTGTGAGGAGTTTTTTCCCATATCACCGAGTGAGAGGCCTTTCAACGCCATTGCGGGCTTGCTGGAACTGACGGCTAGATACAAGGCAGCGGAGGTAGCCAACCTGCAGTTTATAGTGACTGCCAGTGGAGCGACTGTGATGGGCTGCAACCTTTTCTACGGACTTGGCTTCACAATCACCAGCGGTAGTGGAGAGGAGTGATCGGGCTGTGGCTTGTGGGACCGGCCGGTTCTGCGAGTGTTGGATGATGCAATATGGGATGAACCTTGGCCTAGTATTTTGGGGGATGAACAGGACCAACACCATCCAGGGCCATCGCAGGAGGGTGCCTGCGCCAGGGTCTAAGTTACCCTAGCTGAGGGAACTGGACGGCTTGGTAGGACACCCGTGACGGTAGATGGAGCCGAGGGGCTGACTTATTCTGCTTCCGGAGTTCGGCTGGGAGGTACCGAGAAACAGGGAGTCACAACGGCTTTGCCAGCGTCTCAAATGAAAGTGAGCGGGGTCAGGACCGGCTGGCAAGGTTAAACGACGTGCCACACAGGAACACTGGAAGCGGAGTCGGGCTCCTCTAGGGGTCGCTGATGTGGTCTGGCCCAGAGAGAGGGTCCAGTTGAGAGGGGTTCGCAGGAAGAGAAAATGACAAGAGGACCAGGGCGGCTGCAGGTAGTGGCTGTGCAGGAGGACGGCTACCTTCAGCTGTCTGATGGTACGGAGAGACATCCCAACGAGCTGCGGCGTTTTTGTGAGGAAGGAGAGGCGCTTCGGTACCGGCATGGGTCGTCCCCGCGCGCCAAGAAAAGACGATGCTCTGGTCGGGACCCACCTGATGGGTCTCCAGGGGGTGGGCTCTCCATGGTGTGTAACTCATGATGTTGGGGGGCAATGTGTTTAAAATGTGTTATTACTAATTGCCCAAGTTAATGTGTTCTATATGTTGTTACAGTGTGAATTACTGAAACGTTGCTATGTGAACCGCCCATGTAAAAAAAAAACCAAACAAAACCTAAGTAACGATTGTATCAGTATGTGTTGTGCATATGGTTACTGCGTGGTTTGCCCGGGTTGTGGGGTGTTGGTTTGGGAGTGTTCATAGCATGGTGTGAATGTAAATATCGATTGAATTGTTGTGGCTTCTTACCTGTTTGTATATATATTTACCTCCGCCAAGGAGGTAATGTTTTTACCGGGGTTTGTTTGTCGGCTTGTCTGTTTGTCTGTTTGTTTGTCTGTCTGTTACCAACATAACTCAAAAAGTTATGAATGGATTTTAACGAAATTTTCAGGAAAGGTGTGCAATGGCATGGGGAACAGATGATTAGATTTTGGTGATGATCTGAGAGTGCATACCTCCACCAAGTGCTTTGTTTGTGTTTGTGCAGCAGGATTACATAAAAACTACTGGATGGATTTGGATGAAATTTTCACCAGAGGTGGTTCTTGGCCTACAGAGGAACCCATTATATTTTGGTGATGATCTGGGAATGCCTACCTCAGCCAAGGCTCTTCTCACAGTGTGTCAACCACAATACTCCAAAACTAATGGACAGACTTCGATGCAATTTTCACCACAATTGGCTCTAGGCCTACACACAAACCCATTACATTTTGGAGGTGATCCATGAGACACTGAAGGAGCCTTGGCGGAGGTATGCGCTCTCTGAGTGCTTTTCTAGTTTGGGGATTGTTTTGTTTGTTTTTTGTCAGGGGTGGGCGGAGTGATTTCTTCTCTAGGCTCTCTGGTTCAGATAAGCAGCACACTCTAGCATAATGGTTCAAGCGTCCACATCTGCACCGTTTTCCTCTTGCTGGGCATTCCTTCGCCTTATCGCAGAGCGTTGCGGACCCACAACCCTTGCATGGGGTCTTTCCGGGGCAGACCTTCGGCTGGCAGCATTGGTTTCCATAACATCGTCCTCCAAGCTATCCTCACTATCCGAGTCTGCGGCATTTGCTGTGGTGGGTGGCTCTGGCGGCCGCTGTGACTGACGCCAGTTTAGCTCTGAGGTTAGCTTGTCTGTGGGTTCCAATTGGAGAGCTAGCTCGACAGCTCTGGCTAATGTTAAGTCATTCAGCGCCGTAAGTAGCCTAGCTCACAATACAGCATTGCACGTGTGCTCCACTAGCTGGTCGTGCACCATTTCATCTTCCAACGGCCCAAAACGGCACTCGCTAGCTAACTGCCTCAAGTCTGCGACAAACTGGTGGATGGGCTCACCTACTAGTTGATGTTGCTGCCGAAAATGAATCCTCCAGACAGTCACGCTGTCCGGGGTGTGGAAATGGTTGACTAGCAGCTCCACAACATCCTCAAATGAGTCTGATGTGTCGAGCGTCCGCAGGACTCGCTAGCCCTCAATACCCAGGTTATGGATGAGAAGCACACGTGCCCTTAGTTTGTCAAGCTGCCCGAGGTCCAGAGTGGTGATGTAGGTCTGAAAAGCCTCAAACCATCTTGGCCAAGGCACCGGCAGCTCACCCGGGAGCTCGAGAAAGGGACAGAGTGGTGTTATGTATGTCTCTATGAGTTAATCCTCTGTGGCCAAATGTTATGTATGGAAACCTGGTGATGAATGAGGCAAGATGAGGGAGCATCAAACACAGCTTTATTGATGGCAAACACAGCGGTTACACGGCAGGCACCTGGCGTGGGCATCCAGCGTAAAGAGGCCGTGCCATGGCAGCTCACCCCGCTATATAGGGCAGCGCGGTGACGTGACAGGAAGTCCACGTCATCACACTGCACTTCACAATAAAATGCCTGTATAACACATAACGCATACCTGTGTATATTTCCATAATCCTGGGCCATTTTATTTATTATTTGATTTTTATTTTCATTTATTTTTATTTCAGTCGTGTGTTTAATTGTGTGCTCTGTAACCCGTGTTTTGATCTAGTCTTTCTCCCTTACTTTATTGCGTAGTAGCCTGGTGGAGCACCCACAATTTTGTTGTACTGTACTACTGTAAGGCAAGGCAAAGCAAGTTTATTTGTATCGCACATTTCATGCACAAGACAATTCAAAGTGCTTTACATAAAAACATTAAAGCATGACAGCAAGTTGCAAAAGGAATATATAAGAATTTAAAAGCAAACTAAAAAACAAATTAAAGAGAAACAAAAACAAGCTAAAATAGAATATGACAGAAATAAAATTTACAGTGCATTGTAGGGGATTAACAATTGTTCGACTGAAAGGCCGTAGCAAACAGGAGAGTTTTTAACCTGGATTTAAAGCAGCTGAGCATTTCAGCAGCCCTGATGCTTTGTGGGAGTTTGTTCCATATGTGAGGGTCATAAAAACTAAATGCTGTCTCACCATGTTTGGTTCTAACTCTGTGCACAGATAGTAGGCCTGACCCTGATGATCTGAGGGCTCTGGGTGGTTCATAATGGGCCAGCAGATCTGAAATGTATTTTGGCCCTAAACCATTCAGAGCTTTATAAACCAACAGCAGTATTTTGAAATCTATTCTTTGACAGACAGGAAGGCAGTGTAAAGATCTGAGAACTGGAGTTATATGATCTACTTTCTTGGTCTTGGTGAGGACACGAGCTGCAGCGTTCTGAACCAACTGTAGCTGTCTGATGGACTTTTTGTGGAGACCTGTGAGGACAGCATTACCAGTTTACTGAAGATAAATGCATAGATAAGTTTTTCTAGATCCTGCTGAGACATCAGACCTTTAATCCTCGTTATGTTCTTTAAGTTATAACAGGCTGATTTCACTACTGTCTTAATGTGGCTGTTAAAATTCAGGTCTGAGTTCAGAACCACACCCAGATTTCTGGCTTGGCTGTTGGTTTTTAGCATCATTGATTGAAGCTGAGTACTAACTGTCACGTGCTGAGTCCGTTGTTCTGCCGGACTCAGTTTCGTGGCTCCTTCTTTATATGTACATCTATTTATCTGCTGTATTATTGGTTTCCTTTTGGGTTTTCACCGCCTTTTATTTGTCTGTTGATGTTCCAGTTCACTTTGATTGTTTCATTTGTAATCTTTGTCTAGTCTGCATTTGGGTTTGTTTACATTTCTGTCTCTGGGTCGACAGGTGGCTTTTCTGGGTCTGTTCGGCGCCACCTGTCAAACTGCCAGGTGCCCCTCCCTCACGTGTCATTACTGTCAGCCACTGTCCCTCATGATTACTATCAGCTGTCTCCCATTATTAATTGTGGCTTTCTCCTTCCCCGCTCATGTGTGCTCACAACGGTCATTTATCTAGTAATCAGGGTGATCCCTATTTTAGGAAGATTGTTTTCATTTTCATTGTCTCTGTCTTGTCTCTAAAAGTGTTATTCATCCTTGTCTCCACCAGAGCCCAATCTCACTCTGGTGTGCCACCTTTGTAAGTTGACTCTTCTTTGCTATTTTATAGTTTGCTTACTTTTGCACTTTGTTGCTGTTTTGTTAATAAAAATTCACAAACTCACAGTCCAGCGCCTGAGTTGTTTTCCCTCCATGCGCCGTGTATAGGCGCACTCATGACACTAACTTCGAGTCTTTCTTCTTTGGCTCCAAAAACTATTTCGGTTTTGTCTTCGTTTAACTGAAGAAAATTCTGGCATATCCACTCTTTAATTTGACCAATGCATTTGATCAGAATTTTAATTGGACCATAGTCTCCTGGTGAGACGGTTATGTAGATTTGTGTATCATCTGCAAAATAATGGTAATATATTTTCTTGTTTTTTTATGATTTGAGCTAGTGGGAGCATATTGTAAAGAACTGAGGTCCACACGAATAGTGGTTTCAACAAAGTTCTCTTAAAACTAGGAGCGGGAAACATTAACAGGCGGCAACATCAACACATCGCCATTTTCATACCATATTCACTCGGTGAAGGTCAACTCTGACCTGTGACGTCACCACAGTCTTAAAGACACACCACACATAATTATCACATTATATGACATCTCCCCCTTTTTTAGTCTTTTTTTTTTCAGAACAAAACAATTTTCAATTCAAACATTTTTTCCATTTCCATTTCACCCTTCCCCACAGCTCATGGCTTAATCATTGAACAATATAACCACACTTATAACAGTGAACACGTGATTTTCTCTCTTTTTTTTTTACAAATCTAGTCTTTGCACAGGTTTGATCATTCTACCAGACCGGGTAAACAACAGTCCATGCTTTGGGTCTGGCGGTTTGACACTGGATACTGGTAAAATAGTGTCAGCGGCAGCTGCAGTTTCAGGCTGCTGTTTGACGATCTCTGGCTGCAGGTCATTTGGAGCTGAAGAGTGTATCTCTCTGGCTGTTTCAGGATCATGTTGCAAGTGACGGCGGTTGCGTCGCAAAGTTGCTCCCTGGGGTGTTTCAATAAGAAAGGAGCGAGGTGTGATGCTTTCTCCTGTGACAACAGCGGGTGTTTTCCAGGATTTCTGATGGTCCAGTTTTGTGAGGACTGAATCTCCTGGCTTCAACGAAGGTAGGGGTTTAGCTCCATGGCGCTGATTAAAGTAGAATGCTTGTTTCTGTTTCTCCATTGCATCCTTATTCCTGACAACTTCCAGATCAGGCCATCGGGGCTGAAGATTCACTTCCACGGTGGGAAGAGTTGTTTTGATCTTTCGACCCATAAGTAGCTCTGCAGGACTCACGCCTGTGGTGGTGCCGGGCGTTGATCGAAAGCACATGAGGGCAAGCAAAGGATCTTGCTTCTTTAAGATTCTTTTTGCTGTTTGAACTCCCCTCTCTGCATGTCCGTTTCCTTGAGGGTTGTGTGGACTTGAGGTGATGTGCAAAAAGTCAAACTCCCTTGCAAACTTTTTAAACTCTTGGCATGAGAATTGAGGCCCATTGTCAGATATAACCACATCTGGACAACCAAACCTTGCGAACACTGCCTTCAGCTTTAAGATCATCTGACAAGCAGTGGTTACTGGCAGATGAAGTATCTCGAGGAACCGAGAAAAATAGTCTGACACAACAAGGTAGGTGTGCTTGTTATGCTCACACAGGTCAACAGCAAGTCTCTTCCAGGGTCGATCAGGTAGAGGGGTTGACAAGAGAGGCTCTTTTCGCTGAGCTGGTCTCATCTCACGACACACCTGACAGGACTGGACTTTGCGTTTGATTTCAGATGAGATGTCAGGCCACCACACAGATGTGCAGGCCCGCTCTTTACATTTTGTCAGACCTTGATGTCCATCATGTATTCGATCCAAGATGTCTGCTCTGAGTACATCAGGAATCAGCATGCGGCTTCCTCTGGTGATAATTCCATCGCATTCAGACAGTTCATTTTTGATGGGAAAATAGTCTCTGATAGCTGCTGGGACATTGCCTATGTATTCTGGCCATCCTGACTTGATGTACTGCAACACCAACTGTAGGTTACAGTCAGCTGCTGTAGCGGTCTTTATAGTGTCTATTTTATGTGTAGTAGCTGGCAAGTTATCAATAACTGCTGCTATGTAACACGCCACATCAGAGTGAGTATCAGTCTCGTTTTCTACGCACTGTAGTGGACTTCTTGAGAGTGTATCAGCCACTACCAAGGTCTTTCCCGGAGCATATTCGGCTGTTGGTTTGAACCTCATAAGTCTCATAAGTAGTCTTTGGCACCGTATTGGCACGTTGTCCAGGTCCTTTTTGTTCATGAGAGGCACCAAGGGTTTGTGATCTGTGACCAACTTAAAATCTTCCAGACCACAGAGGTACTTCTCAAATCTCTCACATGCCCAGACACTCGCCAAACACTCCTTCTCTATCTGTGCATATCTAGTCTCGGCCTCTGACAGACGACGTGAGCAGTATGCCACAGGTTTCCAGTTTCCATCATGCAGTTGCAGCAGTACTCCACCTATACCATAGCTGCTGGCATCGGCTGATACAGCAGTAGGTCGATTCACATCATAGAATTTCAGAACTGGAGAAGTAGACAGAATGTCTTTGATGCGTTGAAATGCCTCCTGCTGAGAATGGTCCCACATCCACACTGACTTGGATTTCAACAGTTCATATAGTGGCTGGCCCACTGCTGACAGATTTGGGATATATTTCCCCAGATAGTTAAACATGCCCAGGACACGCTTGAGGTCATGCACGTTCTGTGGTGGAGGGAGCTCGCGGATTGCCTTGACTTTATCAGGGTTGGGTCTCACGCCTGATTTGTTGATTTCTTGGCCCAAGAAGTGAAGCTTGTTTTGTCTAAACTTACATTTTTCTCTGTTCAGTTTAAGTCCGGCTGACTCGATCCTTTCCAGCAACTTGCTGAGACGCTGGTCGTGCTGTTCGGGAGCGTCCCCGTACACTAGTATGTCATCCATGTAGATAGCCACGCCTTCCAGGCCGTTGAGGGTTTCTGTCATTTTGCGCTGAAAAATTTCAGATTTCAAATTTCATTTCTTGTTGCATGTTGACTTCATGGCTGGGGACTTTTCAGGATCTCTGTGTTTTAATTTTCCACATCTTCCACACCATGAGTCTTTTTGCTCTCCACTTTTTTTCTTCTTTGGTTTAAATGGAGATCTTCCTCCGCCTGCTGCTTTTCCCTGGATCTCCTGCACCGTAGCATGTGCTTCCCCCTGCTGGTGAACCTGGAGGACAACCTCCTCGGACTGGCAAACTGTTTGAATAGTTTGGGCAAACGTTAGATCGGCCATTAGCTGCAATCTACGTGACAGTTCTTTATCGAGGATGCCCACAACAATCCAGTCACGGATATGTTCATCTCTCTTTACACCAAAGTCACAGTGTTCTGACATCTCATAAAGGGCTCTGATAAACATTTCCGCTTTCTCACCAGGCCGCTGAAAACAAGCGCGCTCATGGATCACGTTCCGTTTAGGACAGAAGTACTCGTCATATTTTCCTAACACAACGTCAAACTTCTTTTGATCCGTTTCCTCCGTAAAGGAGAATGATTTGAAGATGTTTTCAGCTTCGGGGCCCATGGCGTAAATCAGTGAACTGACCTGAATTTCGCCGTCCTCTTTATTCAGTTTTGTAGCCGTCCAGAAACACAGAAAGCGCTCTTTCCAGCCCGCCCATTCATTTGGACGATGAAAAGGAAAACTTTCCGGGGGATTAAACTTGGCCATCTTACTGAAGCAGAGCGTCCGTCAAGCACTTCTGACACCATGTAAAGAACTGAGGTCCACACGAATAGTGGTTTCAACAAAGTTCTCTTTTAAAACTAGGAGCGGGAAACATTAACAGGCGGCAACATCAACACATCGCCATTTTCATACCATATTCACTCGGTGAAGGTCAACTCTGACCTGTGACGTCACCACAGTCTTAAAGACACACCACACATAATTATCACATTATATGACACATATAGATGTTGAAAAGCAAAGGTCCCAAAATGAAACCTTGGGGAACTCCACAGGTTATTTTTGTTCGCTCGGATTTGTAGTTTCCTCTAGACACAAAATAGTCCGTCTTTTAAATAGGACTCAAACCAGCTAAGTGCTGTACCAGAAAGTCCCACCCAGTTTTTCAATTCAATTCAATTCAATTCAATTCAGCTTTATTTATATAGCGCCATTTCACAACAACAGTCATCTCATAGCACTATCAACTGTAGGGGGGAACCCCCACAGTTGCAGAAAGACCCCAGCAATCAGGTGATCCCCTGTGAGCAAGCACTTGGCGACGGTGGAGAGGAAAAACTCCCTTTTAACAGGAAGAAACCTCCAGCAGAACCAGGCTCAGGGAGGGGCAGTCATCTGCTGCGACTGGCTGGGGGGTGAGGGGACAGAGAAGATGAAAAGAACAGACATGTAGAGAGCAAACAGCACGATGGGGACTCAATCTATGGGAGAGAACAAACAAATGTTAATGACCAGCAAAAAAAAAATATTTCATAGAGAGTGAGGAAAGGAGTGAGGCCCAGTGCATTACTGGAGGTCCCCCGGCTGACTAAACCTATTAGCAGCATAACTAAGGGAGGGTTCAGAAACACATGATCCCTCCCTAATTGTAGGCTATATCAAAAAGGTAGGTTTTAACCCTAATCTTAAAAACAGAGATCGAGTCTGACTCCCGAATCCAGATTGGCAGCTGATTCCACAGGAGAGGAGCTTGATAACTGAAGGCTCTGCCTCCCATTGTACTTTTGGAGATTCTAGGTATTACAAGTAGTCCTGCATTTTGGGAGCGTAGTGCTCTGTTAGGATAATACGGTAGTATCAGATCTTTTAAATAAAAAGGAGCCTGATTGTTTAGAGCTTTGTAAGTAAGAAGAAGGATTTTAAACTTAATTCTAAACTCTATGGGAAGCCAATGAAGGGAGGCCAGAACCGGAGAGATATGATCTCTCTTTCTAGTACCTGTTAAAACTCTTGCTGCAGCATTTTGGATCAGCTGAAGACTTTTTAAAGATGTTTTAGGACAACCTGATAATAAAGAATTACAATAATCTAATCTCGAGCTAACAAAAGCGTGGATCAGTTTCTCAGCATCACTCTGAGACAAGATGCTCCTAATCTTGGCAATATTACGCAAATGATAGAAGGCAGTCTTAGAAACAAATTTAATATGTGAATTGAAGGACAAATCCTGATCAAAAATAACTCCAAGGTTCCTCACAGAGTTATTAAGAGAAAGAGTAACTGCATCCAAACTGAAAGTTTGATTTGGAAAGGAATTTCTAAGGTTTTTTGGACCAACAAGAATGACTTCAGTCTTATCTAAATTTAATAGCAGGAAATTACAAGTCATCCAAGCTTTGATTTCCTTAAGACAGGCTTCTAACTTGGCTAATTGATTACTATCATCTGGCTTCATTGACAGGTATAATTGTGTGTCATCTGCATAACAATGAAAATGTATACAGTGCTTTCTAATAATGTTGCCTAACGGAAGCATATATAAACTAAAAAGAGTAGGGCCTAGCACAGATCCCTGTGGAACTCCATGACTAAGCTTTGAGTTGAAAGAAAACTCATTATTTACATGAACAAACTGGAACCTATCAGATAAATAAGATCTAAACCACTGCAACGAAGTTCCATTAAGTCCAACATAGTGTTCTAATCTATCAAGTAGAATATTATGATCGATAGTATCAAAAGCTGCACTAAGGTCTAAAAGGACAAGTACAGAAACTAGTCCATTATCAGATGCAATGAGGAGGTCATTAGTGACCTTCGCTAAGGCTGTTTCAGTACTATGATGGATTCTAAACCCAGATTGAAACTCTTCAAGTAAACCATTTCCCTGCAGGTGGTCGAATAATTGCGTAGCAACAACTCTTTCTAAGATTTTTGAAATGAAAGGGAGATTAGAGATTGGTCTATAGTTAGCTAAAGCTCCTGGATCTAGCGTTGGCTTTTTGAGTAAGGGTTTAATTACAGCTGTTTTAAAAGCCTGCGGTACATGGCCTAAAGTTAATGAAGAATTGATTATATGAAGAATAAAGCTACCAATAAGTGGGAAGACTTCTTTAAATAACCTAGTAGGAATAGGGTCTAAAAGACAAGTTGAAGGTTTGGATGAGGAAACTATTTTGTCTAACTCACAAAGGTTGATTGGAGTAAACTCATCAAGACAGACATCAAAAGAAGGAGTTGTAGTAGTTACAGTATTTAAGTTAACTGTGGGAAGAATCTGATTGATTTTATCTCTGATGGATGAAATTTTATTATTGAAAAAGTTCATAAAGTCCTGACTAGTAAGCTCTAAGGGAATGCTAGGATTGACAGAGTCCTGACTCTTTGTCAACCTGGCTACAGTACTGAAAAGAAACCTGGGATTATTCTTGTTCTCTTCTATTAATGCAGAGTAATAACTTGTTCTAGCTTTTCTAAGAGATTTTTTATAAATTAAAAGATGATTTCTCCAAGCTAAATAGATTTCATCTAAATTAGTAGAGCGCCATTTTCTTTCTAATTGACGAGTCTTCTGTTTTAAGCTACGAGTTTCTGTGTTGAACCAAGGAGTTAGAAATCTCTGATTAGACTTTTTCTTTTTTAAGGGGGCCACCAAGTCTAGAGCCTGATGCAGAGAAGCTGAAACACTATCCACCATGTTATCAATTACAGAAGGAGCAAGCTGTCTATAGCTTATTTCCGTTGTGTTGACACATGGCATAGAGGAAACAATCTGCATAAATTTGGAAACAGCATCATCTGAGAGGCATCTACTGTAATAATATTTTTCTTAAGGAGCCAAATAGTCAGAAATGGTAAAATCAAAGGTTAACAGACAATGGTCTGACAGTACAGGGTTATGAGGAGACACTACAAGATTTTCTATTTCTATGCCATATGTCAGAACAAGGTCCAATGTATGGTGGAGGTAATGAGTAGAATTTCCTACTTTCTGAGAAAACCCAATCGAGTCTAATATTGAATTAAATGCCACATTAAGGCAGTCACTATCTACATCCACATGTATATTAAAGTCCCCTACTATAATTATTCTATCAGATTTCAGCACTAAATCAGCTAAGAAATCAGCAAATTCGGATAAAAATTCTGAGTAGGTTGATGGGGGACAATAAACTATGGCAAATAAAATTGGGTTTAACTTAAAATTGCTAAAGTGCCCAATACTGAGGACCAGGCCCTCAAAGGAATTATAACATGTTTTTTGCTTTACATTAACTAGTAATTTGGAATGGTAAATTGTTGCTACTCCTCCTCCACGACCAGAACTTCTGGGATTTTGACAGTTTAAATAACCAGAGGGAGTTGATTCATTTAAACCAACATAATCCTCTTGCCCTAACCAAGTCTCTGTAAGGGAAATTAAATCCATCTGATGATCAATTAACAGATCATGGACTAACAGAGACTTGGGAGTTAGAGACCTAATATTTAGTAAACCACATTTAATTTTTAAATTATGAGGAGGAACAGAGGCCAAATCATTCAATTTAGAGGCTTTATGTTTAATTTGAGTTTTACCAATGTTTTGCTTTATCACTTTGGGATGCTTATGCATGATATTTTTATTTACTTTGGAGGGAGCAGACAACGATTCTCTGATGGGGAAGACAGGGGCTAAGCTGAGGGGTGGCGGATGAAGAGGAGCTGCAGAGAGGCGTGTAAGACTGCGACTCTGCTTCCTGGTCCCAACTCTGAGTAGTCATGGTTTTGGAAATTTGGATAAAAAAGATGCCAGATTGTTAGATAAATGAGAAGCACCATCCAAAGTGGGATGAATGCTGTCTCGTCTCATAAGACCAGGTTTTCCCCAAAAAGAGCTCCAATTGTCAATGTAGCCCACGTCATTTTTAGGACACCACACAGACAGCCAGCGGTTCAAGGATGACGAGCGACTAAACATGTCATCACTGGTCAGATTGGGGAGGGGCCCAGAGAATACTACAGTGGCAGACATCGTTTTTGCAAAGTCACACACCGATTCTACATCAAGTTTGGTGACTTCCGACTGCCGGAGACGGATGTCATTAATGCCGGCGTGAATAACAATTGTGGAGTATTTACAGTTACTTTTAGCCAGCATTTTCAGATTTGACTCGATGTCGCCTGCTCTGGCCCCAGGAATGCATTTGACTATGACCGCTGGAGTCTCTAGGTTCATGTTTCTGACTACAGAGTCACCAATGATCAGAGTTTTTTCCTCAGCGGGTGTGTCGCTGAGCGGGGAAAAACGATTAGAAACGTGAACAGGTTGGTGGTGAACCGGGGCTTTGCGACTAGGCTTCCTTCTCACCGTCACCCACCCAGTCTCCTCGCTGCTGAGGAGAGCCGGGGAACCGCTGACAGGGGGGCCTAAGCTAGCTAGCTCCGCTGCAGCTAATGGGTGTCCGTCGAGATTAACTGGCGCAGACGGTGTTTCAATGCAGCGGAGCCGGGATTCCAAATCAGACAACCTCGCCTCGAGCGCCTCAAAAAGACAACATTTATTACATTTACCGTTATCGCTAAAAGAGGCAGAGGTGTAGCTAAACATCTGACAGAGAGAGCACACCAGAGGAGAGGAAAGAGAGCTAGTAGCCATAGCTAATAGCTGGAGAGCAACCACACAGGCAGACAGCAAAACAGGAAGTGACGATACGTTACGTTACCACAAGGAAGTGACGATCCTCAGTCCCAGCCAGTAAGATGTAAGATGTTATGGTCGACCGTGTCGAAGGCAGCACTGAGGTCCAGTAGAACCAAGACTGAAATGTTGCCATAATCTGTATTAGAGTGGATCTCATTAAGGATCTTTACTAGAGCTGTCTCAGTGCTGTGGTGTGGCCAAAAACTTGACTGGAAGACATCAAAACAGTTATTTAATGTCAGGAAGTTGTACAGTTGTTGAAAAACAGCTTTTTCTATTATTTTACTAAGAAATGTACAATTGTAGAGAGATATGAGGAGGTGAGGCAGTGGGCTGGATCAGAGTGGACTTTATTGTCTCTAACCACCTGTCAACAAGAATAAACCAGGTCGCTGGGCGTCTCTCTTTTATATCTTACATCCTCGCCTAGCGACCTGGGGGGTTCACACCACAATACACATGACCACAATGCGCATCATCACAAAGCCTGTCGGCGCATTATCATGCAGTCCAGTGGAGAAGCCACAGTCTGCCCGGCGCATCCGCCTAACAGTCCTTTAGCGTCTCCACCACCGCTGTCCCGTCTCAACCCCCCCGTCGGCTTCTCTCTTCCTGTGCTATTCAGTCTGAGAGGAGAATGTAAGGCCTAGGTCCCATAGGCAAAATTTCTTCAATCTGATTACAATTCAGATCAGAATTTTACTGTTTACATGGATCCTGAAAAAGTTGATCTGATTAGGACGTGCGTTTCCATGTGTCACACATTTGAACAGAATAAATCATTTTGACATGCACACATCGACATTTTGACATTACGAAAATAGTAGAAGAAGAAGCAACTTCCGGTGTTAGCAAGCCCCGCTTCGTGTCGAAATTGACCTGTATTGTGTTATTCAGACTGTACTTTGCTTCTGCTGGTCTCCGTAATGAAGCTACAAGTACATACTTCTGCATATGACGAACAGAGGGAGACAGCAGGATGATACAGACCAGTTTTGTTTTACTCCTGCTATGTTTTCCGCTAGCTGCTGCTAAGGCGGAAATACGTCACGTCGACGTGCGGCTGGTGTACAGACATGCGCAGTAAACATATTTTCTGCCCTACGTTTGGAATGAGTGTTTTCATGTGCACCATTCCAATTAACAATCGGCATAACCCACCCCTCTCAATCGGAATGAAATTTTGATCCGAATGAGCGTGATCAGGTTACAATATCCAGATTGCCATGTTTACATGAAGCATTTTTATTCCGATCAGGCTTTTAATCTGGTTACTTGTGTCTATGTAAACATAGGACATTATCAGTCCTTGCTTGACACTTTATCTTTCTTTTGCAGTTTGTAGTGTGAAGAATCAGCCCTTCCAATTTGCAGACTGCATGTACAAACTTTACACACGTTTACCAACAAAGCCAGTTTAGTCATGTGTATACTCAAACTACACGTGCATAACACCATCAGGGCATCGGAAAAAACATTTAAACAGAAAAACTTAACAAAATAAGTGATAAGGTCATTGGTTCACTATATTGGTGCACAAAGTAGAGTCAGTGAATACAAAGTATTCATCATTTTTCTCTGTAGCATCTTGAGGCAGACAACAGAGCCCCGATTGGCACCATGGTATCCCTGCAGGAGGCTGACCTCTTCAGTATTTGTAAAAATTTAGAGAAGCCCAGTATCTCACCATGGATTCATGCAGGTAGAAACCATAAGTCAGAGCACTGGTCTAACCTCTCTTTTTGCGTTGTGTTCACACAACTTGTGTGTGCCTCTTTTTTGAATTTTTGTTTTGCTGTTTTTGTCCTGCTCTGAGTGCACAGCGTGTATTGCACATCCTTCTTTGCTGCTGTGGTTGGGTGGTGGGTGCGATAATCTATAGCTTTCTGCGGTGAAATATGGGGCTGTGGCTTCTTTGCAGCTGTTCAGGAATTTCCCTCTACATGCTTAACTTCCTCTATATCTCGTTCGTGATTGGCTGGCAGCTCAAGAGACAGAAAGTTCCTAAAAACGGTTCTATAATAACTTGGAGATGAAATCACTGTGACACCAATAAATAAAAGCAATTGGTCTGTTTTAGATTGGCAAATTATTCAACAGGAAGGATTACTTCAAGCTGTTTATTCTGGAGGGTAAATGTTATTCACTTGAACATGGCATTGTGGAGAGTGCAAATAACGGAGCCAGACTTTCACAGCAGACGACTTTATTCACTCTCCTTTCAGTCATACGCAGAAAAACATTTTCTCAATACACCAGGGGCTCTCCTTTTATATCATCCCTGCTCCATGAAATCTCGCATCACAATACATTCAGCCATTCTCCCCCCACTGTCCCCCAGCTACTCCTTCCTGCTACATCACCATAATCTCTCCCATCTCAATACCTATTGCCCTCATCTGTTTACACCCCTGCATCCAGTCTGAGATGATTATCTCAGCTTCTACACCGCCCCGCCCCCCCGAATCTCAGACCGAGTTTCAATCCTCACGTCCTTTTGGCTTCAGTCTCCTCCCATATTTGCTGTAATGGGGGTTCGCCGCCTCTGCGGCGCTGCTGTGCCGGTGGGGGGATCCTGGGGGTGTGTCTGTCTGCGGGTGGGCAATGACGGGGGGGTGGGACATTCGACTTGCCCGTGTGGCTGCTCTGATGAATCATTTACCTGGGGAGTTCTCCGTGCGGGTCTTCCACGCCAAGGGGCCCGAGCCAACATCACTTGCTCGTCCGCCACCACAAAGGTGGGCTTAAGTCTGTCTATACATATTTTCTCCCGACGACCCCCCAAGTCTAACAAAAAATGTTTGTCCCCTGGTTCCAGCACTCTGAACAGGCCATCGTAGGGTGGGCGCAATGGGGGGCGGTGGGCATCATGCCTGACACGTTCTTCAAAGTCTTTGGCACAAAAGCGCGTGGAAAACAGTGGTGGGCCGGGCCCGGTAGCGTGCCTGTATCTGCGCTATGCTGCAAATGCTGAGACGGACAGTTGTCCAGCGCGGGATTATCTGGTAAAAATTCCCCAGGGAGCCACAGTGGCTGAGAAAAAACAAGCTCCGCCGGGGAAGCCTCCAAATCCTCTTTTGGAGCGGAACGCAACCCTAAAAAAACCCACGGCAACCGGTCCACCCAATTTGCATCCGTCAGCGAAGCCCTGAGCGCTGCTTTCAGTGACCTACGGAAATGCTCGCATAACCCGTTGGCCTGTGGGTTGTACGCGGTTGTGCGATGAATTGCGACACCCAGGTTATGGGCCATCGCGGACCAGAGGTCGGAAACAAACTGTGGGCCCCTATCGGACGTGATATCCGACAGGATGCCAAAACGTGCCACCCATGTTGTCAAAAAGGCGTGCGCCACGTCCGCGGACGTGGTTGCCGCCAACAGGACTGCTTCTGGCCAGCGTGTGGTGCGGTTCACCACTGTCAGAAGGTGCGTGCACCCCTGCGATGGTGGGAGAGGGCCCACGAGGTCCACGTGAACATGGTCTAACCTCTTAGCCAGTATACGAAACGTCTCCAAAGGGGTCTTCGTGTGTCTGTGTACTTTGGCTCATTGGCACGCTACGCAGGCTGCAGCCCACTCTTTCACTTGCTTGCGCAGGCCTGGCCAAACGAACTTCGCTCCCACCATTTTGACTGACGCGCGCACTCCTGAGTGCACCAGAGCGTGAACTGACTGAAACACTTGGCGGCGCCAAGCAACTGGGACCACCGGGCGCAGGCATCCCATGGAGACATCGCAGATTGGGGGGGCGGGGGGCTGCCGTCTTGCAGTACTCTGCTCTCCAGCCTTAACCCTGTTTGTCCAGACTGGAGCGCGCACACGTCCACATCGCCAATATGCTCTGCGGCCATGGCTGTATAATCTATCCCTATGCAGACTGGGGCCACTACTGCGTGCGAGAGGCAGTCCGCCACCACATTCAGTTTACCTGACACATGCTGGATATCGGTCGTAAACTCGAGATCGCGGCCAGCTGTCTTTGCTGCCGACCCGACCATGGTTCAGAATCCTTGGCCATCGCGTATGTTAGCGGCTTGTGGTCCACGAACGCAGTGAAGCTGCGCCCTTCCAGCCAGAACTGGAAGTGGCGTATGGCTAGGTGGAGAGCCAGCAACTCTCTGTCGAACGCGCTGTATTTAAGCTCACTGTCACGCAAAGCCCTGCTGAAAAAAGTGAGCGGCTGCCAAGAACCGGCAACACGTTGCTCCACGACAGCCCCTATGACCACGTCCGAGGCGTCGGTAGTGAGCGCTATCCAGGCCGCCGGGTCCGGGTGCACCAACAGTGCAGCGTTTGCCAGGGCTGTTTTAACCTCAGAGAATGCCTGCTCCCGCTCCGGAGTCCATTCAACTCTGTCCGCCAGTTTCCCCTTCTTAAGCGCGGCATACAATGACTGCATGAGCTGAGCTGCGCAGGGGAGGAACCGGTTATAAAAGTTAACCATCCCCAAAACCTCTTGCAGCGCCCTGACTGTCTGAGGCCGGGGAAAATTCGCCACGGCGCGCACCTTGTCGGGCAAGGGTATCGCTCCCTCCGGTGAGATGCGGTGCCCCAAAAAATCAATCCCCGTCACACCGAACTGGCATTTTGCCGGGTTGATTATTAACCCGTCCTCTTCCAACCTCCGGAAAACCATCCTGAGGTGGGTTACGTGTTCGTCCTCGGATGCGCTGGCCACCAGAATGTCATCCAGGTAGACAAAAACAAACGGCAGATTGCGCAACACAGCATCCGTCATGAGTTGGAATGTCTGTGCCGCGCCTTTTAATCCGAAGGGCATGCGTAAAAACTCAAACAAGCCAAACGGAGTTATTACCGCTGTTGTGGGTATGTCCTCCGCGCGCATCGGGACCTGGTGGTAACCACGGACCAGGTCTATTTTAGAAAAAATGCATGCCCCGGCGAGGTGAACGGAAAAATCCTGAATATGGGAAATTGGGTAGCGGTCGTGCGCTGTGACGTTATTCAATCTGCAGAAATCTCCGCACGGTCGCCACGATCCCTCGGCCTTAGGAACCATGTGTAGCGGGGATGCCCATGGGCTGTTTGAGCATCTGATGATGCCCAGCTTTTCCAAGTTGGCAAACTCCTCGCGCGCTATGGCCAGTTTAGCTGCTTCCAGGTGCCGAGGTCATGCAAAAACGGGTGGCCCAGTGGTGGTAATAAAGTGTTCCACCCCGTGTTAAGTGATGGTCGCCGAAAACGTTGGGACCGTGAGTGCTGGGAACTGAGTGAGCAGTGTGTGGAACTTACCGACTGGAGCTGTGACGTTGGCTAGTGTTATTGGCCCGGCCCCTCGAGCTGTACAGGGGAGAGAATCAAAAGACATTGCATTAACCAGGCGTCTGTTAGCAACATCGACTAGCAACCCATGTGCACACAGAAAATCAGCTCCCAAGATTGGGAAAATCAATGCCGCTATGATGAAAGTCCACTCGTACATACGGCCGTGTAGGGATAAAGTCAGTGTTCTCTCACCAAAATCCTAATGTCCGAGCCGTTTACAGCTACCAGCTCGGGGCCGCTAGCTCCCACTAGCCAGTCGGCGTAGGACGGCAGGATGAGGCTCTTTTGGGAGCCGGTGTCTACAAGGAACCGTCTCCCCGAGCACGAGTCAGTCACGTAGAGCAGCTTGTTTTCTTCACCGGCAGTCGCAGCTGCTACTGACTGCCGGCCTTGACGTTTCCCGAACGCTTGAATTGGCACGGTGGCACACATCTGCGTGCGTTCTCTCCAAAACGGCGGTGGTAGAAGCAGAGCGTGTCTCTCTGGCACTTTCTGGCCCCCGCTGCCGCTACCGTCGCCGGCTCCTCGCCTCCGCTGGTCGTCTCGCTGGGTTCCGACGCCGCCGCGTTCACTGTGAGGGCTCTGGTGGTGAGGATGATCCGATCTGCCTCCTGGGCTAGCTCACGGTAGTCACGCATGGCCAGCAACGGTGGGTTGGCCAGGACCGCTCTTGCCTCTGTTGGGAGGTTCCCGAGGAAAAGGTAGGCAAACAGAAAATGCCCGTTGTCCGTGCCCATCAACGCCAACATCTTCTCCATCAGTTCGACCGCCGACCCATCTCCTAACTCGGAGCGCCTCAGGAGCCTCTCTGCTCTCTCACAGTCCGAGAGCGTGTAGCGCCGGGTCAGCGCGGCCTTGAGAGCCCCGTATTTATCGTGGGCTGGAGGCTGTTGGAGCAGGCTCGCTACTTGCTGAGACGTGCGAGCGTCCAGTGCTGCGACCACATAGTAATATCTGGTGTTGTCTGCCATTATTCCCCGGACGGCGAACTGAGCCTCGGTGTGGTGGAACCAAGACTGCGGGTCGTGCAGCCAAAAGTCCGGTAGTTTGACCGAAACAGCGCACGCGCTGCTGGGGCTTTCCATCCGGGCCGTCTCTGGGATGCTTGCCGCTTTGCTGGGGCTTCCCGTCCGGGCCAACTCTGGGGTTCTTGCCTCGTGTTCCATAAGTCATCAAGGGTCACCTGTGTGGAGTGTGCAAATAATGGAGCCAGACTTTCACAGCAGATGACTTTATTCACTCTCCTTTCAGTCATACACAGAAAAACATTTTCTCAATACACCAGGGTCTCTCCTTTTATATCAGAATCAGAATCAGAATCAGGTTTATTGCCATTGTTCATGTAGTACACAAACTAGGAATTTGTCTCGGTACAATGCTGCAACATTAAACATGATACGATAAGAGAAATAAACTATACATGTAATAAAGTGTAGGATAAGATTAAGTGATACTGGTCAACAGTTAAAATATATATTAGCCAGCAGCAGATACTGTGGAGAACTATATAGTGCAGTCGGTAATGCAGGAAGAAAACAGTGATGATTGACATGAGTCTGGTTGAGCTGCTGTACATGGTGCACGAGAGTCAATAAGTCACTTAGTGTTCAGCAGTCTAATGGCAGAGGGGAAGAAGCTGTTCATGTGACGGGAGGTTTTAGTCTGGATGGACCGAAGTCTTCTACCAGAGAGGAGGGGGGCAAACAGTACGTGACCAGGGTGTGAGGGATCGGCTATGATCCGGCCGGCACGCCTCCTATCATCCCTCCATCTCCCTGCTCCATGAAATCTCGCATTGTGGCACACATATATTTGAGTTGCTTAGGCTGCATATGTATATTACTGTTGCCCACGTCTCAGAATGAACAATAAGTCTGGACCTCCTGGGGATAACAGGAGGATGTGAAATGTGATCTTTTGAGATGGCCTTGAGAGACTTCCTGACCGGATGTTGGAGATACGTGAATGATTAATAAACCTGAATTGAGAAATAAACTCAGCCTCATCTTTTCACGCTCTCCACACTGGTGACCTTACGACGTATCATGGGCAGAAACGATTCCCCCAAACCGGACTCGTCAGGAACCAGTCGAGCAAATGCAGTCTCAGTCAAACTACCAGAATTCTGGCAGGACAACCCGGACTCCTGGTTCCTCTTGGCCGAGGCTCAGTTCGCTCTCGGGGGAATAACGGCAGATGACACGAAATTCTACCACGTTATCGCCAAGCTCGACAACCGCACAGCTCGACATGTGCAGAGCCTGGTGCAGCGCCCACCCGCTGGCGACAAATACGGCGGGTTGAAGGCTGCGCTCATTCAGCGTTTCACTCCCTCAGCCCAGGAGAGAGCTGAGCGACTCCTGGCCCTGAAGGACTTGGGAGAAAGCACGCCTGTCGACCTGATGGAAGACATGCTGAGGCTGAGAGGCTCAGACGATGACGATTTCCTTTTCGCCCACATTTTCCTGAAAACCCTACCGTCGGAGACGAGGGCGAGCCTGGCAGCTTCACAGTTTGTGGCCCAGCGGGACTTCCGTGCGCTGGCCCGGGAGGCACAGCGGATTCTCAACGCCAGCAGAAGGCACACAGCCACCACAGCAGCGACAGACCTTGGCGCGACGGCCGGGAATGGCAGGGGGCCAGAGGCGGCGGAGGCAGAACCACCGGCAACGGTGGCGGTGAAGATCAAACATCGCGGAGGAGACGACCTCTGTTTTTACCATCGCCGCTTCGCAGAGAGGGCACACAAGTGTATTCCGCCGTGTCAGTTCAAGAGCTCGGGAAATGCCAGAACCGGGAGTCGGTAGCAGCTGCGGCCCTCGGTGAACAGAACAAGCTGCTCTACTTGACGAATGTGCGTTCTGGGAGACAATTCCTCGTGGACACGGGCTCCCAAGTGAGTTTCATCACACCAACCTACGCTGACCAGCTGGCAGGCCCCGGGAGTCACAGAGCATCAGCGGCGAACGGCTCGAGCATTAAGACCTTCGGTGAAAGGACTCTGCTTCTGTCCCTGCACGGCAGTACATATGAGTGGACTTTTATTATAGCTGCGGTGAGTTTCAACATGTTAGGTGCTGATTTTCTGTGCTCACATGGGCTGTTGGTTGATCTTCCTAATAGACACCTGGTTAATGCACTCTCGTTTTACTCTATCCCTTGTGCAGCTCGAGTGACCCCGCCCACAGCACAAGCCAACGTCGCTACGGCAGGCGGTAAGTTCCACACTCTCCTCACTCAGTTTCCAGCACTCACAGTTCCCACATTTTCAGCAGCCGTCACTAAACACGGAGTGGAGCATTTTATTACTACCGCCGGTCCCCCCGTTTTTGCAAAAGCTCGGCGCTTGGATGCAGCTAAACTGACCATAGCACGCGAGGAGTTCGCCAACCTTGAAAAGTTGGGCATCATCCGGCGTTCGAATAGTCCATGGGCTTCCCCGCTCCACATGGTCCCTAAAGCGGACGGCTCGTGGCGACCTTGCAGTGATTTCCGCAGGTTGAACAACGCTACAGCGCACGACCGCTACCCAATCCCCCATATTCAAGATTTTTCCGTTCATCTGGCGGGGGCGCGCATTTTTTCTAAAATAGACTTGGTTCGCGGGTACCATCAAGTCCCAGTACGCGCTGAGGATATTCCCAAAACAGCGGTAATAACTGCGTTTGGCCTTTTTGAGTTTTTGCGCATGCCGTTTGGGTTTAAAGGCGCCGCGCAGACGTTCCAACGCATGATGGACGCAGTGTTGCGCGATCTCCCTTTTGTGTTCGTCTACCTGGACGACATTTTGGTAGCCAGCGCGTCCGAAGAGGAACACGAAAAACACCTCACGGCAGTTTTCCGGAGGTTGGGAGATCACGGGTTAATAATCAACCCAGCGAAGTGTCAGTTCGGGGTGACGCAGATTGATTTTTTGGGGCACCGCGTCTCTCCAGAAGGAGCGGTTCCGCTGCCTGACAAAGTGCGCACAGTAACAAATTTTCCCCAACCACAAACGGTCAAAGCATTACAGGAGTTTTTGGGAATGGTGAATTTTTATAACCGTTTCCTCGCCCGTGCAGCGCAGCTCATGCAACCATTGTATGCCGCGCTAAAAAAACAAAAACCCACAAATGCAATCGAATGGAGCGGGAACGCGCATTCTCGGAGGTTAAAGCAGCCCTTGCAGATGCTGCGTTGTTGGCACATCCAGACCCAACGGCCCGCATAGCGCTCACTACTGATGCATCAGACGTGGCCATAGGGGCGGTTGTAGAGCAGCATGTTGCCGGGGCTTGGCAGCCGCTTGCCTTTTTCAGCAGGACTTTGTGCGATGCCGAGCGAAAATACAGCGCGTACGACAGGGAGTTGTTGGCGCTCCACTTAGCCATTCGCCACTTCCAGTTCTGGTTGGAAGGTCGGCGTTTCACCACGTTTGTCGACCACAAGCCGCTGACTTTCGCGATGGCCAAGGTTTCAGAGCCGTGGTCGGGCCGGCAGCAGAGGCAGCTGGCTGCAATTTCAGAGTTTACTACCGATATTCAACACGTAGCGGGTAAACTTAATGTAGTGGTAGACTGTCTCTCGTGCGCCGTAACTGCTCCAGTCCGCGCAGGGGTAGATTATACTGCCATGGCCGCAGAGCAAAATAGCGGCGCGGAAGTACGCGCGGCCCCAGTCTGCGTGGGGATAGATTATGCAGCCATGGCCGCGGATCAGGTTAGCGATGCGGACGTGTGCGCGCTCCAGTCTGGACCAACAGGGTTAAGGCTGGAGAGCAGGGTGCTGCAAAATGGTATGCCCCCACTAATCTGTGACATCTCCACCGGGCGACCGCCCCCGGTGGTCCCGACCGTGTGGCGCCGCCGTGTTTTTGACTCCATTCACTCTCTGGCGCACCTGGGGGTGCGTGCGTCGGTCAAAATGGTAGGAGAGAAGTTTGTGTGGCCGAGCCTGCGCAAACACGTTAAGGAGTGGGCAAGAGCCTGCATGGCTTGCCAGCGGGCCAAAATACACAAACACACTAAAGCCCCCTTAGAGCCATTTCACATCCCAGCTAAGAGGTTCGATCATGTGCACGTCGACCTCGTAGGCCCCCTCCCGCCGTCACAGGGGTGCACGCATCTTTTGACAATGGTGGACCGCACCACGCGCTGGCCTGAAGTGGTCCCACTGGCATCAGCCACAGCCGAGGAGGTGGCGCGTGCGTTTTTAACGGCTTGGGTAGCACGTTTTGGAGTTCCGTCTGATATTACATCCAACAGAGGTCCTCAATTTGTTTCCGAGCTTTGGTCGGCGATGGCCCGCAGCCTGGGGGTAACGATCCACCGCACTACAGCGTACCACCCCCAGGCTAATGGTTTATGCGAACGTTTCCATAAGTCATTGAAAGCAGCCCTCAGAGCGTCGCTTACGGATTCAAATTGGGTAACCAGACTACCGTGGGTTTTATTGGGGTTGCGTTCTTCACCTAAAGAGGATTTAAAAGCCTCCCCAGCTGAGTTGATGTTTGCGCAGCCGCTTCGGCTGCCTGGGGAGTTTCTCCCAGATAATCCTGCGCCGGAGTGCCCCCCTGCTCAGCGGTTACTGAGTGACACGGGAGCGAGCACGCTTCCGGGCCCCATTCATCACACTTTTCCGTGTGTTTTTGTACCTAAGGCTTTAAAAAATGCCGAGTTTGTTTTTGTCAGACACGATGCTCAACGCCCAACCTTGCGACCTCCTTATGATGGCCCATATAGAGTGCTGGAAACAGGTGATAAGCATTTTTTGCTAGATTTGGGAGGCAAGATGGAAACAATTGGCGTAGACAGACTCAAACCTGCTTTTGTGATGGCTGACGAGGCTGTGCCGTTGGCGAGAGCTCCTCGACGCGGCAGACCTCCCAGGGAGCATGCCCCAGAGCCCCCACAGGGATTGACTAACAGTTCTCATCCTCAGATAGCAGATTCACAGCAGGATGGCGCCGCGGGAGTGGTAAAGCCCGCTTACAGCAAGTTCGGAAGACGAATGAAACCCAAACAGCACTTGGACTGATGTTTGTGATTTTACCATAATGTGCAGACTGTGTTGTATTGTTTCATTTTAGACGTTTGGGGGGGGGGGGGGTCATGTGGCACACATATTTGAGTTGCTTAGGCTGCATATGTATATTACTGTTGCCCACGTCTCAGAATGAACAATAAGTCTGGACCTCCTGGGGATAACAGGAGGATGTGAAATGTGATCTTTTGAGATGGCCTTGAGAGACTTCCTGACCACCAAGGTTTTGGGGGAGAGGAGAAGACCTGGGGGTTTATGTATTGTGTCTTGGGATTAAAGACAATGTGACTCTGTGCTTTGATGTCCCAGGTATAAAAGGGACAGATGTGGGAGGAAGGGTCTCTTTTCTGTTTGAGAGGATGTTGGAGATACGTGAATGATTAATAAACCTGAATTGAGAAATAAACTCAGCCTCATCTTTTCACGCTCTCCACAGCATCACAATACATTCAACCATTCTCCCCCCACTGTCCCCCAGGTACTCCTACCTGCTAACTCACCATAATCTCTCCCATCTCAATACCTATTGTCCTCATCTGTTTACCCCCCCCCCCCCCCGCATCCAGTCTGAGATGATTATCCCAGCATCTACAGCATTGTTTTAACATATTTTAAGCTGTCACCTGGCTGGCTTCTTCTTTTTGTCGTCAGTCATTGTGCAAAGCTAAGCAGACACCCTATCTAAAGTCATTTTGCCATACAGAAGTGAAATCTAGATGATGATTGCGGTATAAAGTCAGAAACTTTACATGTGTCAGCTGATATAAAGGGCCACTCTCTTCTGACTCTGTTCGTCATCACTTTTTCTTCTGCTGTTATGGGAGCTAGAGATATACCCCGTTTCCCAAATGATGACCAAATGTCAGCAGGCACAAATGCAATCCAAATGTTTTCCATTAATTCAAGCCTCAGTTCTGTGCTTTCTCTCTTTATTCAAGGCCCAGGTACAGCAATATGTGTGCACCCCCCATTCTGGGCCAACCACCATTGCAATTTTCAATGTAGGATTTTTTTTTAAAAGAAACACAAATTTTCTTCACAAAATACTGTAACATATGTAAAAGGCTGGTATTACCAAGATGGCGGCCGGGTTGGACGTGGGTTAGACCGGGGTGGCTAACTGCCAGTTTCCGGTAGTGACGCCACTCGGGGTATAAAGGAAGTGGGCAGAAGGGGCTCTGCCTCTTTCGTCATGGGAGCCACCTGGCAGGCAGGCAAGTGCCATAAGCCTATTGTATATAGCTGTGTTATCCTGAATAAAGCCCTGTTAACCGAGTTCTTACTTCCTCGTTATTCTTATAATTATGGACACAACATTTGGCAACGAGGTAAAAGCGGTAATGGAGCATTCCGTTGCCAGCTTTCGGCCGTTTTTGGAGGTTCCCGGGAGAGCTGCCCGTGTTGTGGCCTCGTTGGTTTGCTGCCTTTACAAACTATCTCGTTGTCTTAAACCTGGACGAGATGGAGAAACTCCGAGTGAGAGCTGTGTTGGTCCATAATTTAGGAATGGAAGGGCAGAGGATTCTTGAGAACCTTGGAGGTGCTGACAGTTTTGACGAAGTGGTGAAGCTAATGGCGCGGTACTTTAGGGTGCCGTAAAACATCACTGTGAAGCGCATTCAGTTTCGACAGCGCCGCCAGCGGTCGGGAGAGACGGTGAGAAGATTTTTGGCGGACCTCCGTGAGCTGGTGAGGGAATGTAGGTTTGGGGCCCTGGAGGACGAGATGATTCGGGACCAGCTGGCAGAGCACATCCGCTGCCCGGCGGCCCGGTCCAGGTTGTTGACACACCCAGGGGAGTTGACATTAGCTGAGGCTGTCGAGCTTGCCCAACAGTTCGAGGCGGCAGAGACCATCGCGAGAAGCCTTACTGAAGGGGCTTCTCTGGAGAAGAATGAGTCTCATGCTGAGGCACTGATCATGGACCCTTGTGATGGCGAATGCGGAGAGGAAGATTTTGCCTCCGTGGTCAGGATAACGTCTGCCCCAGGTATGCCAAAGTGTTATGGGTGTGGTCCACTGAGCACTGCTATAAGTCCAGGGTGTGCCCGGCGAAAGGAAAGCGTTGTGGCAAGTGTGGTGTTTTGAACCATTTTGCCAGGGTGTGCGACAACTTCGTACGCAGGAGCCGTAGGAGTGAACCAGGAGCTGTGTAGAAGACTCCAACAGTGGTGCATACCGTCTCCCCAGAGACGACAGGGAGGATCGGCTGCACTGTCACGCTAGATGGCGTTGAGGTTCCACTTTTGGTGGATACTAGAGCGGTTATTTCCGTCCTGAACCTGATGACCATGGATAGACTGTTTCCCCACCAGCAGATTAGGAGGCAATATGAAGAGTATTATGGTTATGGACAGAACAGGTTGGCTATTTTGGGCTATGTGGAAATGGAGGCCCGGTATAAGGACAGTGTGGCACCCAGTGTTCGCATCAATGTTTCAGCATCCGGGGTTAACGTTATGGGGTGTAACCTATTTTACAGTCTTGGGTTCTCCATTGCTAATGTGTTGGGTGAAGAATGGTCTGGATGTGGACTGTGGGGCCGGCCTGTTCCAGTCGTGGAGGGTGCTGAGGTGTGGGAACAGGCGGAGGTGCGTTCAGGACACCAAGAGGCACGGATGGCGAGCAAGCAGCAGACTGGAGACACGCACTGAGGCAAAACGATCTCCATGACACAAGATTCCCGGAGCACCAGTCGATGGTGGGATTGTGCAACCGGAGCCAGGGGTAACCTAGGATGACCGGAGAGGTGGAGACCGGAAGCACAAACAGCCTGAGATGCTCCCAGTGATTTCCAGACACCATCACTGATACCGGGGCAGTTTGTTTAGACACCATGGCCAGTGGGGCTTTGTACAAAGTAATAAGTTGGAGAGGTGTCCTCAATTGATGGCATGGAAGCCCCAAATGGGTTGCCAGTTCCCCAGAGATGAAGCGCTGCTCGGCCCCTGAATCGATGAGTGCATGTGTGGCTATTTCAACTTGGTTATAAACAAAACGGATGGGTAACATGAATTTAGTGAGGGGATTATCTTGGCGTGAGTCCGTGAGTCCCCCTACTGCGATGCATGGACTTCCTCTTTTGGCCGTATGGGACAAGTAGCAAGTTCATGTTCCTCACTGCCACAGTATAGACATACCCCTAACTCCCGGCGGCACTGTTTCTCCGCTGGAAGTAACCTAGGTTGGCCTACTAACATGGACTCAGTGGAGTCTAAGGAATCAGAGGTTGGTAGGGCCAACAGGGGGCCGAAACTGGGTACCGGAGCGACCGGAAGTCTTACACTCACCGACCTGCTCCCTCAGTTGGTTGTCTAAGCTGATGGCCAGAGAAATGAGCTCAGTTAATTTACTGGGCTTCTCCAAACGGGCTAGCTCATCCCGCAGGCTAGGGCTAAGGCTACAAATAAATATGCTGCACAGAGAGGCATCCTCCCACCCCACCTCCACGGCTACCACCCAGAAGTCGACAGTGTAATCGGCTACAGATTTGCTACCCTGCCTTAAGTTAAGTAGCCTGGAGGTTGTTATGGATGGCTCTCACGAGCCATCAATGAGATGCTGTAGGCAGCCGTGAGTTCGTACGTTTATTAAATAAAGGCACAATGACAAAATAACAAGCCTCGTGGGTCAAAACACAAATAAGTGATTGTGGAGTGGGATTGTGGAGTACATCTTCAACCTGAGCCTAAAGCTGGGGAGGGTACCACAGTTGTGGAAAACATCTTGTGTGGTACCTGTACCAAAGACTTCCCACCCCAAAGATTTGAACAGCTACAGACCAGTGGCCCTGACGTCCCACATGATGAAGACCCTGGAGAGACTGCTCCTTGCTCACTTCTGCCCCCTGGTGGGTCCAGCGATGGATCCACTCCAGTTCGCCTACCAGCATGGTATTGGGGTGGAGGATGCGGTCATCTTCCTCCTTCACCGTTCTCTGTTCCACCTGGAGAAGCCCGGGAATACAGTGAGGATCATGTTCTTTGACTTCTCCAGTGCTTTCAACACCATCCAACCGATGATCCTGAAGGACAAGCTGCTGTGCGCAGGGGTGGACCAGCACCTGTCATCATGGATCCTGGACTACCTCACAAACCGGCCACAGTTTGTGAGAACCCGGGACTGTGTGTCCGACACGATCATCGGTAGCACGGGGGCCCCACAGGGAACGGTTTTGGCTCCCTTCCTGTTCACCCATTATACTGCGGACTTCTCACACAACACAACACACTGCCATCTACAGAAGTTCTCTGACGACTCTGCGATCGTTGGCCTCATCTCCAACTGAGATGAAGCTGAGTACAGAGGGCTTATCCAGGACTTTGTGGACTGGTGCCATCGGAACTGCCTCCAGATCAACGCGAGGAAAACTAAGGAGCTGGTGGTGGACTGCCGCAGGCAAGGACAACCCCTCACAGCACCAGTAAACATCCAGGGAACAGACATTGAGATGGTGACATCCTACAAGTACCTGGGTGTTCATCTGAACAATAAACTAGACTGGTCACACAATACTGACGCACTCTACAAGAAGGGACAGTGCAGGCTGTTCCTACTGAGGAGACTCAGGTCTTTTGGTGTACAAGGGGCGCTGCTGAAGACATTCTATGACACGGCGGTGGCATCAGCCATCACTTTTGGAGTGGTCTGCTGGGACAGTGGCATTACAGCAGCCGATAGGAAGAGACTGAACAAACTGATCAAGAAAGCTAGCTCTGTCCTGGGGAAGCGCCTTGACCCAGTGGAGGAGATGGGAGAGAGAAGGATGGTGGCTAAACTGTCATCTCTGCTGGAGTCCGAGTTCCACCCTATGCAGGACACACTGAATGCACTAAGGAGCTCATTTAGCAGCAGACTACATCATCCTAGGTGCACAACCGAGAGGTTTCGCAGGTCCTTCCTACCAACGGCTGTCAGACTGTATAACCTAAGCAGGGCTGCTCGCAGAGATAGCAAAAAGACGTGACAACCTAATAGTATTGAATGCAAAAGACGCAATAGACTTACACAATGGTCCCCTCCAGTATATACAACTAGGAAAATACCGGTAGCTATGGGGGGTGACAATATGTATGGGTACATAATCATACCATGTAGGATAACTAAGTAGACGGTTATGCTGTTTCATTCCATCTAGCTGCAATGCTCCGCACTGTGTGTGTTTGTTTGTATATTTATATATTTATTCCATCTAGCGATAATGCTCCACACTGTGTGTTTATATATTTAAATATTTATTCCATCTAGCTACAGTGCTCCGCACTGTGTGTGTTTATGTGTTTGCATATTTGTTCCATCTAGCTACAATGCTCCGCACTGTGTGTTTATATATTCATATATTTATTACCTCCACCAGGCCGAAAAGGCCAGGAGGAGGTTATGTTTTTGCTGGGGTTTGTCTGTGTGTTTGTCTGTCTGTCTGTCTGTCTGTCTGTCTGTCTGTTGGTTAGCAAGATAACTCAAAACGTCTTGGACGGATTTCCATGAAACTTTCAGGCATTGTTGGAAATGGTACAAGGAAGAACTGATTAAATTTTGGGGGTGATCCGGTTCACCGTCTGGATACAGGAATTTTTTAAAGCATTTTTCAACACTGTGACATAGGGCCATTTTCAACATGTGCGCAGTCGCAATGGAGGGCGCTGGTCGTCGTGTCTGCAACATAAACTCTGCGTTCTTCAACGTTTTAGGCACAAAAGCACGCGGAAAACACTGCTGGCCTGGGCCCGCCAGCGTGCCTGTGTTTGCGCGCTACTGCAAAACCTCACACGGCCAGCTGTCCACCGACGGATTCTTTGGCAGAAATTCCCCGGCCAGCCATAGGAGCTGCGCATTTGGCAGAAATTCACCGGCCAGCCATAGGCGCTGCGCAAAAACGAGCTCTCTGCCGGCGAAGCTACTAAATTCTCGTTTGCCGCGGAGCGCAACCCCAAAACTAGAAAAGCACTCGGAGAGCGCAGACCTCCGCCAAGCGCCACAATTTCCCCCACACAGTGTTTGTGTGTACGTTTTCAGATTCCTTGAGCATGTAAACATATGAGTAGCAATTGGATTCACAATGATTATTTGTTTATTTGACAGGGACAGTGGAATAAAGACACAATTAATCAATGACAATCAATGTGATAGTGATAGGATTAGTGGTTCAGTAGTAAAAGCATTGCCTCCTTTGCGGAGGTAATAAAGTGAAGTGTTGCTGTTGTGTCCATCTCCTCCACTGACGGATGCAAATTGGGTAGACAGGTTGCCGTGGGTTTTATATTATATTATTTTGGGGTTGCGCTCCGCGGCAAACGAGAATTTAGAAGCTTCGCCGGCAGAGAGCTCGTTTTTGCGCAGCGCCTATGGCTGGCCAGTGAATTTCTGCCAAATGTGCAGCTCCTATGGCTGGCCGGGGAATTTCTGCCAAAGAATCCGTCGGCGGACAGCTGCCCGTGTGAGGTTTTGCAGTTGCGCGCAAACACAGGCACGCTGGCGGGCCCAGGCCAGCAGTGTTTTCCGCGTGCTTTTGTGCCTAAAACGTTGAAGAACGCAGAGTTTGTGTTGCAGACACGACGACCAGCGCCCTCCATTGCGCCTGCGCACATGTTGAAAATGGCCCTATGTCACAGTGTTGAAAAATGCTTTAAAAAATTCCTGTATCCAGACGGTGAACCGGATCACCCCCAAAATTTAATCAGTTCTTCCTTGTACCATTTCCAACAACGCCTGAAAGTTTCATGGAAATCCGTTCAAGACTTTTTGAGTTATCTTGCTAACCAACAGACAAACAGACAGACAGACAGACAGACAGACAGACAGACAAACAAACACACAGACAAACCCCGGCAAAAACATAACCTCCTCCTGGCCTTTTCGGCCTGGCGGAGGTAATAATATAATATAAAACCCACGGCAACCTGTCTACCCAATTTGCATCCGTCAGTGGAGGAGATGGACACAACAGCAACACTTCAGTTTATTACCTCCGCCAAGGAGGCAATGCTTTTACTACTGAACCACTAATCCTATCACTATCAGATTGATTGTCATTGATTAATTGTGTGTTTATTGCACTGTCCCTGTCAAATAAACAAATAATCATTGTGAATCCAATTGCTAGTCATATGTTTACATGCTTAAGGAATCTGAAAACGTACACACAAACACTGTATGGGGGGAATTGTGGCGCTTGGCGGAGGTCTGCGCTCTCCGAGTGCTTTTCTAGTATGTTCATATATTTAGTCCATCTAGCAACAATGCTCCGCACTGTGTGTTTATATATCTATATATTTATTCCATCTAGCTGCAATGCTCCGCATCATGTGTCTATATATTTATGTTTATATGTACATATGTATACTCGCTGCTCTTGTTTTTTTGTTGTTTTTTTTCTTGCCTTCTGATTGTTGCTCTGAGTGTTGCTATCCCTGTGCTGTTGCAATCCTGGAATTTCCCCGTTGTGGGACTAATAAAGGCTTATCTTATCTTATCTTATCTTATAGTCAGCGAGGGCGAAACCTGAACGCTGGGAAGAACTGACTTTGGGGTTAGGGAACCCAGACTGGAAAGCAGGCGAGGTCGCAGCCCCGAGCAGACAGAGCTGCTCCCTTAAATAGTGCTGAATAGATTAATCAGCTGATGAAGGATCATCAGCTGATTGGAATCAGGCCGTTCAGCGGGGCTCCAGTGACAGCCCAACCCCCGCCAAGACGCTGTCATAATAAAAGTCTAGCAGTGCGCCAGAGGAGAGAGTGGAGAACTACCGCACAGCCCGAGTGCCGACAGAGTCAGCACACGGACCATGACAGTTGCCCCAGTTCCCGATGCGGATTCTAGACGCGGTGTAACATCGGGCTCCCCCCAACTGGGAGGCCAACAAGACCACCCCAGGGAGGGAGGAGGGGGAAAAGGCAGAGGAGGGTTAGACCCTGGTGACAAGGGTGAAGACAGAAAATACAATAAGGAGACACTGCAGAGCATGGGAAAACACAAAAAAATACTCCATAATGCACAGGTGGATAATAGACAGAATAATAAGTGCAAATAAGGAAAAACCAAGCCTACAGGCCACAAACAGAAAACCCGGGTCTATAGACCAAGATACACAGTTCCAGAAAAACAAACACCTATCATCCCCAACAGAGGAAGGGAGGGAGAGAAAAAAAACACACTAAATAGCGTTGAAACTCTGCAGTTTAAATCCATTCAAATAAGCTGTTACGGGCAACGAAAGGACATCTCCCAGCCTACGGAAAGAACAATCACAACAGAGGGGGGGGGGGAAACCACACACACTAGGGAGCGGTGAAATACACTGTTCATTAACAAAAACACCAGTACATCCCAAAAGGTTACAGCAGAGCAAAGACAAAAACCCAGGGATGACGGCGGGCAGAGAACAACGGCATGAAAGCCAATAGTTCGGGGGGCCACCCTGAATCTAGCATCCAAATCGCTGGCAGGGGGAAAAGGAACAGTTATGGCGGCCTACCCCAGTCCCAGGCCAGGAAACACAATACTTCTGGCGGCCGGGCCAGATGGCCGAACGGAAGGGAAAGTTTGTCGGGTGGCCGACCCAGAACGCCACACGGGCGAGGCAGTCCTCCAGGCGGCCGACCCGCATCATTCAGCCACCAGGACTGCAGGGGAGAAAATGAAGACGGCCTCCCTGGAGAGGGGGAAAACGAGGGAGAGCTGAACCAAATATGGAGAACCCCAACGGCACCCGGTGGAGATGAATTGGGGGAAGGATGATGGGCCAGTCCAGCGTCAGGCGGCAGAGGATCTGCAGCTCCTTCACCGACCTTGAACCAAACCGGCGCTGCGCTCCTGCTGGACCCCAATTGGACTTGAGCTGCACCCACGACGGACCCCGATTGGGCCAGCACAGCACCCATGAAGGACCCCGATTGAGCCGGAGCAGCACCCACGATGGACCCCAATTGGGTTGCGGCTGCACCCACATTGGACCCCGATTGGGTCAATGCCACACCCGCGATGGACCCCGACTGGGTCGGCACAGCACCAGGGATGACCTCCAAACCCGAACCCGGAACCTCCAGCACAGCAACCGGGATTGACTCTGCACCAGTGACCCTGGGAGATGGCTCAGGAGAAGAAGAAGAACCAGGATCAGGATCACTGGTAGCGACAGAGCCCAGTGAGACGAGCTCGGATGCAGCGGATGGCTGCACCTGGCTTGTCTCCCCGAGAGACAGGCAAAAATGCTCCAGAACAGATAGAAGGAAGACAAAATAGAGCACTTGCCTGCACTCGAGTTCTGTCGCCGTCCAGGGCTTCGACGATCCGGGTTCCGAAGGCAGAAGGACGTCCTCTGGCTCCCACTCGGCTACGGCGGGCCCCGCAGCCGGCAGGATGGTTTCCACAGCCTGAGGACCCTCCAACGCTGATGACCACGCCGGTGACCCGCACGGCATGGTGGCAGGAGATCCTCGACCTGCTTAGTCGGACCGCTCTTCCGTGGAGACCCGGGGACGCTTCATCGTCGGCGCAGGCTCCAAACTGCAGTCCGCTCTCCTCCTCTGCCCATGACGTGGCTGCGGGGCTGGAACCAGGCTCTCCAGGGCCGCAGGCTCCCTCCTTGTCCGGCGGCGTAGGCCTGGCGCCACGGAACGCTCAGGGGAAGGAGACACTAAGGTAGCAGGTCCATTACTAATTACTGCAGCAGGTGGAGGAAGTTCAGGGGACTGTGAACCCCAAACTCCGCCCCAGAAATCAAGAAAGGCAATTCATCCAATGTGGGAACAGAATGAAAAGTTACTTGCCTGATCTGTAGAGGCCCGATAGAACCCGCTGCAGTGGAGTTTGTTCCTCCCTTTCCCCACTGGATGGTGATGGAGGGCCCCCTGGAAGGACGAGCAGGAGCCGCTCGCGGTGGACCGATGACGGACTTCGCCGAAACAGGACTCACGGCACACACAGCAGCCAAGGAAGACGTCGAGGAGGAGGGGATGACAGCCAAGGCGATCCGGGCACGAGGAGCTGACGGAACAGCAGGGAAAGATGACCCGGGGGGAGAGGCTGCGGGAATTCCCTCCTGACGAGACGCCGAAGAGGCAGCTGACTGGAAGGTAGAGTTCTTTCGACGACCCGGAACAGGATTCGGATGGGGTTCTCACTGAGGCTCGCTATTGGCCGTGTGACAACAGTTACCAGCAGAGGGCGAAGTGAAGGAGAGATTCGGGAAACGCCGCTCCTGCGCGGAAACCGAGGCGAGCAGGTCGGCGTACTCTGGAAAATCACTTAACACCGGATTCCTCTCCACCAGCCTGACTGCCACCGTCACATGTTTGATGATCTGCGTGGGGTGAACGGCGGAGCGAGCTGCAGCCACTCGGTCCCGGATGGAAACAGTTGACTGTTGTAACTTCTCCGGGGGAATCCCGACTGTGGTCTATATTAATCATATATTAACCAGTGTAGAGGAGCTTGAAATAACGAGGCGATGTGATTCATAAACCAAAGTTTATTATCAGCTCCTCCAACAAGTCTCATCTAGGTGCAGCAGCAGAAGAAGTAAGAGAGCGAACACCTTCGGCTCTACCAACTTATACTCGCACATAACAAAAGACATGCATATCAAAAGCTGACATCCCTCACTATCTTAATCCCCTCTTTTGTCTCCGTACCCCTCCACCTGGCCCTGGGGGGTCAGGGCGACCTATCCGGTCTCCACCGCAGTGCCTCGGATGCTCTTTGATCTTCACTGGTGGTTGAGACCTCTTTGTCCTGTTTTGAGGTGTGAAGTCGCTTTACATATGTAATCACCAAACATTCTCACATGCTTATACATATGTAGGTTATGGGATATATGATTAATATAGACCACAGCCCCACTGACGTCTCGCTCCTTCGGGGATCACCCCTGGGCGGTGCAAACTCCTGGCCTGGAACGGGGACAGGAATGGGATCCTGAAGCGAGGAGCAAGGATGCCTCCTCTTCGGCTTCCTGCCGGAGTTTCCCTCCAGCCCACGGAGTCTCTCCCGTTGCGCAGCGATGTCCGCCCTCCTCGCTGTGATCTCAGGATGGTCAGCGTAGCGAGAATGGCGGTTGACAGTTGCCTCAGCGAGGTCCAGGTACCAGCGCAAGCTGCTGGGGAAGCGATGGCTACGAGCGTTGGAAAGGATTCCGTCGATCTCTATGAGAGCCATGATTAGCTCGTAGCCCAGGCTCGTAGCGTAGCCCTTGAGTGGCGACGCCATCTCCCAGCACGCTGATACGCTGAACGGGGGAACTTCAAGTCCAATTAAACAAACTCACGGTCACCAGCGTCTCTTTGGGCTGCGACCTACTGTTATGGATGGCTCTCACAAGCCATCAATGAGATGCTGCAGGCAGCCGTGAGTTTGTACATTTATTAAATAAAGGCACAATGACAAAATAACAAGCCTCGTGGGTCAAAACACAAATAAAGACAAGGCACTTACATATAGTCAGCGAGGGCGGAACCTGAACGCTGGGAAGAACTGACTTCGGGGTTAGGGAAGCCAGACTGGAAAGCAGGCGAGGTCGCAGCCCCGAGCAAACAGAGCTGCTCCCTTAAATAGTGCTGAATAGATTAATCAGCTGATGAAGGATCATCAGCTGATTGGAATCAGGCCGTTCAGCGGGGCTCCATTGACAGCCGGAAACCCCGCAGAGACGCTGTCATAATAAAAGTCTAGCAGTGCGCCAGAGGAGAGAACGGAGAACTACCGCACAGCCCGAGTGCCGACAGAGTCAGCACACAGACCATGACAGAGGTCAGTACACTATCACGGTCGGAGTGGTCGAACACCTTATTAAACTCATTCACAAACTGGTCGTAAGTTAATGTCACATAGTCAGCCCTAGCCATCTAGCCATGACCGCATAAGCCCAAGCTGACGCCCGCCCCTCCAGGAGATTAACTACATAGCCTATGCGGCTGTAACTGGTCGGGAAATCCCCTGGGACCCGCTGGAAAACTATCCCACATTGCAACAGAAACCCCCTAGCTTACAGTTGAAGCATGTGGGCGTGGGGACTGGTGTCAGCCAGGATGGTGGTGACATAGTGGGAATGGAGCTAGCTGGAGCAGCTGGGCTACCTGAAGCCGGAGGGAAAGGCTGAGAACTTGACAGGTGATCCAAGCGAGAGTTTATCTGAACCAGCTGGGTAAGTATAACTTGTTGTTGATGTGATAATTGGTCAATACGAGCCTCTAAGATGTTAACTTTGTGTGCGAGCGCACTGTCTGCTGGGTCATTCTGATGGAGTTGTACTGACATGTTTTGAGGCCCAGAAAGCAGACACAGACCCAGAAATCAACTCAATTATCTTTATTGCATAATGTGTGCTTGAATGTATGCGTGTGTGTGTGAATATAGCAGCCGGGGCTAGCAGAGTACCGTACAGCGTGGCAACCCTATGGAGAAGCAGAGGCAGGGGAATTAGTAACCATACACTGGCAGAGCTGTGCTGTGTTGTTAGCCTTACTGTTGGTGAGTTGGAGATCAGCTCAAGTTTGGTCCCGAAGGCTTCGGCCAGGAAGATAGCGTCTTCAGCCCCAGTTGCAAAGGGACAGGTAGAAGGAGTGATGAGGTGCAGGGAGTATTCAGTCCACCGCCACAGATTTCCACCTGTGCACAGGGGAGCAAGTGTGGAGAGGTGAAAGCGATGAGAGGAGCTTACTTGGCGTTGGGGAGTAGCACTCCCGGGAGGACGATAAGATGGAGGTGGATCTCTTTAGGAAGGTGAGGAAGGAGAGGAGTAGCCTCCGGAGAACGATGAGGTTGCGAGTAAACTCGGCAATTGACGAAGTGTAGAGACGGTCTCATCAGACCAGGGAAAGACTTAAAGACTTAAATAGTCTAGCTGATGAGGAGAGCAGGTGAGCGCGCAGCTGTGGAGAATCAGTCAACAGGCAGGCAGAGCGAATCACCACACCGAAGGATCTGCGGCTGCCAGTGGTGGAGAGGAGACGGTGCAGCAGGAGCCCTGAGGTGAAGAGACGGAGACGCCTGGAGAAGGATCCATCCAAGGACTGAGGGTCTTTTTGGTTTTGTGTGTCTATTGTGTTTACCCTAGTCCTGTATATGTTGTTTCACTGTTTGGTGCCCCGGTAAATTTACTTAAAAAAAAAAAAGAAAGTGCAGAAGGCATGTTAAGTTGTTAGTTGCAAACCTAGGCTGTGTGTTTGCATGATAAATTTTATTGGCCAGGATAGTGGTATGCCTGATTTAGCACGGAGTTTCAGAGTGTTATTGTTTAATTGGTATTTGTATGTTAAATTTGCAGTCAGAGGGGTGGTGGCTCGGTGAGTAATTACATTTATGGTAAGTTTGAGCCCACCTGGTTTGTTTGACCTATTTTATTGGACACCCAGCGTAATTTTGTGTTGAATGCCCATTGTGGGGTGGGAGTTGGGGTGGGGGCCACCAGTAGTGTATGTATTGTGATTTTATGTGTGATGTACTGTATATGTAGCATTGTTATGGGTGTGGAAGATGTGTTCAATGATGAGACATGAGTGTATTTCTCAGGTTCGGCTTTATTGCAGAACACATTCATCCAACATTCTCAAAAGCAAGAAGAGGCAGAATAATATTACAGCACACTCTTATACCTCCGGGGGATTAAGAACTCAAGTCACATGGTGCTTCTGCAAACATTCAATCACAATGCAAGTCTCTGAAGATTCACCATTGTCTCTTATTCTCCGGTGTCCCGGGAACCCCCCCAGGGCCTCCTCTGAGACAAGGGCCCGACTTCACACCTCCTCGCCATCACCTGTCGGCCCCCGTCAATCCAATCTCCTGTTCCTCCAGACGTGAAGCCTCAATCCACATAAGCCATACATTTGTGGGAGATATGAACCAGACATATGTGCCACACTCTTGTGGGAAATATGAACCAAACATATGTGCCACATGACCCCCCCCAAACATCTGCATGGGACAAACATACTCATAAATGCATAACATAAAAGACATCGCCACATAACCAATAATCAATCCCCCAATCTCTTAGGTCTGAGCTTCCTGCCGAATCTGCTGTGGGCCGGCTTCGCTGCGTCTGCAGCGTCTCCTCGCACCTGGGGATTAGATTTGTTAGCACATCTCTGTGGGAGCTCAGGAGCATGCTTTCTCGGTGGCCTGCCCCGGCGGGGGGCTTTCGCCAACTGCACGCGTTCATCAGCCAGGACAAAAGCGGGCTTGAGTCTGTTTATGCAAATTAGCTCCCTTCTGCCCCCCAAATCTAGCAAAAAATGCTTCTCATTTTTTTCCAGCACCCTGAACGGTCCATCATAAGGCGGTCTCAGCCCTGGGCGTTGTGCATCATGTCTAACAAAAACAAACTCTGCGTTTTTTAAAGCCTCTGGCACAAAAACGCGTGGAAAACTGTGATGCACTGGGCCAGGCAGTGTGTTTGATCCTGTGCCGCTCTGCAACAGCTGAGCGGGGGGGGCAATTGGGCGCAGGATTTTCCGGGAGAAATTCCCCCGGCAAACGGAGAGGTTGTGCGAACACTAACTCCGCTGGGGAGGCTTGCAAATCCTCCTTAGGTGCAGAACGCAACCCCAATAAAACCCATGGCAGTTTGTCTACCCAATTTGTATCCGTGAGCGATGCTCTGAGGGCTGCTTTCAATGACCTATGAAAGCGTTCACATAAACCGTTGGCCTGCGGGTTATACGCGGTAGTGTGGTGTACCTTCACCCCTAAGCTGCGGGCCATAGACGACCAGAGTTCGGAAAAAAATTGAGGACCTCTGTCTGACGTTATATCCGACGGAACTCCAAAACGCGCGACCCAAGCTGTTAAAAACGCGCGTGCAACCTCTTCCGCCGTTGTTGACGCCAGAGGTACCGCTTCCGGCCAACTTGCGGTGCGGTCCACCTTTGTCAAAAGGTGTGTGTGCCCTTGAGACGAGGGAAGCGGGCCCACCAGATCAACATGCACGTGATCGAACCGCTTAGCCGGGATGTGAAAAGGCTCCAAAGAGGCCCTCGTGTGCTTGTGTATCTTAGCCCTCTGGCACGCTACACAAGCTGCTGCCCATTCCTTGACCTGTTTGCGCAACCCCGGCCAGACAAATTTCTCCCCCACCATCCTGACTGATGCGCGCACCCCTGGGTGCGCCAGCGAATGGACCAAATCAAAAACGCGGCAGCGCCACGCGGCTGGAACCACGGGACGAGGCCGACCCGTGGAGACATCGCATATTAAGGGGGGCATACCTATTTGCTGCACCCTGTGTTCCAGCCTTAACCCTGTTGGTCCAGACTGGAGCGCGCGCACATCCGCGTCACCAACCTGCTCCGCAGCCATGTCTGCATAATCCAAACCTACGTGGACCGGGGCTGCGCGCGCTCCCGCGTCACCGCCCTGGCCCACAGCCACCGAGTCTGCCCCCACGTGGCCTGGCGTTGCCACAGCACGTGAGAGACAGTCCGCCACTACATTGTGTTTGCCTGCTACATGCTGGATATCGGTGGTGAACTCCGATATTGCGGCTAGCTGTCTTTGTTGTCGGCCTGACCAAGGTTCTGAGATCTTGGCCATCGCAAAAGTTAACAGTTTGTGGTCCACAAAAGCAGTGAAACGCCGCCCTTCCAGCCAGAACTGGAAATGGCGGATGGCCAAGTGTGGGGCTAAAAGCTCCTTGTCAAACACGCTGTATTTACGCTCGTTATCGCGCAGGGATTTGCTAAAGAACGCGAGAGGCTGCCAGGTCCCTGCCATACACTGTTCAGTGACTGCCCCCACCGCTAGGTCCGAAGCGTCGGTGGTGAGCACCAAACGGGCTGTTGGAACCGGGTGCGCTAACAAAACGGCGCTTGCAAGGGTTGATTTGACCTGGGAGAAAGCGCGCTCCCGCTCCGGAGACCATTCGACCTTATTAGTGGGTTTTTGTTTTTTTAGTGCCGCGTACAGTGGCTGCATAAGCCGCGCTGCGCTCGGAAGAAACCGGTTGTAAAAATTAACCATTCCTAGAAACTCCTGCAGCGCTTTTATCGTTTGAGGTCGGGGGAAATCTGTTATTGCGCGCACTTTCTCAGGAAGGGGAACCGCTCCCTGTGGTGAAACGCGGTGCCCCAAAAAATCGATTTGCGCCACCCCGAACTGGCACTTCGCTGGGTTAATTATCAACCCGTGCTCTGCCAGTCTCCGAAAAACCGCTGTGAGGTGGGTTTCATGTTCTTCCTCGGACATGCTGGCTACCAATATGTTGTCTAAATAGAAGAACACGAAAGGCAGGTCGCGTAAAACAGCATCCATCATGCGTTGGAAAGTTTGCGCGGCGCCCTTTAATCCAAACGGCATGCGCAAAAACTCAAAAAGCCCAAACGGAGTTATTACCGCGGTTTTGGGAATATCCTGCGCGCGCACGGGGACTTGGTGGTAGCCGCGCACCAAGTCTATTTTAGAAAAAATGCGCGCCCCCGCCAAATGAACTGAGAAATCCTGGATGTGCGGAATCGGGTAGCGGTCGTGTGCTGAGACGTTGTTCAACCTGCGGAAATCGCCACAAGGTCGCCACGAGCCATCAGCCTTTGGGACCATGTGTAACGGTGAAGCCCAGGGGCTGTTCGAGCGTCTAATTATGCCCAGTTTTTCCAGGTTGGCAAATTCCTCGCGCGCTATGGCCAGTTTAGCTGAGTCCAAGCGCCGGGCTTTTGCAAAAACGGGCGGCCCAGTGGTGGTGATAAAATGTTCCACCCCGTGTTTGGCCACTGTCGCCGAAAACTTTGGAACTGTGAGTGCTGGAAAGTGAGTGAGCAGAGCATGAAACTTACCACCCGCAGCTGTGACGTTGGCGTGTGCAGTCGGCGGAGCCACCCGAGCTGTGCAGGGGATAGAATGAAAAGAAAGTGCATTAACCAGACGTCTATTAGCAAGATCAACCAATAAACCATGTGAGCACAAAAAATCAGCCCCTAACATGTTAAAACTGACTGCTGCTACAATAAAGGTCCACTCGAATGAACGGCCCTGTAAGGACAGACCCATGGTCCTCTCACCGAATGTCTTCATCGCTGAGCCATTCGCTGCTGATACTGACACCCAGGGAGCTTTGGACGGCATCAGCCGTTCCGCGTAGGTAGGCGTGACGAAACTCAGCTGGGAGCCCGTGTCCACGAGGAATTGTTTCCCCGAGTGTGCATCTGTCAGGTAAAGCAGCTTATTTTCTTCTCCGAGGGATGCAGCTGCTATCGGCCCCCCGGTCTTGGCGTTTCCCTGACGCTTGAAGCGGCACGGTGGGAGACATCTGTGCGCCCTCTCCGCAAAACGGCGGTGGTAGAAACACAGGCCGACCTCAGCTCCGCGTCGCCTGACTCCTGTCGCCGCCGTCGTCCGTTCGTCTGGTGCCGCCACCTCTGGCTCCAAACCATCTCCGGGCACCGTCCTCTGCTCAGCTGCCGCGGCCGAAACCGCGCTCCACTTGTGGGCGTCGACGAGTTGCTGCGCCTCCTTGCCGAGGCCATGGTAGTCCCGCTTGGCCAAGTGGGGTGAGTCTGCCAGGGTCACTCTCACTGCTGGCGGCAGAGTCCGGAGGAAAAGGTGGGCGAAGATAAATTCGCCATCCTCGGAGTCTTTAAGTCTCAGCATCTTCACCATCAGGTCTGCCGGTCTGTCGTTCTCTGACTCCGTCAACGCTAGGAGCCCCTCTTCTCGCTGTTGCACCGAGGGGGTGAAATGGCTGATCAGCGCCTCCTTCAATGCGCCGTACTTGTCGGTGTCTGGTGGGTGGTTAACCAGATCTTCCACCCTCTGGACCGTGTGACTGTCCAGCTTCGCCACCACATGATAGAACCTCGCTTCATCCTTTGAGATTCTCCGGAGGTTGAACTGCGCCTCGACCGCGCTAAACCAGGAGCGCGGGCTGTGCTGCCAGAAATCGGGCAGCTGGAGCATGGAGGCAGCCATCAGGCTGGCCTCTGATGAGCTCCGCTCGGGAGAATTCTCCCTGCTCATTCTTTGTCGTGGGTCACCAGTGTGGAAGATGTGTTCAATGACGAGACATGAGTGTATTTCTCAGGTTCGGCTTTATTGCAGAACACATTCATCCAACATTCTCAAAAGCAAGAAGAGGCAGAATAATATTACAGCTCACTCTTATACTGCCGGGGGATTAAGAACTCAAGTCACATGGTGCTTCTGCAAACATTCAATCACAATGCAAGTCTCTGAAGATTCACCATTGTCTCTTATTCTCCGGTGTCCCTGGAAACCCCCCAGGGCCTCCTCTGAGACAAGGGCCCGACTTCACAAATCCTCGCCATCACCTGTCGGCCCCCGTCGATCCAATCTCCTGTTCCTCCAGACGTGAAGCCTCAATCCACATAAGCCATACATTTGTGGGAGATATGAACCAGACATATGTGCCACACTCTTGTGGGAAATATGAACCAAACATATGTGCCACATGGGGATTGTTTTGGAGTTAGAAACACGGCCTTATTTTATTTTGTTTTGTTAAATTGTTCTCTTTTAGCGGCAGAATAACCCGCTCAGCCGTGTAGGGGGCGCTGGCAGTCTACCCGGCCCCCAGCCTTAGTTGTGTGAATGGATAGGAGTTTATTTATTTTTGTACATATATTCTTCCCTTTTAGCGCATGAATCGGGTGACGAATTTGGGTGGGTTGTTTGTGTGCCTGACATTTTTTTTAAAGGGGGGGGGGGGGTGTAACTTATGTAAAAGGCTGGTATTACCAAGATGGCGAGGGGTTGGATGTGCGTTAGACAGGGGTGCGTTAGACTGGGGGTGTGGACTCCCCGCACTGGTTGCTGAGCAGCCTGGCCTCCCTTGATTGTCCCTCCGGGGGCGGATGCCTGGCTTTCCTGGGCTTGCTGACCTCGGACATTTGTGCCCTGTGGGGGTTGGTGGCGCTGCCTTGCCCGCTTGGGGTTCACAGGGGGAGAGCTGCTGCGACCGGTCCTCTGCTTTGTATGTATCCTGACAAACCACACTTAGTTTGCGCGCGCTCTCATATATATGCACGCAGACGTACACGCACAAGTGTCTCTCCTTTAACAGGTGTGGAACCCAGACTTGTGTTGAGACATCTTCGGTGGAAGAAGCAGTTTGTCTTTTGTTTGTTTTAGTTGTTGGTTTGTTTATTTTTTGTCTGTTCCCCTCCCTTCTCTTCCCCCCCTCCATGCACTTCCTTTCCCTCTTCCCCATCCTGTTGGGTCTTCCATGGGTAAAATAATTAAAATAAAGTATTAAAAGTTATTACAGGAGGAGTTTACAACAATATACAATACACAGTTAGATACTATATAAGCTCCTCTTGGCAAAGTAAATCTGTTTTGGCACAATAAGGGTGACAGATCCCTGTTCTGTTTGCCTAGCTGCCTGACAGGACAAGGGGAAAAAACAAAAACGACCGGGGTGGCTAACTGCCAGTTTCCGGTAGTGACACCACTCGAGGCATAAAGGAAGTGGGCGGAAGAGGCTCTGCCTCTTTCGTTGTGGGAGCCACCTGGCATGCAGGCGAGTGCCATAAGCCTATTGTATATTGTTGTGTTATCCTGAATAAAGCCCTGTTAACAGAGTTCTTACTTCCTCGTTATTCTTATAATTATGGACACAACAAATACCACTCTCACATTATAATACTTTGCAATAAAATTAAAATATGAAGTCAGATTTGAATTTTATATATATATAAAAAACATCCTCTGTGGAGAGAAAATTAACCCTCTCACTTCCCTGCAGCAGTTTGGTTTACAGAGCTAAAGGCAAGAGTGTTCACACTGAAACTGCAGTAGTCACTGTCAGTGTCTATTTTCAGAATTCCCAAACGGTGCCACTTGTCAGCCAAATCAAGTGACCAATGACCGCACAGCTTTGCAATCTAGTTTTGTGTTCTTACGTGGGCTGCTCACTAAAGATTTCCCCTGACTCATTTTCCATTGACTGAGAGGAACCAAACTTGGCACAGTTATTAGTCTTTCTCTACACAGGTACCACCAAGAGTCGCACCCTTCTCCTGTCACTTTATGCAGCTGTGGAAACCTCACCTCTAGAAGTTTGTAAGTTGCACCAGAAACCATGACTTGACCTCAGAAATCAGTGTTTCATTGTCTTGGAAGTGCTTGCCCTTGAAAAATGAAAAACTTGATGGTTGGAAAGAGATGGCAGTCAAAGGGTACGAAGTCAGGAGAGTTGAGTGGGGAAGGATTTCATAGCTGCAGGACTGTGCTCCCATCTGGAGAACATGAGAACTGTGAACAGGGCGTTGTCTTGCAGTAGGCGGACACCTTTGGTCAGTATGCTACACCTCTTGGTTTTGATGGCCTTCCATAATGGCAGTGAAGGATAGTGAGTCCTGGTAATTGTGGTACCCTTTGACAGGGAAACCATCATCGATAATAAATGCTGGTCCCAAAAGACCATGAACATGACCTGAACCACTGAGGGTTGGACACAGTCCTTCTTCAGAGGTGGTGAGTCATAAAGCTTCCTTTGACTAGGCTTTAGTCTCTGAATCATAGTGATGGACCGATATTTCTACCTGTGTGACTAGTCTGCCGAAGAAGTCCTCCTGGTTTTCTTGGCACATGGCCAAAAGAGCATTGGACCTGCTTTTGGAAAGGTGTGAGCAACCTGGGAATCCATCATGAAGGCATCTTCCACATGCAAAGACCTTTTTGGATGATTTATTTCTACAGACTTCACACTGATCTTCACATCTTGGTTATGCAACATGTCCTCGAAAATGGTGGCCTCCACTTGCTGGATGGTGTCTTCATCAATGGCCCATTGTGGTCACCCGGGAATGGGTGCCTTTTCTTTGCTTGACCAAACTTGAACTGTCGATGCCAGTGCTTGACTACATCATGCGATGCGCCATCCTCCTCATAAGTGCCTTTCATCTCATCAAACGTCTCCTGTGGTGTGCGGCTTCTCAAGTACAGGAACCTGATGACTGCTCTGCATTCAACTGGCTGAAATGTCACACCTTACTCCACCTTAGCATCTGTAAAACAGAAACTCAGATCTGCAAATTACCATGTGACCTACAGTGTTGTGAAAAAGTATTTGCCCCCTTCCTGATTTCTTACATTTTTGCATATTTGTTACACCTAAATGTTTCAGATCATCAAACAAATTGATAACCTGAGTAAATACAAAATGCAGTTTTTAGATGATGATTTCATTTATTAAGGAGTAAAAAGCTATCCAAACCTACCTAGCCCTATGTGAAAAAGTAATTGCCCTCTAACTGTCTCCTAAACCTAGTAACTGGTTGTGCCACCATTGCTGCCAACAACTGGAAATGAGTCTTTTACATTGCTGTTGAGGAATTTTGACCCACTCTTCTGTGCAGAATTGTTTAAATTCAGTCACATTGGAGGGCTTCATGAACTGATGGCCGGACATTCTCCTTCAGGATTTTTTGGTAGAGAGCAGAATTCATGGTTCTGTCAATTAGGACAAGTTGTCCAGTTCCTGAATCAGCAAAGCAACCCCAGACCATGACACTACCACCACCATGTTTGACTGTTGATACAATGTTCTTTTTATGAAATTCTGTGTTAGTTTTATGCCAGATAAAACAGGACACATGTCTTCCAGAAAGCTCAACTTTTGTCTCGTCAGTCCCCAGAATATTTTCCCAAAAGTCTTGAGGATCATCTAGATGTTTTCTGGCAAATGTGAGACGAGTCTTTGTGTTCTTTTTGTCCAGCAGCATTTTTTGTATTGGAACTCTCCCATGGATGCCATTTTTGCCCAGTCTCTTTCTTATTGTTCCATCCTGGGCCAGTGTCCAAACTGAGGCAAGTGGGATGTGTTGCTTTTTGAGATCTTTTAGCCTACTTCAGGTTGTCAGACAGGTTCTATTTAAGTGATTTCTTGATTCAACAAGTCTGGCAATAACCAGGCTTGGGTGTAGCTACTGAAACTGAACTCAGCTTTCCAAAAAATGTAGTTAATCACAGTTAATTCATGACGTAAAACGGGTGGGGGTGGGGGGCTACTTTTTCGCATAGGGTCAGGTAGGTTTGGTAGTTTTTTTTTTCTTTAATAAGTGAAATCATCATTTGAAAACAGCATTTTGTATTTATTCAGGTTATCTTTGTCTGATATTAAAATTTGTTTGATGATCTGAAACACTGAAGTGTGACAAATATGCAAAAATATAAAATCAGGAAGGGGGCAAATACTTTTTCACAGCACTGTATAGAGATATGGATTATTATACATGTACAATTTCAGCCCATACAATAACCAGAAGTAGGTCAGGTGAAATCTTTAATGAGCAGCCCTCATCCAAACAATTTCAAGTTATTACAGTGCCAAATGAAAGCATTACATTACAGCTAAATGAACTTGTCGGTACTTACAGTGTCCATCAGAAGAATACCATGACAATAAAAGTATCCCACACATTAATTAAACTAATATAATGATAGAAAAATAGTCGTTTCTCTCTTTATTTGCATTCTTTCATTCTTTATTTTTCAACACATATCAAGGGAAGCTTGTTTGCTATATGTAGATGGTTCCGTGTTTGTTTTTAGCAGAGTGAATTATTGACTAACTGTTGATTCTGGCAAGAGACATGAGATGAGCAAAAATAGGAACAAGTATATTTACATCAAGAACCCCCAACCCCAGGCACACCTCACTGCCTCTTCCTCATAGCAAAATACCAGTACAGTGTTCTATAATACACAGGTAATATAAATACAGTTACATAACAAAGCAATTTTGCAGCTTTTTAGTATGACATCCTAAGTCCAGTTTCATTATGTTCACCTTTACTTCTACAGACATTTGTGGCCTTTCTGTTCTAAAACATTTCAAAAGTGAAGTCCAACTCATGTAGATGAGCAAAGAAAAAATACATAATTTACACATTTTCCATGTTAACAAGTTGCTTCTTACACTTCGCTGTATGTCTCTGTGACACTTGTACACTTGTTAATGCAGAAGACAGCTGCTTCTGTTCTAGTTGGTGTCTCACTTCATTGCATATGTGTGAGCGCAGCTGTTGTCAGGCCGCTTCAAGTTAAAAGAGGAAAGAAGAAAAAAAAAAAATAGATGTATGTGGTGAGGAAATCCCCTGCAGCAGGCCAAAATCCAAACCAACAAATAGAGTCTGCAGCGGCAGTCGCTGCTTCCACTGGCACAACCAAGCTGAAATTGTCTCATTTGATGATAATTACAAGAGATGAAGGGATTACTTTGTTAATATCAACATATGCACAGTGTTGAAAATTGTCTTTTGATAGCAGAGGGGACTTTTTTTAATGTAGCAAAGATCTACTACTACAGCAAGGAAAAAATAAATTGTTTGCATTTTCTATTATGTCTTAAGAAAGAGTTGTAGGCGTTCAGCCTTTGACTTCTTGCCTCGGTGCCTGTGATAGGATCACGATGCTTTGAGCAGTCATGCAAAGAAGCCATGCACAGTTCTGCATGTAGGCCTACTGTTTTGTGCATATGAATTAGTTTGGTTGGCTATGCGTTTTTCAAAATCTTACATGTCATGTGAAATTTGTGCGTCTCTTGTGTACTGTCACACTATGCCGTACTGGACAAAAGTGATTATGCTCAGCTCGGTAAAGGGAGGCCACACAGCTGGACACGCACCAGGTTCTGTTGAGGCCGAGCCTTCAGTATCAGCCCATGGGTTATGGGAATTCCCCAAGTCTCACAGTGAAATTGCTTCCCTCCATTCACCAGTTTCCTTAAAAAGTGCCTCTCAGACACAAGCTGAATGTGTGGGTGAGTCGTTGTTTATTTGCTTTAACGTTTGAGATGTAGATTTTGACTAAATTTGAGTGCATTGTGATGTATGTTCATGTGTTCATATCTATTTCATTTTGCTGCAGTTATCATATGCTGTTTGCAACATGAAACATGAACTATACTGTATGTATTGTACTGTATTTATATTTGTTTTTTATTGTTTTGTCTTTTTATTTTGTTGGACTTTGAGTCTGGAATAAAGCTTGATTAATTGATTGTTGAAATGATGGGCAAATGTAACATAGTCAAATTATTTATAATTCATTGTGAAAATTATTTATTTTTAATCTAAAAATATACACTGTGTATTTGCACACAGCAAACAACGGCTGTTTATACTAAAGCAAACTTCCCTAATGTATGTTATTAGATTATTTTTTAAGTATGCCTCTGTCGTGCAAAAAGGTAAGATACAATTTTTAATTAAAAATAAAATTATTATGTATATATTAGAGCTTCACAGTCTGTTACATGTGGTTTATTGGGCCTAAAAAGATTTTACTGATGAGATTTATTATTAAATGTTACTTAAGTTGAATAAGGTGCTGGTACATTTCCAGATCAGTTATTTTTGTATGGAGATAAAGATTCAGAGAGCACTAATGCTTCTGATTTTGAGAGGACAGCTCGAGTCACCACTCTGCCTATAACAAAAGGACTATTTGTTCCCCCACAGAGTTAATGACTATCAGCTGTTAATTTGTGCTGCTGGAGATGGGAGACTGGACAAAGTAGGTCAAAAACTCTAGAACTAGTTTCTCCATTTTGTACTGTGAAGGGAAAATGCAAATGTTGGAGTGAATATGTATAAAGTCATGTAACAAATTTCTTATATAGCTGAACTGTCTTGCAGACCATGTTTCTTTTGGCTCTGCTGGCGAACTTATAATCAGTTCCTTGTTTGCTTCATGCAGCACATCATAGCTGCAAAAAGTTGAGTAAAAGGTGTGAGCTGGCAAAAAAAAAAAATCTATGTGTGTGAGTGTCAGGCATATGAGCTGCTTTTTCCCTCTGGCCAACAAATGATTCTCTGAGAAACATAATCACACTTTTCACCCATGCTTTCAGACCAGTGGTCCTGGTTATCATATATGATGTTAGTTGAAGATTTCATTGTAAGTGATCTAAAAAAAATAATAATATAGATTAATAATTAAACAATAATTCAGAAGTTCTGCCTGTATCCCCCCCCCCCCCCAAAAAAAAGTGGTTTGATAACTCCTTTTGAGTTGAAGGAACTAACAGTAGTGGCTACATTTAAAAAAAAAAACAAAAAAAACCCCACATGTAATACTTTGGCTTTTTCATGCATCATAGTGAATGGTGTACGGTTATTTGCAAACTGGGTGTTTCCTGTATTAAAATTACAGGCCTTTTGATAAAATATTCAGAGCTGAGTGAAGAATATTGACTATCCTGAAGAATATTTGCTATAACACTGTCAAAATATTTTATTAATGACATTTTTGGTTATTTTGTATTTAAATAAGTCATGTTAGTATAATAAAATATACAATTACCACAAGATGTCACTATTGTACTAATAAGTTATTTGCTGTCGTTCATTTTGGATTATTATTATTATTATTATTATTATTGTTGTTGTTGTTGTTGTGTTTCAAGCAGCTGTGCAATGGGAACCTATTGTAATTGTTTGGATTATTCTTCTGACTCTTCTTATTTTTCTCTGATAAAAGTGCATGGGGAGAAAAAAAAAACAGTAATATGCAGAAACATGAAATTTTACAGTCTGATCAGAAATTCTCCCCACTACTCAGAGAACAAAAATCAAGTCAATGCGTGTCGCTAGCAGTTTTATATTTTTGCAAATATCTCAAACGGCTGGGTCTAGACACAAAATTCTTTCATCATTCTATTCCCTGAAATCTTCCACAACTTTTCTCCACTGGTCTTTGTCAAAATTGCTTCATATTTAGCAGAGATCATCTTCAGATGTTGATAATGACAAGTTGATAAAATTATTCAGAAATGTCAATCCACTGTATGTACAATCAAGTTGTACAGTTTCTCTTTAGTGTATATTTTCTGATTTGGGTATCTTCTGATGTAGTGATCCAAACTTGATGAAACTTCACACTCAGAATCACAACAGTATTCTTCAGCAAAACACCAAATTTAATGCAATTCTGTTCATGCTCCAAAAGTAATGTTTGTGAAAAATTTGTCAGCCTTTGTCTTCTCAAAGGAATATTTTGTTAGTGTGTGAGAAAGTCAGTGTGTGACCCAAAGCAGCTGTGTGGTGTAGGGGTTAAAATGACTTAAGACCAGGGTTCACATCTTCCCAGCATAGTGTCATTCTTCTGAGGCACAACATACCTCTCCTGCATATTTGAAAACAATCTGTATTACACATTAAACTTCAAATGTTGTTCAACTACTGCTTGGAACTGCTTTCAGTTGAATATTTATCATTTTAGAAAGTTAGAGTGTGAGCTGAAGCAGTTGTGGTTTTGTGATTAAGGTGATGGCTTGGTATAAGGTCCCAGGTTCAAACGTTGTTAGGGAAATCTTAAGGTGCATTCAGACCAAACGTGAAGCAAATTTTTCGCGTGGCGCAACTGCATACAAAGTCAATGGAAAAAGGCGAGCACACGTGAATCTCACACATTCACATCCAAGGGATAGCACTAGCTAGTGATGGCCTTGAGATTCTGCTGTCACCAGAGTAAAAGCATCAACATTGGAGAGTAAACTAGTTTTTAAAATGAGATGAACACTCACCTGACACATGGACCAGGAGCTCTGCAGCTGAATCGGAGTGTCGGAGTTTTTTACCCACGGACTCCTGCCACGGGCGTGCTAACAAGGCTAGTAGGCTAGCAATGTAAACAACCCATCATCCAGGTGAAATTTTGGAGGCAGGGTGTCAAGGCCTGAGGTCGGTTGGCCTTCACCTGTTGTTCCAGAGGCCGGCGTGCCTCCACCCATCGTTTCAGAGGCCAGCATGCCTCCACCCATTGTTCCTGAGGCTGGTGTGCCTCCACATGTCGTTCCTGAGGCCAGTGGGCCTCCATCCATTGTTACAGAGGCCAAGGGGCTTCCACCCATCATTCCAGAGGCCGGTGGGCCTCCACCCATCATTCCAGAGGCCAGAAACTTTCATTCATCATTTCAGAGGCTGGTGCGCCCCCACCCGTTGTTCCCAAGGCTGGTGGGCCTCCACCCATTGTTCCCAAGGCCGATGGGCCTTCACCTGCTGTTTCCGAGACCAGGGTCAGTGTGCTGAAGTCACAGCTTGTTTGTATAGCCCTTTTCACAGATATATATATATATATAACAAAGTGCTTCAAAGCAAATTAAAATTTACAAATAAACAAGAAATTAAAATCAATAGAAATAAGATAAAATACTCATATAAATAGGAATAAATAAGAGTAAGCAGTGAGGGAATAAAAGCCATTCAACGAGAGCTAAAAGCCTGTCTAAACAAATGAGTTTTTAACTCCTTCTTAAAGGAGTCAACAGACTCGAGGTAGCGCAAGGACAGAGGAAGTGCATTCCAAAGCGGTGGTGCAGCAGCCTGGAAGGACCGATCTCATGGGTTTTAAATTTGTCCAAGGGACCACCAGGAGTCTCTGGTCTGAGGATCTCAGTGATCGTGTCGTTGCATATGGAGTCAAGAGGGCAGAGATGTATGAAGGGGCTTAGCCATTAAGAGCTCTAAAAGTCAAAACTAAAATCTTAAAATGAAATTAAGGGGGGTGGGGGCTGGAGCCTATCCGAGCATCTTTGGGTGAGAGGCAGGGTACACCCTGGATAGATCGCCAGTCCATCGCAGGGCCAACATAGAGAGAGAGACAGACAACCATTCACTCTCACAGTCATACCTAAGGACAATTTAGAATCCCCAGTTTGATGCCAATTAACCTAACTTGCATGTTTTTGGCATGTGGGAGGAAACCGGAGAAATCCCGGAGTAAACCCACACAGACACCGGGAGAACATGCAAACTCCACACAGATCACTGCTGGTCGGGGGCTGGGATCAAACAAATTTAAATATTAGCCAAAAATAACACAAGTAAACACAAACTGCAGTTTTTAAATGAAGGTGTTTATTATTAAGGGTAAGAAAAAAATCCAAACCTACATGGCTCTGTGTGAAAAGTGATTCCCCCCCCCCCCAAAAAAACCCCAACATAAATTAACTGTGGTTTATCACGTCTTTGGAAAGCTGAGTTAAATTTCTCTAGCCACACCCAGGCCTGATTACTTCCACACCTGTTCTCAATCAAGAAGTCACTTAAATAGGACCTGCCTGACAAAGTGAAGTAGACCAAAAGATCATCAAAAGCTAGACATCATGCTGCGATCCAAAGAAATTCAGGAACAAATGAGAAACAAAGTAACTGAGATCTATCAGTCTGGAAAAGGTTATAAAGCCATTTCTAAAGCTTCGGGACTCCAGCGAACCACAGTGAGAACCATTATCCACAAATGGCAAAAACATGGAACAGTGGTGAACCTTCCCAGGAATGGCCGGCTGACCAAAATTACCCCAAGAGCGCAGTGACGACTCATCCAAAAGGTCACAAAAGACCCCACAACAACATCCAAAGAACTGCAGGCCTCACTTGCCTCAGTTAAGGTCAGTGTTCATGACTGCACCATAAGAAAGAGACTGGGCAAAAATGGTCTGCATGGCAGAGTTCCAAGATGAAAACCACTGCTGAGCAAAAAGAACATAAAAGCTCGTCTCAGTTTTGCCAGAAAAAGTCTTGATGATCCCCAAGACTTTTGGGAAAATACTCTGTGGACTGACGAGACAAAAGTTGAACTTTTTGGAAGGTGTGTGTCCCATTTCATCCAGAGGAAAAGTAACACAGTGTTTCAGAAAAGGAACATCATACCAACAGTAAAATATGGTGGTGGTAGTGTGATGGTCTGGGGCTGTTTTGCTGCTTCAGGACCTGGAAGACTTGCTGTGGTAAATGGAACCATGAATTCTGCTGTCTACCAAAAAATCCTGAAGGAGAATGTCCGGCCATCTGCTGGTGACATCAAGCTGAAGTGCATTTGGGTTCTGCAGCAGGACAATAATCCAAAATACACCAGCAAGTCCACCTCTGAATGGCTTAAGAAAGACAAAAAGAAGATTTTGGACTGGTCTAGTCAAAGTCCTGACCTGAACCTGATTAAGATACTGTTGCATGACCTTAAAAAGGCGATTCATGCTCGAAAACCTTCCATTGTGGCTGAATTACAACAATTCTGCAAAGATGAGTGGGTCAAAATTCCTCCACAGTGCTGTAAAAGACTCATTGCCAGTTATCACAAACGCTTGATTGCAGTTGTTGCTGCTAAGGGTGGCCCAACCAGTTATTAGGTTTAGGGGGCAATCACTTTTTCACACAGGGCCATGTAGGTTTGGAATTTTTTTTACCCTTAATAATAAACACCTTCATTTAAAAACTGCATTTTGTGTTTACTTGTGTTATTTTTGTCTAATATTTAAATTTGTTTGATCCCAGCCCCCGACCAACAGTGATCTGTGTGGAGTTTGCATGTTCTCTTCCTGAGACATCAGAAAGGGGGCAAACACTTTTTCACACCACTGTCAGTGTTGCTTTATCAGAGGAATTTTACTGTCTGGAGCAATGAGCAGTGTTTCTGTCTTGTTAAGATTTAATTGTAGGAAATTATTGATTCACCATTTCTTAATGGCAGACAGGCAAGAGGTTAAGTTTAATAAAATGTTCAGCTCATTTTCTTTAAAAGAGCAGTAAAGCTGAAACTGAGCTCCTCTGTGTATGTTTGGTGAGCTCTGCGTCCCTGCGGCTGCTATTCCATCGTAATCTCCGGTTTGGTGGCCTAAGGACAGTGGCAGGCTGCAGGACGGGCCCTGCATTCCAGTCTGAGGGTCTATGGACTGGGGCAGGCCCCCCAACCCACACTGTGCTCCAGTTCGCGGCCCTTTGGACTAGGATAGACCCCGGCCCGCCGTATTCTGCGGTCTGGTCATGGACTCGAGTAGACCACCCGAACCGCTTTGTTTTAGGGTGTGGGGCCTTGGACTTTGTTTGGCCCATGAACTGTGCCCTTGTTTTGGACTCTGTCAGGGGAAAGACTTTGATTTGGCCTGCCTGGCCTTGGACCCCCACCACCCACACTGGGAGGGTCTTTTCTTGTTTGTTTGGATTGTCTGGTTTCCAACCCTTTGGTGGGGGGGGGGGGGTACTGTCAGAGTTTGGACAGGGCTGTGCTCATGTCCTCATTTTATGTTGTCATTTGTTTCCCTGTGATCTTCAGGACATGAGTTCAGCCATGTCTTTGCCCTCAGTTTATTATGTCCCTCTGTGTTTTATTTTCATTCCTGCCATGCACTCCTGTTTAGTGTTATGTTCTCATATTTAGCTCCCGGCGTGATTGTTTGTGTAGCCCCGTCTGTCCTGTTCTTCATGATAGTTGTCACCGTCTCCCCGAGTGTCTGTGACTGACCTTGATTGTTATCCCCACCTGCTCTGTTTTTCCTGATTACCCTCCTAGTGTACTTAAGTCCTGTGCTCCATTTGTTCTGTTTGGCTGCCTTTATATTGTCACCACTGTATTGTCCCCCATTTAGGTTTTATCCTGTGCGTGATTATACGTTCCAGTCTCTATCCTGGTTTAATCCTGTCATGCATCTCAGTCAATGTTTATTTGCCTTGTCAGTTTATTTTTATTTCGGCCAATGAGCCGTCTTTATATTCTGATTTTGTAATAAATCATTGAACTTGAGGTTTGGCATTTGGGTCCTGTCTAAACCACATCCTGACACAGGGACAATTTTTTTCAGGTGAGCCCCGTTAGGATAATGTTAAGCTAAGCATGATGGTGTTTTGGGGATTTCTACAGCAGGTTGAACATAGCTGCAGAAGTTATAAAGGCAACTTCACCTATCTCCAACTCACTCTGACTGTGAATTCATGCATGTGTTTACATTAAGTTAAAATGTAATTGTGCCGCACCAAAAATTTGTCCGTTCGCATTTGGTCTGAACGCACCTTTATTCTTCTGAACAACTATAGTTCAGCATGCCTTTTAAAGCACCACTATGTCAGATTTTCACCCCAAAATAATGTTTACAAAATTATTCTGATGGTACACCAACACTGACTCAAGTGAATGTTGCTTCCCCCATAGCCTGAGTGGGCCCACATTGCCTGCAAGAACTCTTTTTTTTTTTTGGTTGAATCACTGACAGACTACAATTATGGCAACTATGACCTCAGTCCCAACAGCCAATCATAAGGCACAACTTTAGCCACCACAACATAGCACCCTGTGATTGGCTGGTGGGACTGAGGTCATAGTCACCATAGTTGTTGTCTTTTCAGTGTCCGTACTTAGAACAAGAAAGTTACATAGTGCTGCTCTAAAAACTTATGCGTAGCACACCTTAGATTTAAATGCTGTTGCTAAACAATACAAGTCCTGGAAGTCTACATCTACTCGGAACCCAATGATTGCTACTTGCAGCTATATTTATTATTATTATTATTATTATTATTACTACTGGGTGGCACAGTGGCGGAGTGGTTAGCACTGCGGCAGCACAGTAACTCACCCTTGGCCGGGGGATCCTGGGTTCGATCCCAGCCCCCGACCAACAGTGATCTGTGTGGAGTTTGCATGTTCTCCCCGTGTCTGCGTGGGTTTACTCCGGGATTTCTCCGGTTTCCTCCCACATGCCAAAAACATGCAAGTTAGGTTAATTGGCATCAGAACTGGGGATTCTAAATTGTCCTTAGGTATGACTGTGAGAGTGAATGCTTGTCTGTCTCTCTGTGTTGGCCCTGCGATGGACTGGCGATCTGTCCAGGGTGTACCCTGCCTCTCGCCCAAAGATGCTGGGATAGGCTCCAGCCCCCCCGCGACCCGAAAAGGATTAAGCGGAAGAAGATGGATGGATGGATGGACTATTACTACTACTACTACTACTACTACCTCCGCCAAGGAGATTATGTTGTTTTTGCTGGTGTTTGTCTGTTTGCCTATTAGCAGAATTACACACAATCTACTGGACAGATTTGGATGAAATTTTTACCAGATGAGGCCCTCAGCCTAAAGAAGTACCCAGTAGATTTTGGATGTGATCTGAGAACACATACCTCTACCAAGGCCCTTTATTGTGCACCCTATTTTTCATAATCTGATTCCAGAAATAAACTTCCATATATTATATATTCCTTGCAAGTAAAGGGAAATATACAAAGCCTTTTTTATGAATATGATTAATAGCTTATGAAAATCAGAAATCTGGTATCTCACATAATTAAAATATTTCATTTTTGAGTAAATTACTTTTCAAACAGTATAAATACCACATTTCTCCTTGATCAGTCAGTACACACAGTGACAATCATGGGATAGACTTCTGACTTAACAGTTGTCCAGACAATCAACATACTCCACAACGAGGGTAAACCACAGGCCGTTGGTGAAAAGGCTGGCTCTTCACAGAGTGCTGTATCAAAGCATATTAATGGAACGCTGACTTGAAGAAAAAGGTGTGGTAAGAAAAGCTGCATGAGCAACAAGAATGACAGTAAACTTGAGAGGGGATTGTGGGTTAGTACTAGTGAAGCGCTTTGAGTGGCCTTTGAGACTAGAAAAGTGCTATATAAGTACAGGTCCTTATCCTTATCCCCTTGTAGAAAAGTCAATTCAAGAACTTGGTTGACTGGACTGGTATCAGTGCATCATGAGCCAAATTTTGCATTTCACTTGGAAAAGTGGTGAGGCACAGAGTCCAAAGTGCTACAAGTCCAGCAAGTATCTACAGTTTTTGATGATTTGGGATACCATGTCATCTGCTGCCGTTGGTCTGCTGTGATTTATCAAGTCCAAAGTCAACACTGTTGTCTATAGGAAATTTAAAGATGAAAAGCTTTAATGAGATGATGATTTCCTTTTCCACCAAAAATTAGAACAGTACCAAAACTTCGACAAAATAGTTTGCCTGACTGGACACATCCAACCGTCCTGACCTGAAGCTAGAAAAGAAAAGAAAATGATGGGGGACACCTGACCCATCAATACAGATGGGTCAGGTGTCCCTCATCATAACCCTCATCATAACCCTCAGGTTATCGGAATTAGTTTTGGGGGTTTTCTTATTCAGACAAGAACAAAAAGGAGATGTTTTTTACCTTTAAATGTTTCGACTGGCGACTGAGGAAGACTGCAGTCGCCAGTCGAAACATGTAAAGGTAAAAAAATCTCCTTTTTGTTCTTGTCTGAAATAAGAAAAAACTAATAATTGAAAAAGAAGACAAAATGAACCTACTCGAGCTACTACGTAGATGATCTGAAAGCTGCTATCAAAGCAATTTGAGCTTTAGTAACACCTCAGCAGTGTCCCACACTGATCACATCCATGCTGTGCTATATTGATTGATACAGTATGGTAATATGTGGTAAAGGAGTCCCAACTAAACAAACAAACACATAAATAAATAATAAAGGAACACACTTTTCAGAAGTTGGACATTTTTGTACTGTAAATCCTTTTTTTAGATTGAGCAAAGGGAATATTCTAATAATTTGAGATGCTAGATTTGTAATTTCAGTGAGCTCCAAATCATAGTCATTAAAATTAAATGGAAAAAATACCTGAAATATTTCCCATTACTTATAAGGAATATAAAATACAGCTCATAAACAAACAGACTACTGCAAAATCTTTCCTAACTTAGCATCTCTACATGTATGAGAGCAAATTACTTTGAGTATCTACTGAATTCCAGCACAAGGACACTTCATTCTACTTAAGGAGGTACTGATTAGGTGATCATCTAATCATGGTAAGACACATGAAAGTTGTGAATAAAAATCAGAGTTATTACACAAATACAGATTTCTGAGCTCTTTAGTTAAAACTTTACTGTGGTGTTTAAGAACGAACATGAACTCGTTTTCTTTGCATTATTTGATCTAAAAAGCACATCAAAAAGCACATCTAACAGCAACATCGTTTTTGTCGTTTTGACCAGTTGTCATTTCCCTGTAAATAAATGCTCTCAATGAAGATATTCTGACTTGGAGTTTGGGTGAGTTAGAGAATAAAGCAAAGTTGTTCATTTTACTCAAACACATATGTATAAATCGTAAAACCAGAGAGTGATATTTTTGCAGTGGTCTGTATGTGAAAGTTTGCTTATGGAATTAAATTATGAAAACTCAATGAAAGTTTTCACAATATTCTAATTGTATGAGATACTTATGGGTATAGCCTATACATGTGTGTGTGTGTATATATATATATATATACATATATATTTAAATATATATATGTATATATATAAACATATATATTTAAATACCTTTATACCTTATGTTTTATTATTTTAGTTGTTTTCAGGGTCAGACAGCAAAGAAAGAACTTCACTGTGACCTACAGGGAAAATAATTTTTAAACAGCACCGTTGATAATAAATGTTTTAACTTAAATGTTTACTTAATGTGTAAAATATGCATTATTTACAGCAGCTGAAATCCCAAATGAACTCCGAAATTATTGTATTTTCATAATGTTGGTGTAAACTCAAAGTGGGACAAAGGAAGTAGTCCAGAATATCAGCTTGATTTGGTTTTTCAACTGTTTTACAATTTTTAAACATTACTTCATTTGTAAAGGTTACGGGAAATAAAGCAAATAAGCAAATTATGAAATGTGTGTGGGGGGTTTATCCTTTATATTAATCTGAGGTTAAAAAATTGTTCCTACTGACGCATCTCTTTGGTACTTGGCTAAGCAATATGTAGACATAAAAAGATGTGTGTAACTTGAACTAGGCCGCGCAAAATCTTGGTTCATAGGAAACAAATGATGCAATAACAGAAACCCCCCACCATCCCATCTCTGAATTTATCAATGAGGGGAGAAAACTCATTCAGAGAAAAGTTACGAGGTATGAATGTATTTCTTGACATAATTATATCTATTGTTTATTTAATTAGTAATAAGTTTTAAACTCACCCGCCCATCTTTGCCTCGTGAACCTTTTTTTTGCCATACACGGATATCCGTACAGATATCAAACCCTTTATCTTGCGATCAGGAATAGAATTTCTCATATAACGTTTTTGATGAATTATGAATGTATATTTGAGCTCTGGTGTTTACATTACGATCAGCGGCAGAAACGTCAGCAAGAAGTCTGCGCCCTGATTGGCTGATTCTCACTGTCAATCATCGCTGTTTACATCAAGCGTCGCTAGGTGGAATTTCCCAGGTTACAGCAGAGACTCGGCAGACCACTTCCGCAATAGATGTCTGGGGCACAGAGACGACAGGAGGCCACCGAGAGCTGGAAAGGTACCGATGCTTAAGACACATCTTTTGTTTTCTCGTTTGCCGCTTATCTCCTCTCTCCGTCCGAGTCGTCGCGTCGATAAAAGTGCCTCCAAGCGGGGGAAATGAGGGGAGCGTAGCCACTTCCTTTCTCGCACTGTCATCCACTGTTAGCTCGGCTAACGAGGATGTTGCTAGCAATTTGCATGACAACAGCGAAAACTAATATTAGCTTTCTTCAGCCAATCAAGGTAGCTATCATTAGCGACATAGTGCTGAATTAGACTGTCGTCTGATGCAGAGAGGTTTCTTAGCAGGATTCCCTGGGACATTTTTTTGCTCTTCTTTTGTCCCTTTCGGATTTGAACGTTGGAGTTGTCTCAATTTGTCATCACATAAAAGAACACATTTCTACCATATGCCTCCTCTTGCCATGGAGTAAGATCTCTTGTTTGTGTCCTCTCAGAAACGTTGGATTGTTGTTGGGGTTTTTTTTTTGTTTCCACACCAAGATTTATTGATAGTTGACTTATATACAGATATCTTAGATAGATTACAGTGGGTCTTATATGTGTTTATTTATCTCATCCGGAATGAAAATTGTATGTTGTCACCTGGCTGACTGTAATTTCCATATATAACATGATAATAACAGAAATGAAGTTTTAAACTTATAAATTAGCTATTGTTCTCATTTTGGATAGCCAAGGTGATGCCTGTTGTCTACACTTTGATTGCATTCTTCATTATACGAACTATATACTCTGAAATTTACTCTTTTAAAGAAAATTGTGTGTGACTGTGTGTGTTTATATATTTACATATTTATTCCATCTAGCTACAATGCTCTGCACTGGGTGTGTTTATATTTATATATCTATATATTTATTCCATCTAGCTACAATGCTCTGCACTGTGTCTCTGTGTATATATACATATTTATAGTAATATGTACATATGTATATTAGCTGCTCTTGCTTTTTTTTTTCTTGCCTTCTGATTATTGCTCTGAGTGTTGCTATCCCTGTGCTGTTGCAATCCTGGAATTTCCCCATTGTGGGACTAATAAAGGCTTATCTTATCTTATCTTATCTTAAAATTACTGTTTCATGTGGATCTTACATTTTATTTCAGTTGCTTTCCTGTTTGGTCATCTGCTTCTGACGTCTTTGTGTGCGCTTGTTTGGTCTGCTCTTGAGTAGTACGGCTAGTTTTTAAAAGTTGCTTCTCGTGTTCTGTCTCCCCAGTTCAGAGGGCCATGTGTAGTAAGTGAGCTACGGCGATGGAGGGGAAAGGTCCGTACCGCATCTATGATCCAGGTGGGAGTGAGGTCAAGGCTCGAGAGGAGGCTGGAGGTGGAAGCAGCTATCGACAGCTACTGGAGGAGAACAGCATACTGAGGGAGCGGATGAAGGGACTTAAGAGCTTAGGTAGGCTCCAAAAAAAAAGTAAGCAGGGTGGACTGGACAGAGCGTGTTGACATTTTCTGATGATCTGATGACATAGCTGATGATTTTATAGTATTTAGGGTCATTTTCATATGCCCATCAAAAGATGGGACATATTATGGTGTGATGATTTCTGTCTGTCTGTCTGTCTCTCCATCCGTCTGTACAAGTTTGTCCAGCAAACTCCTCCCACAGTTTTCAAGCTAGGACTTTTTTTTTTTTTATTTCACACAGTGTGTGTACATGTATTGAAGATGTACATATTGTAAGGGTTAAACGATTTTTTTTAGTATTTTCTCTAAATTTGTTCCACTTTGAATTGCAGCTTGCTTTGCTTAATCTCCTTGCAGTTACATGGTTATTACTTTTATTACAGCTCTAGAGTATATTAAATCTTTAATGTCTTTTCCATTTTTCGGTTGTTTGTGTACTAGCTGTGCACTAGCAATAATGGCTGTGGATGGGCGTATAATGTAGCGTGTGTGATGATCTTGTTGGATGTGTAACAGTGAAATATTTTTAGCTAATTTTTTTTGTTGTAGTACAGTGTAGCTATAAATGGACTATGTGACGTAATATATGGCGATTTACATAATTGACGTTTCAATCATGACATACATGTAAAAGCAAAAGTGCACTACCATCCTTGTAATGGAATGTTGTAAAACCTGAGTCATCATCTGAAAAGCTAATATGCCAGTGATGCAAATGGCCCCACTGATCTCTTTGTGACTCACCTTAGACAAATTGTTTGCACATCATTTCTCACTGTCACGTCCCATGCAATGACAGCTTGCGATGGTATTTTGAGCCCTGTCATTGCTTCTGGAATGGAGCATTGCTGGGCAGAGACACAGTCTCTCTGGATCTTGCAGGTGACTTGCTGGAGGAGTCTCAGTCAGAAGCGTCAAGACTTCGGCAGCGAGTGGAGGAACTTGTGAGAGACAACGAAGCCCTCAAGTCCTCCAGCTTTGCCGCCAGTCTGTGTATGGGAGGACACCTTCAGACTGAGGCTCAAAGTAGGTCCCACAGACATGATGGTAATAAGATATTTTTTTTTTAAATTTGTTTATCTAAAGCTTGGCATTGGATTTTTTTTTTTTTCACTGAAACGTCGTTTGATTTTTGTTCCTCTGTCTTTTTTCAGGTAAGCCCTGTTTACACCCCACTGCCGAGCAGAAGGAGGAGCAATCAAGCTGTTTAGGGAAGACCCTTCAGCCTGAGAAGCCCAATGTATGTCATTTATGTGTCAAAAGTTTCTGTTCAGATTGTAATTGGTTTGTGATGATTATAAGACCAGATGGAGACAGTGTAAGAATCCAAAATACATTTTTCTGTTGAGAATGTTTTCTGTCTACTGTATATAAAAGGTTTTTCATGGTTATTTATTGGTTATAGGTGTATTACAGTGCTGCTTCACCTTATGGTCTTTACAGGAGGCCTTAACAGAGTTTGAGGTGGTGAATATGGAGGGGAAGACTTCAGAGGCCTTGACTGTATGTACCTAAGAAATACTTTAAAGAATCTTTATAGAACCTTAAACAGCTCGATTTTTCTCCCTTTAAATTAAGCCCTGCATGTTCAAACAATATCAGTGCTTTTTTTTTTTTTTTACCCTTTCCTCATTTATGCTTTTTAACTAAATTCAGTCATTCCTCTTTTTAGCCATTTCCTCAACACTGGAAATGTATCCTTGTTACACTGACTCACCTTTGAGCTCAATACTGGTATCTCCAGGCTGAGTCAGTAAGGGGAAAGTCCAGGATTATCACTGACTAGAATTACACGAGTGACACACTTCATCCTACAGGATGTGTTAACAGGACACTGGTCCATAATATATAAGGCTGAAATTCTGTCAAAGTTCACACCATTGTCTCCAATCTCATCCTGATGTAAAATTCCACAGCTGACACCGCTGGCGTTCCTGCAGTTTTTAAAAATTAATATTGTTATTATCATCCGTGAGGAAGGAGCACAATAACTCCAGCAAGTCAGACTTGTTTAACTTTAGATACATTAATTGCTCCTATTCGTTGGAGCATGGTAACTCTCCTACTCTCTTTTCTGTTCTGGTTTAATTACGTATGTTAACTGCATGCTCATTCACTGTGTCAGGGGACTGACTCTTTAACCGTGTGGGTCTTCAGGCCGGGACAGCGGTAGGAGTGACTCCCCTCCTTCCTCAGGAGAACATCGAGCTAGCGAGCCAGCTAAAGAAGCTGGAGAGCTCGTTTAGCATATTTGCAGAGGAGTCGAACCCCAACCAGCTGTTAGCTCACCTTGGCCGCATGGCTGTGGAGTTTCACCATCTATCATCCAAAGTCCAGAAGAATGAACAGAGAACCTCCCTCCTACAGGTGTGTCAGGAATCAGAAATGTCTCTTTGATGGCTTTTTATAAACCACTCCACAGCAGGAGCAAAGCAAATGTGTGTTTAGTAATGAATTGAACAGCTTGTGTTTAATTTGAATTTTCTAATTTAATTTTATTTGTTGCAAATGCAAAGTTTTGTCACATTCCAGACATGTATGCATGACTGTACTGGGGCTGACTAGTTTGTGTGTAAAGACCGTTTTGGGGACAGATTTGTAGTGTGTTTGTGGAAAAATGTCAGTAAAAACCCCAGACATAGACATGCTTACACATGATTGTTCACCTATAAACAGGAAGTTTGGCGTTTATATTACATGGGATATAAAAAAAAAATTACAGTACCTTGTGACATTTTAATCTTCATTTTCTAAAATTGTGTGGTGCATTCCTAAATAAAATCTCTGTGGTTTGCAGTAAGATACTGTAAAATGTATAAAAAAAATATTAAAACATTAAAAATTAATTTTACCTTCCATTCACACCAAACCACATTTTAATATACACTTTGAAGAATGAGAAAGTATAATGGAAGAGTGTTCTCTGAGCCAAAAATTATGTTTCAAAGTGAAAAATTCAATGATTCGTGTTTTTAATTGAATGACAAATTTGACAGTGCACACAATTCTGGTTGTGCGGCTATAAAGCTGAGAATGATGCTAAAAACTGTTGTAATCATCTGTAATCAATTTCTTATTGCTCTCTATTTTTAAAAGACTCTCTGTGAGCAGCTCAGACAGGAAAATGATGAACTTCGAAAGAAAATGGAAGAGGATCATCATATCAGAAATCGAGACTTGGAACAGCTGAGGTATTATTTTCACTCTTGATGTGACCAAGTTTTGTTTTGATTTTGTTTTAATCAATGTAAAAATATTTTGACTTTACTGCAGAAACACAGTACCATCACACTGACGCCACATTTCAACTGTTTTTCTCTTTTGTTTTGAACGCACTGTGAATCAACCATTTGTTGTTACAAGCCTTCTTTATTTAATCTGAGGTCTGTTGTGAGTGCTTTCACTTCTGATAGGGGATTATTCCAATGTGTGTTTGTTTGGCATTGAAGGGTCTTCCCAGAAGGCTTCTTGAAGCCATACCCAAGCATTAGCAAATGCCTTGGAATGAAACCAAGCTTTTAAATACTGTCATTATGGCTGTGTTTTCATTTTCTCGCTTATGTAGACAGGAGAATCAGAAACTTAAGGAGCTGGTTACGGGAGGTGCCGCAGCAACAGCCGCACCGGCATCGTCACCCCATACAGAAACTCCAGAGGCCAAAGACGAGCCAGTTAAGGAGGAATCACCTGCTGTCCGAACTAAAATGGAGGTCAACACACCCCAGAAGGTACAATAGTTTAATTCAGTTTCATCTCAAATTGAGTTTTTAAAATTCTAATGATTGCACTAATAACTTTAAGCTCTCGAGTAATTGTTTGATGAAATATTCTTAAACAAATTTGACTTAAAACACCCAATTGCAGGGTCTAATGTTGGGGATTTAGGAATATTTGTTTCCCTTGCAGAGTGGAAAAGCTGCAGAGAAAACCCCAACCAAACCATGTGATGTTGAAGTGTATGAGAAGAAGATCAGGCTTTTAGAGAAGCAGAGAAAGGATGTGAGTCTTGCTTACTTACCTTTTTTTTAACTTGCTGCTCATCCTCTTTTGCCATAGGGGAAAATTTGTGGGGGTTTTTTCCTATATGTTCAGTGCTTGTTTCGCTTTGTGCTGCTGTTCACAGGTACTGGAGGTGAACAAGCAGTGGGACATTCAGTGGAACGCCATGAAGTCACAGTTTGAGCAGAAGGTACAGCAATGACTTTATGGCTTTTGTGAGGTTCGTGGGAAGACTTCACTGCTTACAGTACAGCACTTTCATATTGTTCTATATAGCTTCTGATAAAATTCAGCTTAAACTTTTTAATATTTTTAATTTAAAGGAAACTAGTGCCTTGCCTGTAGAATGCAAGTATTCCTGTCTAAAACAGGTTTCCCAATCAGGTTTTACAGGCCCAGATGTAGGCTGTGTTTGAAAGTGGAAATGTGTTTGAAAGTGAAAGCCTATATGTCGGCAATCACATGTTAGACTTTGACAAATATAAAAGGGAGTAAATGGCACTAAGATTTATTTGACTGTGTGAATATTAATTACAGAATACCTAAATATTGAAAATGAATGGGACATCCAATATTAGCGACTGTTTCAGATCCCTTGTTTGTTTGTTTGTCAGATCACTTATTTGTGTGATCTTTTATCACTTACATTCAAGATAATAGTGTATTTTGCACTTTGGGGAATGGGAGTTGCTCAGTCATCATTATAATTATTTTAGTTCAGTGATGGAGTTCAGTGTAATATTGAATTTCTTCTGTCTATTGTCATTAAACTCATGCAGTACAACAGGACACTTATACAAATATTTGAGACCCATTATAGTGCATCATTTTATACTTTAGCAATATTTTGTTATTAAAAGGTTTTTAAAACTGTAATCAACGGAATTAACTACAAAACACCCAACATTAACACAGCAGAAGGACCCGTTTGACTGCAACCGTTGCATCAGTGTTGCCCATTTGTCAGTAAATATTTAACTAAAAATGATTTATTTCGTTATTTGGGCATTTTTGTGTCCTGCGTTAAGGCTCCGTCACACCTAGATGATTTATGCAGCATTTGCAAAATGTATGAAAAAATTTGGAGAATATGCTGGCGTATGTTGAATCAGTTATGGCTAAGTTTTGTCTAAGGTAAGAGCATGCTGAAGAACGCTGAAGCACACTAGTATATGGCGTAGTTCACTGAGCTCCTCTGAAAATTTTCAGCATGCTGAAAATTTTCTGACGTGTCCAGCGTATGGTTGATACGTCCCGCATTTGCGGAACAAAGGTTGTAGGGAAGTTCAGGGATGAGAATCCTCCGCGGATCCAAGGAATTCCTCGGATTTGATCATGTCTACGGTCATTCTCATGAATCGTCTAAATTCGAGGAGAAATTTTTTTTTTTTTATTTTTTTTTTTTGGGGGGGGGGTGTCTGTTATGAGCAGCGAGTCGTATTTTCGATCGGCTGCTCAAATCCACCGCGCAGAACGCGCTACCCAGCGAGATCAGTAATGTAATGTAACAAGGCCACTGATTGGCTGATACTTATTGAAGCAACCAATCGACGATTTTGTTATTCCTTTGTCATATCCCACACGCGGAGCGAAATGCAAATGGCGGACAATCAACCGAGTTTTCCCGATTTCGTGAAAATGGTGAACCTCAAACTCACGAAAGACAACAAAGCAAGAAGACAAAGGGATAAGGAACAAGTTTTGTTGTGAATGGCTCGGAAAAAAAACAGAAACATCTCAAAATTGTGGCTACAAGGAGATCGAATTATTCGCTCGTGCTGCGTTCAAAACGATCGATGGACACGGTTAAATTCAGATGCCAGTCAAAGTTCATCACAATCGGCCCCGATTACAGCAATTAGTGATCGGAAGACACATTCCGAGGTAAGATTTTTTTCTCGTTATAAGTAATGTACTTGAGAATTTTCGCGTAATGAATTTGTTATGAAATAGCATGTGTAAGTTGTGACGTCATGCCTGTTTTGAAACACTATTGATAATTTGAAACACTAATTAAACATCTTTTAGGTTTTACTTACTTTCTTAGATTATCTTTCAGATATTAAAATATACTAATATGCAACTTTTTTATATTCCTAGTAACACTAACAAATGCACACATTAATAAATCAAAATGTTTGCAGAATGTCAGTATATTTTAATAAATGGGTGATGGACTTGGTGATGGAATTTTGTTAATATTTATAATCTATTTTACTTGGTTAAATTATTTTGTCTGTTCTAGAACTATGTAAATGTAATTCTGTGTCAGTTCTAGGGGTGGCTGTGGCGCAGGTGTAGTGTGACCGACTACTGATCGGAGGGTCATGGGTTCGATTCCCACTCTGTCTGAAGTCTGCATGTCAAAGTGTCCTTGAGCAAGACACTGAACCCCCAGTTGCTCCTGGTGGCCAGGCTAGCGCCTGTGTGTGTATGGCAGCTCTGCCACCATCAGTGTGCGACTGTGTGCGTGAATGGGTGGATAGCAGGATCTGTAAAGCTCTTTGGTCATCCAGAGATGAGAAAAAGCGCTATATAAGTGAGCACCATTTACCATTCTAAACATATTAAATAGTAGTAAAATATAATTTAGTATTATTACATCAACATACCATTCAGATATCATAAATTTACACGTGATGCAGCAGCAGATTAAAAATGTAAACTATAAATGAATTTGTACTTACTTCTAACTTTAAATATAAGACCACATTTGAGCATTCTAAAACACCAGATTTCGTTAGCTTCTGGGGGGGTGTTGCCCCCCAGACCCCCCACCAAGGCTCCGCCTTGGATCCGGCTTGGGGGACGCAGGCCTAACTAAGACCCCCGGCTTAGTTTCCTCTTTTTTTCCCAAACCCCATTCTCATCCCTGGAAGTTATGCGTTTGCTTACACACGTTACTTGTCAGCGACTCATAGTTACTCAAAAGTTGAAATACGTTGAGATTAATGTCTAGCATACCCCAAAATTATTTCTAGCATATGAGTAACGCTGTTTGAACCTATGTGTAACTTACTGAATGGGTTTCTAACTTGGAGCTACCCTATAATGGCATATTTGCAGTGTTGGTTCACAGGAAAAACCCGTACAGGGCTCTGCTCAGGTGCTGCCTGCAGCGCACGCGCACGCGCGCGCGCACACACACACACACATACTTGTTCATATAACAGGACATGTCAGGGATGTGTATGAGCACTTTCAAGCTACAGGATAAAGATCCAAATCACTGTTTAGCCCTCCCCCCATGTTTTTTTTGTTTTTTTTTTTTAACCTTTGACTGCAGTCTAAACCATCAGCTGTCCAGTGCTGTTCTGACAGATATGCCAAAAGGTCAGAATACCGGATGATGTGGATCCAATCAGCTGATTGCTTGAAACGCAGAGCTCAGCTGTTTCCCATGATAAATCACACTGTGCTCTGGGCAAAAGCACACTCCATGCATTATCTTTTTTTTTCAACTTTATTTTAAATAATTTTTTTTTATCACTATCAGTTAGCATGCCTTTGAGCCAGGTCGTGTCGGGCCGCTGCTTCTCCCGGCATGTTCTGTATTGGATACACCAGTGTTCTTTGTCAGACCCTGTCCCCGCTGACACTCTGCCCAGTCTGCTCGCGCTTCTCGTGTTCTCCACATATGCCGAATTATCCTTTTAGACCTACGCAATCGTGGTGACTTTATGGTATAATTTTTTTTAAGCATTAAATCTTCAGTATTATCTTTTTCTAGTCAAATTTGTCATTTTTCACTTCCTTGTTTTGTTCAGTGAACACTGGTGACTGACTGGCCGTGAAACCGCATATTATCCAGTCAGCACAGAGTCATTCTGAAACCCCACCCACACTTCCTGAAGCCAGGGCATGAAGAGAGAGAGCGAGAGCGGTGACTAAACTTTTATCTATCTATAAATGCAAGAAATCTCTGTCTGTATGTTTGTGTGTGTGTGTGTGTGTGTGTGTGTGTGTGTGTGTGTGTTCCTCAGATATTTCTCAAGCCGTTTGTCAGACTGGCCTCAGATTTTATAAGTGCTTTGCTGAGGTTACGAGAGTGTGCATCCCCGAGTATGGAGTTGCTCAGTGAAAGTATGTAATTTTTATCAATAAAAGTTTAACTTCTAGAAGTGTGGGTGGGGCTTCGGATTGACTCCGTAGTCCGTACTGATTGGATAATACGCGGCATCACGACATGACAGTCACCAGAACTGCCCAAGGAACTGACCAAGGAAGTGAAAAGCGACAAATTTGACCAGAAAAAGAGAATACTGACAATTTAATGCTTAAAAAATTATACTATAATGTTGCCGTGATTGTGTAGCTTTTAAGGATAATTCAGCATATCGATGGCTGAAATGCAAAATCTCCTATCTGCAGGATTTTCTGATTTGCGGATTTCACTTTGGATAATGAGAACAAGGAAGGCTGCTCATATTTGTCTGCAAGACAGTCCCACCCTTTATTGTGACAGAAAATTATTCTGATGAAAAAAAAAGTTCCATAGCATTCTGCAAGAAAACAAAAAGATTTTTTTTTTTTTTTTTTTAGTTTTCTCAAAAAAGTGCATTTTTCAAATAGGACGTTTTGTGTTTCGGCCATCGATATGTGGAGAACACGAGATGCGTGGGGGGGAAGGGGAAGCAGCCACTGGACTGGCTTACTGCAGTCCTTCCCAGGGAGCCAAGCTCAGCCTGCCTGATTAACGGGACGGAGTCTCAGCTGCTGTTTCACCTGTGTCACCGCTGTCCTTTGCAGCACCGCAGGTTCAACGTGGCGCTTCTCCCGCTGCACGGCTATCTAAAAATTAATAATAACGCCACCGTGATTGTGGAGTGGAATGGCCAGATCAGTTGCATATGAATGATGACTGAACACCTCCCATTCCCCAAAGTGCAAGCTACAACACATGAATATAACTCATAAAAGATCACACAAATAAGTCTGACAAACAAATAAGGATTCTTAACCTGGTGAACTCTGTTCAACTTCCCTAAAAACGCCTAAAAATAACATGCCCAAAGTAAATCAAAAGCTGTTCTTCAACCCTTTGCAGCATCTTCATGGGGTTAGTCTCATTTAAAAGAAAACACTCTGAATTTTTTGGCAAAACAGTCATAATCTCTCTAAGTGCTCCTGCCACTGAGTAACAAGAAAGTTCGCCTGGGTGTTTTTTTTTTAGATACATATGCTTGCAAATAACATACAGCTGTCAGATACTGGCTGGAAAACACAACAGAAATGTAGAACCAAGTGTTTTCAAGCTCAGGTCAAAATTCTGTAAAAATACCACAAAAAAATGAGTAATTACACAGCTTTTTTCTCAGGTTGTAACAAGGCTGTGCCTGTACTGGAAGACCGGAAATACAGCTTTTTTTTTCAGTGCGCACTGAGATGCACTAAGATGCAGAGACGTGCCCGCCCGCGGAATTCACAGAGTTCAAGGGGTTAAACAGTCGCTAATATTGGATGTCGCATTCATTTTCAGTAATTCTGTAATTAATATTCACACAATCAAATAAATCTTAGTATTCAGTTCCTTTTATATTTGTTAAAGTCTAACATGTGTGATTGTCTACATATAGGCTACACCACTTTGTATTCCACTTTCAAACACAGCCTACATTTGGGCCTGTAAAGCCTAATTGGCCTACCTGTTTTCAGACAAGAATACAGTGATCCCTCACTTATCGCGGTTAATGGGGTCCAGAACCGACCGCGAAAAGTGAAAAACCGCGAAGTAGCATCACCCCCCCCCCATTTTTTACATACATTTTTTGTGTATAATATAAATAATACGTACATTCATTCTCTCACTCGCTCTCTCTCATATGATACGTGTGTGTGTGTGTGTGTGTGTAAGTGTACATACATACGTAGATGTAAATAAAGTGTACATAAATATGTTTTTAGAACTCTTTTATTCTTATAACAAGATGCGTAACTCACCTCTGACAATAGCTCCTCTCCGCTTGACTGACGATGATCTTGATAAATGACGATGAAACACCTGTGCAGTACGATGGAGGTGAAGAGGATGAAGATGATTTACTGCACAGGTTAATGAGAGCTTTACTGCTCCTCAGGTGACGTCTCATCGTCAGGTGCTAGAGGCGCTGGATCGTCAAGGGCAGCTTCCGCCCCTCAAGGGCGTCACAAGCACTACGTACTTCGCACAAAAAGGCACAAGAGAACAGCGAAAAGTTCCACGTGGCGAGACTAAGCAACACGAGCGATAAAGAACAATGAATGCGGTCTTCCTTCGCTGGGTATGGGCGCTCGGCAGGGAGAGAAGCTGGGTAAAATGTCTCGGCCAATCAGCTTGTGAGATTCCCGAGCCGACACGAGAACAAAATCTAGAGTCGGAAGCAATCTCTTGGGGGGGGGGGGGGGATGCTGGCCAGTGAATCAGAGAGGTGGATTTTGAGTTGTGCGGGCTCTCCGTGTTGATACCTGATGTTCTAATGTAGTCTCCCTGCCTTCTGCTAGCGCCCGGGCAACTTTCGCGCCATTTTTTCTCAATTTTGAATTTTTGATGAATATTTTTGAAAAATCCGCGATGCACTGAGGGCGCAAAAGGTGAGGCGCGAAGTAGCGAGGGATCACTGTACTTGCTTTCTATGGGCATACACTAGTTGATTAAAAATTACATATTTTGACTGAGCGACTCCGTACTCGGGGATGCACACCCTTGTAACCTCAGCAAAGCACATATAAAATCTTAGTCCAGTCTGATGAACGGTTCAACAGACAGACAGACACAGACACACAGACAAGAGATTCCATGCATTTATAGATAGATGCATCATTGTAAATTGTACAAGGATGTGTCTAAATGCACAATACCTCTGCACATTTGCAATTTGTCCATTAAAATTATCAACACCAGTAATAATTTGCTATAGATACAAAATACAGTAAACTACATTCAGCTGACTTCAACAGAATTTTCCAAAGACTGGAAGGAGGATTACACACCCTCCATACAGCAAACCAGGAGGCAACTGCTTGGCTTAAGGACTTTGCATTCGCTAAATAAATAAACAGAATTTATTTCTTGGAGCTAGAAGGTAAAATATTGTTGAACATCCTGATGTGTCAGAATTTGTTTTGGAATCAGTGATGCTGCGGAACATCTTGGTAATGATTGTTTAACTTTACTATAGAGATGAGACTCAACACTTTCGCCTAGATCTACTCCATAAGTCGTGTTAATATTCATTAACAAAGGCTCTGTTCTGCTGATATATCCAGTTTTAGTCTTGTAGTAATATTTTGTACTTGCTCTGTTATGTTAGTTTTCGTGGAGCTGCAGTGACAGATTTTAAAAGTTGTTTTTTGTGTGTGTTTTCATTTTTTGCAAGAAAGAAGCTGTGTGTGCAACTTTTTTCTTTCTCAATATGCTTGTCCGGTGGAAAAGGTGCAATCTTGCACTAATTTGCTATCTAACCACACTTACCACAATGCCTGTCACACTTAGAATTCCCCTCACCTTTCTGGTGCCCTCTGACTTCCTGCTGTGGTGTAGAGGGCAGAAGAGATACATCGACACATACAGTCACACGTCTACTTTGTGCACACACACAACTCTGAACAAACCTACATTCACACTTTGTCGAACATGGGGACACCATGCAGCGTTGGGTTTGAACCGCAGAACCCTAGATACATCCATGTGCGTCACTCGGTTTATTTTGGATTGAATGCTGATAACCCACATTTCTAAAGTTTTTTGTTGTTTTTTTACACCAGCACCAGGTGATATTTATCTTCATAGGAGAGCAATCATTTAGGCTGTGTGTCCACCAAGTCTGTTTTTTTTTTTCTGCTCTGAGTGTCTATTTTCTGTCCATTTTTTATGTAGTCCAATGTTTAATGGACTGAAAACCACTCTCAGCAATGAGCATTTTTTTTTCTTTTTCTTTTTTTTTGCGGTGTTTGGGGTGCTGAAAGCTGAAAAAAGTTGACTTTTGGAGAGCTGCAGCACTCATCAGTGGCACACCTCTGTAACCAACCAATCAGAATCAGGCTAAAAGAATACCATGATTATTATGTAACAGCAAAAGCTCAGAAGGATGTGTGTCTTCTTACCAGGGACAGTTCTAGGATCAGAGCTTTAGGGGTGCTGAGCACCCAATGAGCTCAGCCACCTCCACACACCCACCCTTTGTACACGCACACACGTGTTGTTTTGTTAGAGTTATCATCTTTCATACATCGCCTCCCTCGCTTCTAGTTAGTGAACATGGTATGTGATGATACATAAAAACAGTGACAGCTTGGCTTTAATATTCTGCTTATACCAAAAAAACAACAGCTTCTATCTCTCAAATTCAAACAGTGCACAGTGGTTGACTGACAATGCAATGTCTGCTACTAGCTGTCTTAGCTAACTCCTTCCTAACAATATGAAAAGTAATCAGGGCTTGACATTAACTTTTTTGCTCACCAGCCACTGTGGCTAGTGATTTTCTAAAGTGACTAGCCACTCAGCCTTTCCACTAACCACAATTTTGTGGTTGGAAAATTATGTTTAATATGATTGAAATTGACTATTGCATGCTAAAATTTACGTGAACTAAATTTACAACCTTTTTAAATGTAAGTGACCCTTATCATACCTGCCAACTACTCCGGTTTTGCCGTAATGGTTACGGTTTTCAAGACCCCATTCCGGGTTACGGCTTTATTAATCAGAATTACGTTTTTTCACTAAAAATTCAGTCAAAAATTTTAAATCGTAAAAAAAACACGAAAGCAATTCCAAACACGAGATCACTAGGAATCGTATCTAAATTTACCTGAAGCATTTGCTAAGCTAACGCTATCGCTATAGCTAACGCCATAGCTAGTCGTAGCACCTAACACTGATACAAAGAAGCAACTCCATCCCCGGTGATTGGGGCTCGCCGGAGGAACCAACCGAGGCAACAGTTGGACGGGAGCCGGATCGGAGTTCAAGTACAGCGGTGGTAGGAGACGGGGACCAGTGGAGGAGCAGCCGGAGCCCCAGCTGGATAAGTGGACTGTAGCTGGAGCCCAGCTACAGCGGCGGGGCTCGGCGGAGGAACTACTGAGGAAGACAGCGGTAGGTGGCGGGGCTCAGCAGAGGATCTACCAGGACCCCAGCTGGTCAGAAGCAGCTCAACTACAGCGGCGGTGGGCAGCGGGACTCGGTGGAGGAGCTGCCGGTACCCCGGCTGGACAGGAGCTCAATTGCAGTGGCGGTAAGCAGCGGGACTAGCAGCGGAGGGGGCTAGCTGAGGCCCAGCTGGATTCGAGGTCGGTCGGATCGGATATCGGCGTCAACAGCAGAGATTGTTTCACTATCAACAGGTCAGTAAAAATGCCACCAAAGAAGGAGGAAATGGAAGAGATCAAAAAATCTCTGAACTAAGTTCAGAGATTTTATCTTCTTGGAACATAAGTCAATATTATACGGTAATAAGTGGCATTCAGCGGTTTGTTTTATGTCATTTAAGCACAGTTCTGGTACTTAAAAATCATAAAACCCAGGAGCTTCGGCCCCCCTTGTCCCCCCACTGGGGCTCTGCCCCGGACCCCCCTGCTAAATTTTCAGATAATTTCCCCAACCCCAAATCCCATCCCTGGGTAAAGAATGACATACTGAGGCAGGCCAGAAAGTTACGGGGAACAGAAGTTTACCTAAATGAACATCTAACAAAAACTAATGCTGAAATAGCACGGCAAGCACGGATGCTGAAAAGACAAAATAAGATACAGGCAACATGGACAAGAAATTGTAGAGTTTGGATCAAACTAAATGGAACACCTGAGGAAGCAAAGAGTATAATAATCAGAGATCTTACTGACTTAAATAAATATAGATGAACACTGATTAAGAAAATTAACAGACTATGATAATCCATATCCACACACATGGCAAGTCTTTTCGTGAGGAATACTCCAAAGCATTTCCAGGAATTATTATTGTGGACTGTGAGCGCATATTCAGCCATGTGAACAAAGAACAAAACTGAGTTCAGGTCCAGTCTGTCAACTAAAGTTCTGGGCAACCTCATGACCAGGAAAATGATGATGACAGCTTCGGGTAACAAGTGCCACAGTGTGTTCCATTCAAAAGACCAACTGAAGAAAGCTAAGAGGTGCACCATGGAAAACAGCAATGCTTGAGAGTTACCATAGAGTTTGTCCTTGATTTTTTCCATCAGCATATCTGCATTGACAATTTAAGGAAAATAGAAACATGATTGTTGAAGAAATATGAGGTTGTTAGCCACATTTTAACTTGATTTAATGCTAATATTTGTTTGCTGTCGGGGGGCTTCGCCCCCCTGAACCCCCCACCAGGACTTTGTCCTGGACCTACCGAGGCCTGCAGCACCTGGATCCCGGCTAGCTACTAGGCTTTTCAGGTTTTAAAAGTTGGCAGGTATGCCTTATACTACATACATAAAAATAGAAACACTCTCTAATTATTTATGAACAGCAGTAAATACTGTAAAACAGTGGAGAAAAATATTTGCAATGTGAGAGTGAAGTACAGGTAGATTTGGGGTTCGTCCCAATTCTCATTTGTACCCGGCCTCCTACCCCTTGGCCCTTTAGGGCTTAAAATGATCCATATCAATTGGGACATCTCTTCAGGCTGCACTATGTCATAGTTGCTGATGGATTGAACTTAAATGGACACAGCCTGTTTTCACTAGAAAAAAATAAGAGAAGGAAAACTGATGAGGAAAAAAAGCATCATCTTAAGATTGAAAAGCTTCATCTTAAGGAGAAAAATGTCTCAAATTTACATGAACAATTTTAATCAGTAAAACTAGAAAAGCGCTCAGAGAGTGCATACATCCACCAAGGCTCCTTCCATCCCTTTTGGATCACCTCCAAAATGTAATGGGTTTGTATGTAGGCCTAGAGCCGATTCTGGTGAAAATTGCATCAAAGTCTGTCCATTTGTTTTGGAGTATTGTTGCTAACACACTGTGAGAAGATAAGAGCCTTGGCTGAGGTATGCATTCTCAGATCCTTACCAAAATGTAATGGGTTCCTCTCTAGCCCAAGAAGCACCTCTGGTAAAAGTTTCATCCAAATCCATTCAGTAGTTTTTGTGTAATCCTGCTGCACAAATACAAAGTCCTTGTTGGAGGTATGCACTCTCAGATCATCATCAAAATCTAATCATCTGGTCCTCGTGCCATTGCACACCTTTCCTGAAAATTTCATCAGAACCAAGAAACCAACGCCACTAAAAACATTGCCTCCTCCCTTGGCTGAGGTAAAAAAGTCAGAAATTTACTAGAAAGAAAGCTGCAAATTTACTGAGAAAATTTGGACGCCCTGGCAGACAGATTTTGGCCTGTGGCCACATATTTAACACCCCTGGACCAGTCCATTAAAAATACATATTTAGAGGATAAAGGATTATCCACACCAAACACGATAATGTTAACTATAAAATTATAGTTTTAAAAATCATTCTCCCTCCTCTCCATTTAACGGTATCGCTCTGACAGCAGAGCCATGAGCTGCACGCTTCACACCAGCTGATTTTTCTCTCCGCTCCAGACTTCGGACTGCCGCAGGTAGGATGAAGTGAGCACACGGTGCAAAGCAGAATCACGTTGCAAATAATTAATAATAATAATTTCAGCTTGGATGTATAGAGCTGTTCCAGAGGGCCACTTTATGCATCCAGTCTATGATCATTTCTCCTGATCTACCTATTGCGCACTCAGATCCTAATAAATGTCCCCAGCCGCTGTCATTTATTTCAGCCCTGCTGTCAGAACAAGTGACAGTGGTGGTCAGATGCTTTTTGATTGACTGAAAGTGTTTTTATCGTTAATAAACTCGGGAGTTGTGTTTTCCTAGCCTCACGTTGCAGCTACGTACTGAAGCCATCAGACACTTCTCCATGTGCGTGCATTGCAGCCAGGTGGGGCTCCAGCGCACCGCAGGTACGGGAGAGAGAGTGTGAGGGGGGGATCATACCATTTGCGTGGTGGGGGTGTTTTCATTTTTAAAAAGTTTAAACCAGAAACTACTGCATATGTTTTGGATGTTATTTCAGCTTGTCAAAAGACGAACTAAAATTTTATAATCACAACTTTTCTCACTCCAGTTTATAGGGGTGCTGAGTTTAAATTTAAGGGTGCTACAGCACCCCTAAAAAAGGCCTAACGCCTCCCATGCTTCTTACCAGTTTGATGTGATTTAGTGCATTTAGTAGAGAGTTTTAGAGCAAAATGTGTGAGATGCCGATGACACACTTTGAGTGACAGGCGAAGGGGTTGCTAGGATACGGGGCAAAGACATTTTTTTAAGCGCGTCTGCAAAATGCCCACAAAAACAGGTCTACAGCATTTTTACATTCTCAGTGGACACAGCCTTAATCTTTCTTTGATGCTTTCCTTATGAAAACTAAAAGGTTTACGTTGGCCCGCAGATCACGGATCTCAGACAACGGCTGGCAGAGTCCCAGAAAACCGTCCTTGAGCTGGAGGCCGAGCGAGAACAGCGGCAACGCGACTATGACAAGAAGCTGTTGCTGGCCAAGTCGAAAATTGAAAATGTGCAAGTGAGTGTATAGAAATGCAGAATCCTCTTGAAACTGAATAATTGGAAAGTGAAGTGCAAGAAAGTTTTGTCTGTTGGGCTCTTCAGGGGGAGAAGGAGTGTTTAAATTCTGAGACCACTGAGCTGAAGCAGAAGATTCGATACCTGCAGGATCAGCTGCTGCCTCTCAGCAAACAGAGGGAGTACCAGGAGAAGGAAATCCAACGCCTCAACAGGGTGAGTGCAGAAGACCAAAAGAAAGCAGCTGGCCAAGGGAGCAGTTTGTCTCAGTATAACTTTTTTTTTTTGGTCATTCACCAGGCTTTAGAGGAAGCCTTGAATCTGCACTCCCCTTCATCCTCCCAACAACCCCCTGGTCAGGGCAACTTTGCAGATGCAGCCAATAACCTTAAGAAGCAGGAGCTGCTCACTCAAATTGCTGTACTTAAAGAGCAGGTGAGAAATATTTGAAATCACGTGAAGATTTACACAGTTGTGCTCCTTCTAGACCTGAATTCCCTCAACTGCATTTTGCTCTCAGGTAAAAATCTTTGAAGAGGACTTCAGAAAAGAAAGGAGTGACAGGGAGCGAATGAATGAGGAGAAGGAGGACCTGAGGCGGCAAGTTGAGAGACTCCAGGGTCAGATTACTAATTTGACCAATCAGGTACGCTCTTTGTTTACACAGTGTTATAATGTATACAGTCTTAAGGAATACTGTGGTTTGCAAAAATTTGAACACCCCTTGACAAATGGCATATTTTGGTGATTTCTTTTATTATTGTTGTGGTTAGTCAACTGAGTAGGTTCCACTGACTTTTGCACCTGCCACAATTGTGCTATTATATTTTATTATTATTGTTCTGTTGAGATGAAAAGTATGTATGCATTAATGTTTGCTGGTAGTATTGTCATTTATTTTTCCGTATCCTACAGGGACTGTTCACATCTTTTCAATTAAAGACGCACTCCAGTGGCTAAAAATCATTATAAAAACAAATCTACATTGTCTAAAATGGTGTCTTATGCCCTTTTTTCTATATATAAAAAAAAAATCTTTCATTGTCTTACAGGTTCGGTTCAACATCTTTTCACTCCCACCCCCCTTCAAATGCCAGAATCAGAGACTAGACCCAACACGCATACCACAAGGCTAATCGTGGCTAGTGCTACATGAAACAGCATAAATCCTGTGATAAAAGGACTTACCGGTTGAAGGACATGCCCAGTTGTATGCACAGTGGCCCAGGATAATGACTGACACTATATTGGTCTTTAAAATCAGTTTAATGATAAAACCCATCTTAATTTGAGTCAGGTTTTTAGAACAGTTTGTTAAAAAATGCTAACTAGCCTGGAGGATAACTTCACTTAGGCCAGAGAGTCCTGATTGGCTCAACACTACCCATGTGCCAGCTTCATGCATAGTTACATCACAAAAAACGCTCCATCTCACCTCGCCTTTTCACGGGGTGGGGGTGGGGTGGGGGCTTAATTGAAACCTTACAGCAAAAAAACAGATATGAGACATTTGAGTGATTTCACTCTTGATACGTCTTTTAAGTCATAAAAACATGCTACAGACATGTTAACAAGAAAAAAAAACTCGATTTTTGGCAGAGTGTCACGTTAAAAAAAATTTGCTTGTTTGTAAAGGGGTGGACATTTATTTTTTTTTTTTTTTTGGACACCACTATAGTTGTGCATCTTTCTTTTGTGAACAAACTGCTTTAATGTGACATGCTTTGCGTTGCATTTATTATTCAGCTTCACCAGGCACAGAACGAATGTCAGAGAGAACGCACAGAGAGATGTAAACTGGAGAGACTGCAGATGCAGCATCACAAACAGGTACTGGCTGTTGCTCACATTTGAGCCTAATATCAATACAGTTAATGTTTATCAGTGAATAAAGTGATGCTGTCAGACTGGTTAGACAACATGTTTGGTTAGTTCAGAAATTTAACACAAGGCATTGCAGGGTTTCCTCTGGTAAGATTTCTGGGTGGCGGCCCGCGACACTTGAGTTTATGCCGCCACTCTATGGGGAAATATAAATTTAAGAAAAAAAAAATAAGAAGGAATGACAGTCTGCAAGCGCACACACACGAATAACGCGCGTGACCCGTCATCAGCGCGGAGTTCAGAAGCACCCCACCCGCGTGTTCTAGTCGCCAGGCAGAGTGTCTCGCTACTAGCGTCGCTGTCCAAGAGGAACATGAGCTTATTAAAGTACTGTAAATGTGGAAAAAAATCAGAAGAGGTACTTAAGCAGTGAAGGCATTTATCATTGTTTTAACCCGCTAGTAACAGGAGTAATAATGGAAGAGTCGCTTAGCTAACAGATGTGCTTAGAAGCTCAAGTTGATTCATTTTGTCTTCTTTTTAATTATTAGTTTTTTTCTTAATTCACACTTTACCTTAGTTAATATTTATTAACTAATTTATGTTCATTATTATGTACCTGGCAAGTTAAGATGACCGAAATTCACGAAGTCAATGACTTTAATCCGTCAGCAGCCTTCAGACAAACTAAATGTGCCAACCTTTGGATTTCAACATAAGGGAGGTTTTTCCTGTCATTTATGTAAACCATGACAAAAAAATCATGCAGGACAAAACGTGACACTTGATATTTTCTAACCTGTTTGTATACCACCATAGACGGAGAGAGAAGCTGAATTAGACAGGGCTCAGAGAGGGCAAGATGAAACAGAAGAGAGGAGCCAAGGAAAGGAAAGTGTTCAGGCAGAGGGTCCAGGAGAGGCGAGAGCAGAGGAAGGAGAGTAGGATGACACCAATAAAAAGTCCAAACACAGGACGTCTGGGTGGGACCTCAACTGGCCCAATATTCACACATTCAAGCCTCGGTTGCACAGTACTTCAAATGGTAAGTTCCATATGCAAAGTTACTGTGCAAAATTAAAAAAAAAAAAAAAAGAAAGAAATAGTATAAAATTAACATATTCCGTTTACGTTAGTGTCGTGCGTTTTCTGCCGCCCCCCACTCTCATCCCCGAAAAAATATGTTGCCACCGCGCCAAGCTCTTTAAGCCAGAGGAAACACTGCATTGACCGAAAGTTGCTTTTTAGCCTTTGGGGAGTAATCATGCAGAGGGAATCTTGCAGACTAGTGCCCCCTTGTGACAGAATGCAGTCATATTTTTACCAGGCAAATTGGGACTCTATTAAAAGAGCCTCACTCCAGCTAGCATGTTTGTCAGGGCATTGGGGATCAGCAGGTGGAACATTCACACTTCTCAGCGGGAGGCCGCTGCAGCAGATTTGAAGGTCAGCAGTGGTCTGTGCAATAACGGAGCTGCTGCATTCGCCAAGAGTAGCATCCGTGTACTGATTGGGGATCACGTGTGTACTTGTGATCCCTCGTAGGGGCAGCAGCAGGAAAGACGTACCTCAGACCCCACGTCAGGCTCAGTGAACGGCCCGCTGAGCCCCCCCTACTGTGGTCCCTTTGTGCAGGTGGGACCGCAGGCCCTTGAGGGTTGGCCCATACACTTTCCTCCCCGGATGCCCAATGCAGCAGGCGCCACAGCCGCAGCCGCCGCAGCACCACCCCCTGTACGAGACTTCCAGCCTGTTACCCCGGTAAGGGTGCTCTAAAGCCCCTCTGTCTCTGTCTCTGGAGTGACTCTGGTTCACTGAGGAAACACGGCTCTTTATTTTCTCTCACCTCTATTCCCTTTACTTGCTGGGGGCAGCACGCTTTCTTTCAGTAACCATTATTAGGCCATAGCAAACACTTAAGGGCTTCTGACTGTAATAATTAAAGACATTTAAAGATTTTTAACTTCCATGGGGCTTTCTCTTTTATCAGGGTTTTCCTTGGCAGATGTCATTCCCTCAACCTAGAGGGGCCAGAGCAGTAGGAGAGAGTTCACGACCACCACCAGAGAATGCAGGTAATGTACAGCAAACCAAGAACAGGATTTTAAGCAAATAATTTCACAGCAGTTGCCTGTGAGGTTTCACCTGATTTGTAATGGTGGTTTAATCTTGTTTTCATGTTAATGCTGGTACGTTCTATACCAAGATTGACATAAGACATTTTAAAACAAAATGATAAAGACGCATGTCTCATATCAAGGTGATAATTAAATAGTTTTTTTGTTGCATGTGTGTCTTTGGTTGGCCCTGTATGGTAGAGCCTGTACTGAAATGGCCCTCCAAAACACAAAATATTTCATTTCTAGCAGTGGTTTAAGAGAGACTTTCACAATAGATGCCAGAGTTTTAAACTAAGTAACCAAGCCAACAGTGAGGTTGGCTTGGTTACTTAGTGACCAAGCCAACTCACTTAGTGAGGTCTTTCCATGAGCTAACCTTCAACTGATACTCCAGAGAGAGAGAGAGAGAGAGAGAACTCACTATACTATTAAGTTAGGTGATAATGTAATGATCAGTTAATTTCTAAAGTTTTGACAAAAGACAAACAGTCAGGTTTCATATTCAGTAATAAACATGCTCATGGGTGATCAGAAAACTAACCCAGCCATGGGGTGCACAAACCAGTGTACTTTTAGTGCTGGTCCCAAGCCCAGGTAAATGGGAATGATTGTGTCAGGAAGGGCTTCCGATGTAAAACCTTTGCCAAATCAAACATGCAGATCATGACGAGTGAGACTTTCATACCAGATCGGTCGAGGCCAGGATTAGCAACGACCACCACCGGTGCTGTTAACTGACAGGATGCTGGTGGAAATTGGGGTACTGTTGGTCAAAGATCGAGGAGGAGGAGATGGGGAAGGCGTGTTAGGAGGGAGAGAGAGAAAAGGAAAGGTAGAAGTGTGGAGGTGAGAGTAGGGACTTTAAATGTAGGGACTATGACTGGTAAAGGCAGAGAGTTGGCTGATATGGTGAAAAGAAGAAGGGTAGCTGTACTGTGTGTTCAAGAAACCAGATGGAAGGGAAGCAAGGCTAACAGCATTGGAGGTGGATTTAAACTCTTCTACCATGGTGTAGATAGGAAAAGAAATGGAGTAGGAGTAATCTTGAAGGAAGAGTATGTGAAGAGTGTTCAGGAGGTAAACAGGGAGTCAGACAGAAAATTGAGTTTGAAGCAAGAAGTCAAAGGTGTGATGTTGAATATTGTCAGCGTGCATGCCCCACAAGTTGGATGTCTGGTAGAAGAGAGCGAGGAATTCTGGAGTAAATTGGATGAAGTGGTAGAGAGTGTTCCCGGGGGGAGAGAGTGGTGATTGGAGCGGACTTTAATGGACATGTAGGTGAAGGGAACAGAGGTGATGAGGAAGTGCTGGGTAGGTATTCTCTTAAGGAGAGAAATGTGGAAGGACAGATGGTTGTGGATTTTGCTTAAAGGATGGAAATGGAAAACACATACTTCAAGAAGAGAGAAGAACATAGGGTGACTTACAAGAGTGGAGAAAAGGGCACACAGGTGGACTACATCTTATGCAGAAAGAGCATCTGAAGGACATAGGAAACTGCAAGGTGGTGGCAGGGAAGAATGTTGCGAGACAGCGCCGGATGGTAGTCTGTAAGATGACTTTGCAACGCAAGAAGAGGAAAATCTGCAATTGCCCAGTTTGGGATCAATAAAGTACATCTACTGATCTATCTAAAATGGTGAAGGCAGAGCCAAAGATTAAGTTGGGGAAGTTACAGAAGGAAGAAGGTCGCACAAAGTTCATGAAGGAGTTGATACATGCTCTGGGTGGTCGGGAAGAATTACCAGATGACTGGCAAAGTACAGCAAAAGTATTGAGGGAAATAGGTAGAAAGGTATGTGGTGTATCCAGTGGACAGAGGAAGGAAGACTTTGAACTTGGAAGGAGTACTTTGAAGAGCTGATGAAAAAAGAAAATGAAAGAGAGAGGAGGATGGATGAAGGAAAGATAGTGAACAAGGAAGTCCCGAGGATTAGTAAGGCAGAAGTGAAGGCAGCTTTGAAGAGGATGAACAATGGAAAGGCGGTTGATCCAGATGACATACCTGTGGAGGTATGGAGATGTTTAGGAGAGATGGCAGTGGACTTTTTAACCAGATTGTTAAGCACAATCTTGGAGAGTGAGAGGATGCCTGAGAAGTGGAGAAGTGTTTTGGTACCAATTTTCAAGAACAAAGATGATGCTCAGAGCTGTAGTAACTACAGAAGCATAAAGTTGATGAGCCACAAATCAGATCCAATAAATGACTACTTGCCTTTGCTGAGGAGCATGTTGCGTGGACACAGGAGAACTAGTCCAGAGTGCACTTCAGTGATAAGAGTAAGTTCAATTTATTTGGGTCTGATAGGAAACAATATGTTCGATGTCAAACTGGGGAAAGACTGAACCCAAAGTGTGTAAAGAAGTCAGTTAAATTTGGAGGAGGAAGTGTCTTAGTTTAGGGGAGGTTTTCTGCAGCCGGAGTTGGGCCTCTTGTACACCTACATGCAAGGTGAATGCAAATGTTTATGTGAACCTCCTTCAGCAACATGCAGTGTTTGCTTCACTGCAGTTGTCTCCCAATCAGCATACAATTTTCATGCAAGACAAGGCCCCTGTCACACTGCAAAATGGGTTAAACAGTTCCTTGAATCTAACAATATTGAAACAATGAAATGGTCAGCCCAGAGTCCAGATCTAAACCCCGTAGAGAATCTCTGGAAAGTCCTTGGTGACAAAGTACAGGTACATCTCAAAAAATTAGAATATGCTGGTGTTTGTCCACTGTGTTTTATCAAGACCAAAAGTCAGTGCAGTTGTCTACCAGGAAATTTAAGAGCACTTCAGGCTTCCCTCTGCTGACAAGCTTTATGGAGAAGCTGATTTCATTTTCCAGCAGGACTTGGCACCCCCCCCCCCCCCCACACACACACACACTGCCAAAAGTATCAAAACCTGGTTTAATGACCATGGCATCACTGTTTGATTGGCCAGCAAACTCTCCTGACCTAAACCCCATAGAAAATCTATGGAGTATTGTCAAGAGGAAGATGAGAAACACCAGACCCAACAATGCAGACGAGCTGAAGGTCACTATCAAAGCAACCTGGACCTTCATAACACCATACCTGCCAACTACTCCGGTTTTGCCGTAATGGTTATGGTTTTCAAGACCCCATTCCGGGTTACGGCTTTATTAATCAAAATTACAGTTTTTCACTAAAAATTCAGTCAAAAATTTTAAATCGTAAAAAAAAACACGAAAGCAATTCCAAACACGAGATCACTAGGAATCGTATCTAAATTTACCTGAAGCGTTTGCTAAGCTAACGCTATCGCTATAACTAGCGCCATAGCTAGTCGTAGCACCTAACACCGATACAAAGAAGCGACTCCGTCCCCGGTGACTGGGGCTCGCCGGAGGAACCAACCGAGGCAACAGTTGGACGGGAGCCGGATCGGAGTTCAAGTACAGCGGTGGTAGGAGACGGGGACCAGTGGAGGAGCAGCCAGGGCCCCAGCTGGATAAGAGCCGGAATTGGAGCTCAACTACAGCGGCGGGACTCGGTGGAGGAGCTGCTGGTACCCCAGCTGGACAGGATCCCAATTGCAGCGGCGGTAAGCAGCGGGACTAGCAGCGGAGGGGGCTAGCTGAGGCCCAGCTGGATTCGAGGTTGGTCGGATCGGATATCGGCGTCACCATCAGAGATTGTTTTACTATCAACAGGTCAGTAAAAATGCCACCAAAGAAGGAGGAAATGGAAGAGATCAAAAAATCTCTTGGAACATAAGTCAATATTATACAGTAATAAGTGGCATTCAGCTGTTTGTTTTATGTCATTTAAGCACAGTTCTGGTACTTAAAAATCATAAAACCCAGGAGCTTCGGGGGGCTTCGGACTGTGAGCGCATATTCAGCCATGTGAACAAGAACAAAACTGAGTTCAGGTCCAGTCTGTCAACTAAAGTTCTGGGCAACCTCATGACCAGGAAAATGATGACAGCTTCAGGTAACAAGTGCCACAGTGTGTTCCTTTCAAAAGACCAACTGAAGAAAGCTAAGAGGTGCACCATGGAAAACAACAATGCTTGAGAGTTACCATAGAGTTTGTCCTTGATCTTTTCAATCAGCATATCTGCATTAACAGTTTAAGGAAAATAGAAACATGATTGTTGAAGAAATATGAGGTTGTTAGCCACATTTTAACTTGATTTAATGCTAATATTTGTTTGCAAACTCCCCACCAGGACTTTGTCCTGGACCTACCGGGGCCTACAGCCCCTGGACCCCGGCTAGCTACTAGGCTTTTCAGGTTTTAAAAGTTGGCAGGTATGTAACACCTCAGCAGTGCCACAGGCTGAGCACCTCCATGCCATGCCGCACTGATACAGTAATGAACCCAAAAGGAGCCCCGACCAAGTATCGAGTGTGTACATGGACACACTTTTCAGTCGGTCCACATTTGTATTAACAAACTTTTTTAAATTAATTTTGTGTAATATTCTAATTTTTTGAGAAACTGAATTTGAGGTTTTCATGGTCTGTAAGCCATAATCATCAAAATTAAAATAAATGAACACTTGAAATATATCACTCTGTGTGTAATGAATCTATATAATATATGGGTTTCACTTTCTGAAATGAGTGACAAAAAATATTGCACTTTTTCATGATATTCTAATTTTTTTAGATGTACCTGTAATGGCTAAGAAACCCACTACAGTTACTGAACTATGGAAGAGACTGTAAGAAGAATGGACCAAGATCAAATCAGAGCAGTGTGAGAAACTAGTGATGTCCTGATGTCCACAGATGTGCTGAAGTCATTCAAAGCAAGGGCCTCTATACTTCCTATTAATTTTTTTTAATCCTATAGCCCTAAAAAAAGCCATTGTTGAAATCTTCTCTTCTGACACAGTGGTCACTGTTCTCTGATTTTGCTCAGTGTCTTTTGTTTTGTTTTACAAAATAAATGTTTGTGTGGAAGTGCCTTGTTTATTTAAAAAAAAAAACATTTTTTTTAACTTTCATTTATACAGGGATGTTCCATTGAGAGGCATCCTCTCTTTTTCAAGGACACCGTATTCACTTTCACACAGTTATACATTCACACCTGGAAGCTGCCCAGTACAACCACAGAATGACTTGTGGTCACTGAGCCGCTCCAGTACATGCTACTATAGCAGTAGTACAGCTGATTGTCAAATTCTGAACAATTACAGTGGGGCAAAAAAGTATTTAGTCAGCCACCAATTGGGCAAGTTCTCCCACTTAAAAGATGAGAGAGGTCTCCAATTTTCATCATAGGTATACCTCAACTATGAGAAACAAAATGAGGGAAAAAAAATCCAGAAAATCATAATGAAGGATTTTTAATGAATTAATTGGTAAATTCCTCGGTAAAATAAGTATTTGGTCAATAACAAAAGTTCATCTCAGTACTTTGTTATATACCCTTTGCTGGCAATGACAGAGGTCAGACGTTTTCTGTAAGTCTTCACAAGGTTTTCACACACTGTTGCTGGTATTTTGGCCCATTCCTCCATGCAGATCTCCTCTAGAGCAGTGATGTTTTGGGGCTGTCGCTGGGCAACACGGACTTTCAACTCCCTCCAAAGATTTTCTATGGGGTTGAGATCTGGAGACTGGCTAGGCCACTCCAGGACCTTGAAATGCTTCTTACAAAGCCACTCCTTCATTGCCCGGGCGGTGTGTTTGGGATCATTGTCATACTGAAAGACCCAGCCACGTTTCATCTTCAATGCCCTTGCTGATGGAAGGAGGTTTTCACTCAAAATCTCACGATACATGGCCCCATTCATTCTGTCCTTTACACGGATCAGTCGTCCTGGTCCCTTTGCAGAAAAACAGCCCCAAAGCATGATGTTTCCACCCCCATGCTTCACAGTAGGTATGGTGTTCTTTCTCCTCCAAACACGACAAGTTGAGTTTTTACCAAAAAGTTCTATTTTGGTTTCATCTGACCATATGACATTCTCCCAATCCTCTTCTGGATCATCCAAATGCTCTCTAGCAAACTTCAGACGGGCCTGGACATGTACTGGCTTAAGCAGGGGGACACGACTAGCACTGCAGGATTTGAGTCCCTGGCGGCGTAGTGTGTTACTGATGGTAGCCTTTGTTACTTTGGTCCCAGCTCTCTGCAGGTCATTCACTAGGTCCCCCCGTGTGGTTCTGGGATTTTTGCTCAGCGTTCTCATGATCATTTTGACCCTACAGGGTGAGATCTTGCGTGGAGCCCCAGATCGAGGGAGATTATCAGTGGTCTTGTATGTCTTCCATTTTCTAATAATTGCTCCCACAGTTGATTTCTTCACACCAAGCTGCTTACCTATTGCAGATTCAGTCTTCCCAGCCTGGTGCAGGTCTACAATTTTGTTTCTGGTGTCCTTTGACAGCTCTTTGGTCTTGGCCATAGTGGAGTTTGGAGTCTGACTGTTTGAGGTTGTGGGCAAGTGTCTTTTATACTGATAACGAGTTCAAACAGGTGCCATTAATACAGGTAACGAGTGGAGGACAGAGGAGCCTCTTAAAGAAGAAGTTACCGGTCTGTGAGAGCCAGAAATCTTGCTTGTTTGTAGGTGACCAAATACTTATTTTACCGAGGAATTTACCAATTAATTCATTAAAAATCCTTCAGTGTGATTTTCTGGATTTTTTTTTTCTCATTTTGTCTCTCATAGTTGAGGTATACCTATGATGAAAATTGGAGACCTCTCTCATCTTTTAAGTGGGAGAACTTGCACAATTGGTGGCTGACTAAATACTTTTTTGCCCCACTGTAAGAATAACTTACTGTAGCGCGTTGCTCCCAACATTGGTCATTTATGAGGGAAACCAAGGCGGGGTAAAGCGCTCATGCATGCACACTGGTTTTCACGGTGAATTGCAGTGTATAAAGAAAAAGAACGCACAATCTGGTGTGCACACATTTTTATCAATGTGAAAAAATTTTTGCACACGTCCTTTTCAGATTTTGTAACTGTGCCATCTTTCAGTATGAAAGCATGCAGTCCTTTATACGTGAGGCCCCTCGTCTCTCTTTTCTGCCTTCAGAACCAAATCTCCTGTAAACACAGTTAAAAACAAACAAACAAAGAACTTAACTTCGGCCAAGCCCGGCGATGTCAGTTACAGAGGTTTGGAAAATAAAAAGTTAAGATGGACTCCGGTGGATATAAATCCCCTATAAAAACAAATATACATTGTCTAAAATGGTATCTTATGCCCTTTTTTCTCCAAAAAATTCTTTCATTGTCTTACAGTTTTGTGTCAAAATCTTTTCACTTTTCCTTCTTCAAACGCCAGGATCTGTCCACCCACATCCCACAAGGCTAATAATAGTGGCTAACGCTATATTAAACAGAATAAAACTTGATAAAAAAAAGACTCACCAGTTAAAGGACATACCCAGTTGCATGCACACTGGCCCAGGATAATGACTGAAACTGCATCAGCCCTTAAAAGCAGTTTAATGGTAAAACCCATCTTAATTTGAGTCAAGATTTCAAAGCAGCAGGCCAAAATGCTAGCTGGGTCTGGAGGGTACAGTAACTTCAGTTAGGCCAGAGAGTCCTGATTGGCTCAACACTACAGACCCATTACAGTTAACGTCACCAGAAACGCTCTGTCCAAATTCCCCTTTTTTCACAGGGCAGGGTTGAAGTGAAACTTTAAAGCAAAAAAACAGATACATGAGACATTTGAGTGATTTTGCTTTTGATATGTCTTGTAAGTCATAACAAACATGTTACAGACATGTTAGCAAGAGAAAAAAAACTTGATTTTTGGTGGTGTGTCACTTTAAGGGTAGTATCTCACTTCAACAGCTGACAACTAGTTGGAGATGTTTTTTTAAATTGTAACATATGCAAATGTGCAACAATTTTCACTTGTTGCACAGATAATGTCAGTGCACTAAATGATATACAGTATAGCATCATATTTCTGTTCATTTTCTATGTAGTCCAGCATTTAATGCCCTGTTGGCACAAAAACACTCTCAGCACTGTTTCAGATTTTTTTGAACATGTTCAGAATTCCCACAACACGAGGAGAGTGAGGCCCTGTGACTCAGGAGAGGAAAATGTGAATCCCTGCGAACGTTGGAAGAGATTTATGTAGACTGTGTAAAATGTTGTTCTCCAGCTAGTCACAAGCTGTCAAAGCCCAGTGAGATACTACCTTATCTCACTGTCATGTACACCACGACATCCCATTGTGGTGTACACAGTTTTATATGATTTTTTTTAAAAATTACTTTAAATTTATTGTGCACTCTCTGTGGAGCTTTCCAATGCATGAAAAAAATACAGAAACACAGATTTTTTTTAGTGGACTAAGAAGTTTGACATACCTGCATGGCTACTGTCGTCTTCATGGTCTGGTAAGAATATGACTTCATAACATGACTATGCAGTTCAGCAAGAAAATCACAGTTTAAAAGCTTCATACTCCAAGGACCTTTTATGGAAGGACTCTGAATGGCAAATGATTTTGCAGTGGATTTTTGGGGAAAAGGGGTGGCAAAGGGATGCTGATTGGCCTCTGAGACAGTTGAACCCAGCGGGTATTTACAGGCTGAAACAAAGGCCACAGCACAGGGGTAAATGCTGTCAATCACGTTTTAACCACCTTGTATAGTGAGACGCCATGGTGACAGGCTTACAGATGAGGTCAGGCAGGAGTCTCCGTGGACCATGATGTTTGCAGATGATGTTATGATCTGTAGTGAGAGTAGGGAGCAGGTAGAAGAGAACCTGGAGAGGTGGTGGCATGCACTGGAGAGAAGAGGAATGAAAGTCAATAGAAGCAAGACAGAATACATGAGTGTGAATGAGAGGGAAGCAGGTGTAGTGGTGAAGATGCAATGAGTAGAGGTAGTGAAGTTAAATGAGTTTAAATACCCGGGGTCAACAATCCAATGCAATGGAAAATGCACCAGAGAGGTGAAGAAGAGAGTGTAGGCAGGGTGGAGTGAGTGGAGACAAGTGTCAGGGGTGATTGGCAACAGAAAGATAGCAGCTAGAGTGAAAGGGAAGATTTACAAGACAGTGAGACCTGCTATGATTTACGGTTTGGAAACAGTGGCACTGACAAAAAGACAGGAAGCAGAATTGGAGGTGGCAGAGCTGAAGATGCTAAGATTCTCATTGGGAGTGACTAGGAGGGACAGGATTAGAAATGAGTATATCAGAGGAACAGCTCTGGTTGAGCAGTTTGGAGACAAAGTAAGAGAGGCAAGGCTGAGATGGTTCAGACATGAGCAGAGGAGTGATAGTGGGTATATTTGACAAAGGATGTTGAAGATGGAGCTGCCAAGCAGGAGGAAAAGGAGAAAGACCACAGAGAAGATTCATGGATGTAATGGAGGAGGACATGGAGAGGAAGATGCAAGGGATATGGTGAGATGATCCACTGTGGCGACTCCTAAAGGGTGCAGCTGAAAGAAGAAGAATAGAGGGATGGTCATCTCTGGCCTCGAGTGGACCAGGAGTGCACCTTCTTCAAAAACACAAATGGTTGCCCAGCAATCTTAGGAGAGAGAAGCTTCCTGTTTTCAACTAACGCTCCAGTATCATGGCCTGTAACCCTGCAAAAAAATGAAAACAGCATACAATAACCTGCCGTTGATGCTTCAGACATACACACACATCCATACAGTCTATTTGTCCTCATAGTATACTGTAAAGACTGAGGCTGAGAGTAATGCTGCCTGGTGCTGTTTTGTATGTGTAGACCAACCAGCGGCAGCAACAGCAGCAGCAGCAGGAGGAGGAGGCGGAGGCGGAGGAACGGGATTTGGAAAAAGGGAACGACAGAACATTGACCCCGGAAAGCACTAAAGCATCACCGTGCCCACCTGACGGAGTCTGGGTAGTAGCATGAAACCAGTTTGTTTTTGATTTGACAGGTGTGATTTGATCTATAATTTTCCTACTGAACTTGTAGATATCCTATTGTAATGTTGTTTATACTTGGTTTTATAAGGCTATTTGTGAAACACTTCCCTATTCTGAATATATACATGAAATATTGTTTAGACTTTTTTTTTCCTTTTTTATTGGGAACTTAAGTCATTTGTTAAATAGGTTGGAATAATTCTTTTTTCTCCTCAGAAAACTTACCTGTGTGATGATTGTCTCTCTGCAAGTATGTTAACAACTTGACACTTAATTTTATTACTTGTAGGGATACAGCAAGCCATTCCCCAATATAACTAAAACTGCATATGCTCATTCCAACCATGAATGATTATATAGGCACACAGAATCATAGAAATTACAATGTGAATGTCAGTTTGCTTTTATGAGGGTTTCTTCAGAACCATCAGTGTTATAGAGCTGTCCCATAACTGTGTTACTGTTCAAAAGTGGTTGTTGAAATACCAAAAAAAGGAAAAAAAATTGGGAAATGAATTTTGATGGTATCATACCAAAACCATGATTGTGATTATTGATAATTTATTTATAACCTGCTGTTTTGATAGTTGCATTGACTAAGTGTAAATCATTGTCTTTAGTAAATGCTGTTCTTTCTATGTTGTTAGTGTAATCCCAATATATTGTAGCTATTGACATTGTATGTTTGTATCAGACACAACACACAGTACATACACAGCCTTTTTTCCCCATGATGGACCTAATCTCATTAAACGACACTTCTACTTGATTTGACCACTCATTCCAATATTTGCATTCATCCTACTGTATCCTGTACTGTTGCGCACAGTCTATCCCCGACACGCAGCACCCAAATCTTCATCCTCCAGTTCCTGCTAATCACATGGACTAACTGACTCTTTTATTATTAGCGCTCAGCAGTGAAATCCGTCCTTTTTTGGAGGCCCTAGATCATTTGTTACAGCAGGTTAAGAAAAAAAAAAAACCTCTCTGCCAGAACGTCTGGCTTTGCTTTGTGTCCACTTCAACAACCAGCAATCCACGCCTTGCCGACTGACCTGTGAACTACTGTAACACGAAAGTCAAGAGCCCCCAATAATAGACGGAGGATTCACGCCGCCAAATCACGTGTGTTACTATTTTTAACAACTCCAAGTCTAGAAATCAAGCCTTGCCTGTTTAAACTGAATACCAACTACAGTTTCCTTTAGTATAGTGTATTTCAAGTAGTCACATGAAGGGCTTCAAAATGAGTGGAGATGTCTTTGAAAAAAACAAAAGCTTGATTTTATCTACAAGTTAATAAACAGGGAACAAAATCCTAATGGGTGAGAGTGGAAATGAGACATTAACAGAACTGCACTTTGAAAGGTACGCTGTAATTAATGGCAGTTGTATTTTCCTGGTTTGTAGCCTTTCTTTTTCTTTTTTGCTGTAGGAAAAAGCACATGTGAGACTTTTTGTATTTGACTGGCTTAATAAATCTATTCTAAATGTCTTATTACTATCCCACCATGATTCTTTGTCTTCAGATTTTGTGTGGGGACTAGAAAGTTTGTGTGAGGACAAGGATTTTGCCGCACAGTTTTCACCACCCCTTACACAGTGACGTGCACACGAGCGTGATGTTCTTCATGATTTATTGGCGTTAATTAACACTTAGGATGTAATGAACAGGTCCTGTGATGAGAAGATGACATGGCACTGTGGGATTTCAGGGCAGCCTGAATGCACTGAAGAGCTGACCAGACCCCCAGATTCCAAAGAGGCACCACAGGCTTCCTGTTTTCAAGCCTCCTCTTCATTCATCATGCCACCTTCGCCTGTCAGAAGCTGTCACATTACTCTACCACTGCATCTGAGAACAGCTACTTCTACACATGCACTACAAATCTTAATCGGCAGGCTTTAATTGACCCCCTGGACGTACAGTGAGAGTAGGTAGGTATTAATGTCGTCTCGGATCTTAGAAATTTTGACACTTGGGTGCCACCTCATCACCGGCTTCCCGTGTGGGCCCACCAGAAACTTCTCAAAGTTCCACTTGATGTCGCTGATCTTCAGAGGCTCCCAGAACAGTCGGCCATTGACGTCACCAAAGTTGTCTCCGACTGGAGGGCAGGAGCTCTGTGGGGGACAAAGAGGTTCTCACTGACGAAGAAAATATTGGAAGTTTTATTTAGAAACTATACTGCACTTGGTTCCACTGTATACTGTAGCATGTTTGGGTTTTTTTTTTTTAGTTCAGTTTAGGCAAAATGAGCAGATGTTATGGTGGTGTGTCCATCCATTCAGTTAGCAAAAAAAAAAAAAAAAAAAAAATCCTACTCCTGTGCAGTTGCCCGGATGGTCACCAAACACGCACACACACACACACTGCTCCTCAGGTGGGTCTATGTCCAGGTTGTGCTCAAGGTCAGCAGTCAGAAGCTCCGGGCACTACCACTTTTAATTCTGTTGTCACTTTTATTTTCCAACTGTCAGAGGAAGCATCTCGGCATGTGAAAGTGCAAACAGCAATCCTCCATTGGTTTCCTGAAACTATGCATAATCCTGGCCTTAATGCTGAGTTTGATGTTTTTATATTATGTTACAGTTAAAGAAGTTAACGCATTAATTATCCCAGCCTTAATATACAGTATAAACGGTCTGGTTTGCATCAGTTAACTGCATTAGTTAAACTGCTGTTTTGTGTCTTTCAAGCTGTGCACTGATGTAATAAAAATAGTGTAGAATTTTAGCAACTTTGGGTTTTAGTGACACATCATGTCCAATAAAATAAGTGAACGGCCGCCCCAGTGACTCCCAACTGTGGGTCGCAGTCCTCTATGAGAATGACCCACGCTCCCAGGCCACCATTCCTGCTGCAGTTTTCTTTGTGGCTACCCCCCCCCCCCCAGTCTGCAAAATTTAGTGCATTTAGATATGTTCAAACATTGCAAAATAATATGGACAGATATTTTGATGCTGTATATTCTTTGTTCAAAGCATAACTTACCTTAAGAAAAGTGAAAACCTTTTGCTCATCTTCTCCATTCACATCCCCCTTGTCCAACAGCAGGAAGTTTGGAACAAATCCATTTCCCGGTCTAACGTGCCTGGAATCCAGAGAGTACATCCTATCAGTGGACGGCGGGCCTCTGAGTGTTCGCTGGCTTGGCAGCTCTAGATATGACCCACGCTGAGCCAAAACTCGTGTCCAAAGTTTACTCCAAAGCAGCTACTCTGACCTGATGCAATCTGAGACGTAAATTCTGTGTGTGTTAGCGAGGCCACAGAGAGAAACCGATCCCACTGCCAAAGGATGTTTTCCTGATGAAATGAAGGCTCGCTGATTGACGGAGGATTTACTGTTATTGCAAATTCCTTTCTGCATCATGCTTTGAAGTTTCTCATGTTCCTGCACATAAGTACACGTCTGGGAATGACTTTGTGGCTCCTAAAGAAATATGAAGCTGAACTGAATACATAATCCTATCAACTTATTCTTTTTTGGGGGGGTGGGGGGGACTACAACAACAGTATGTATTTTCATTGTGATTCAACAAATATTTCTCACTTCAAAGCCGGCAAGATTTCGTCTCTTTCTCCTGGTTCCTGTTTCCCAAACTGGTTGCATGGAAAGCCAAGAATGGTGAATTTAAAGGGTTTCAACTCCTCGTGCAGTGCATTCATCTCTGATAAAGACAGGACAGAAAGTTCAGGAATGAAAGCTTCAGTTTGCCTTTGTTTTAAACTGCAAAAATGCTGCCGTTTCTCACCCTCATACTGAAAGGTGTACCCTCAGTATGTAGCCACGTTGACAAAGAGGACGCTCTTGCCTCTGAAGTCGCTGAAGTTGACGGTGCGACTCCCGTTCAGGCTCTTTGCCCAGTACTTGTAAATGGTGCCATTTGCGGATGAGTCACACAACTGGGGACACAAACAAAAGGTCAAAGCACATTATGGTTGTTTAAACTGGCAGCTGGCCAGTCACTCCATATGCTTGAGCACGCAAGCTGCGCGCTCGTGTGAAGCGTGTTTGCTTCACAGAGGCTTTTATAGATGGATATCAAATGTCTTCTGCTGGGCCTAATATTTTGTCATAAATTTGTTCACTTGTCTCTATAGCACAAGCCTGGCGTACAGCTGACTTCTTGCCTGGTGCAAATATTTGATGACAGTTTCTGCTGTTTCAGAATGGGCTGAATGTCCTGCCAGTGAAATCCTGATAAGGTTTAATCCAGTTTCAATATTTACAAGCGGACCGGGTCTCTGCTGCTCCTCCGTGCCTCTGCCGGTGAAGGGCTGCAGTTCTCCTGGCATCTGGACCTCAACGAAAAACAAGCCTCTTTTCAGCAGGAGAACTTTGCTCCCAGAGAGGTGGGGGTTCTAGAATCAACTGAAATTCACGGCTCGGGCCTGATGTTTTTAATTTGTCTGCAACCATTCAAAAATAATGTTATCTCTATCTTGATTTTTTTTTTCCCCTTATGATGGCACACGGGAAGAGGATGAAAATGACGGGGCGTTGCAAATAAACAAATTAAAAAAAAAGTGCCCCTTTTGCTGGTTTCTTTTGGAACACTTTTGCCACCAAATACATAAAGAGCAGCTGTCATCACTGAGGCAATCAGCCAGCTGTTCGCGAAACTGCCATCGACATATGGAAGGTCGCACGGCTGAGGTCTGCTGACGCTTCCATCTGTCGGCTTCGTCCTGTGGGGATCAACAGGTGCACCTACCTGTGTGAAGGCCGGTTCGGCCGCGCTGGGCCGCAGCAGCCCGGCCAGCAGCAGCGGCAAGAGGCGCCACATCTTCCCCCGACACGGCAGCTGCTCTCTGTGGATGTCCGTCTGCCTCTCCCCCGGGATGAATCGACTGCTGCTGGAGGAGGGGAGGGAAGGGGGGGGGGGCAGCTGGCTGACATGTCGTCATCCGCTGACGTAGACGTATGAATGAATGAATGAATGAATGACGAGTGCTATGGCAAGCCGTTTTAACATTTCCAGATATCTATATTTACATTCTAACTATCTAGAATGAACATTCTGGATATCTGAAATAGAATTCTTACAAGGAGAAACTCGTTTATTTCAATTAACTCTTTGAGTGTGAGAATTTGCGTGCCCCTAGTGGCGGAGCGCGGCACTGCGCCTGCCTTCTCACTGACTTTGTCAAAAGTAAGTGAGAAATTTCTGTTTTGTTTTGTTTTTTTAAATGTACTAATTTCTTGTTCATATACTTTGAAGATAAGATGATGAGGTACCTCTGTACAAAAGACGGTGTCAAAAGACTGAACCATTTTTTGTGTAAATACGTCCAATGTCCAGTTTTGACTGAGTTATGGAATTTAAAGAGCTGCTGTGACATTATGCAAATTAGATGCATAAATTTGTTCCTATCTGAAACTTTGAATCATAATTTACATCTTTCTAATTGACAGTATGCCATTTTCTCTTACCGCTTTCAAGCTATAGCCTTGGAAATCTGAACTATTTTATTGACAAAAAATATTTACCACTCTTGACCACTAGGGGTTATGTTGCAGTTTGGCAACATACACACTCGGATATCTACAATCCAATTGTTACTAGTCATAACTCATTTGAGATAGTCAATATTCCTCAGTAGATATCCAAAATATGTTTACAGATATCTGTAAGTATATTGCTACTAGTCACAATTTCAATTACAGATATCTGAAATTGAATTTTAGATAGTCATAATATGAATAGTGGATATCTATAATATTTCTACTAGTAAAAATGTATTTTGGATGTCCACAATTACATTATAGATATCTGGAATGTTTTTTTTTTTTTTTCACTGTGGATACCCAAAATGAAAACTATGACTAGTAACAATTGGATTGTCATCACATCATCATCATAGCAGTCTCTCGGGGGCGACAATGACTGTTTCATTTAGGTCTCATCAGATTCCTCCACGCAGCTCTGTAATTCGCCTTGCTGCCAGAAACTCCTGACCTTGTTAACCCGGACAATGTCCGAGCCAGTATGAGTTGCTCTCTGACTGACCATTTAATGAAACTGCTTGTAAAGTATTTGAGTACCGCTAGCTTTTGCTGGGCTAGCGACACATTCTTGGCAGATAGAGGTATTATCAGTGGCAAGGACAGGCCAAGACAAACTGACTCCAGTATCTGTTGCAGTGACTGACCAGATGATAGGTTTGTTTACATCTGCTCTTTGCTTAGTGCATGTCACGATGCACCAACTGGCAAAAGTCTACCACAGACCTTGCGACAGATGTGCTTATCTGCCAGGATGTCCAGTCTCTGACATAATGCACGGCTCAGGAGACACACACGCAGGCTCAGAGTAGATCCAATAGCTTTATTAGCAACAAGTGTGTATGAATGTGTGTCTGCGAGATGTGGATGTATTGGTGGTGGCGTCTGCGTTGGGCACGGAGGCAGGAGACCGTACAGCCGGACAACCCTATGGGAGAAGCAAAAGGAGAAGGGTGACGGGCACACACCAACACAGGAGATGTAAAAATGATGATGAGCTTACTTGGAGTTAGTAGGTGGCTGGCACAGCAAGGACGAGGTCCGGTAGACAGCGACCTGGAGAGCCCGGTGCAGCAGCGAGGGGATGGAGACAGAGAGGAATGGTCCGCCGCCGGGAAATCCACCTGTGCACAGGGGAGCAGACTTGGAGAAGAAAAAGGTAAGGGCTTCTTACCGAAATGTTTGCTGAAGTGGTTGAGGTTACTCACAGCAATCGTGACGAGTGAAGTCTGACGGCTTCAGGCCGAAGCCCAGGGCGAGGCGGCTTAAATCCCTCGCCGCTGATGAAGTGCAGGTGTGCGTGCAGCTGGCGCCGCAGATGGGCGGCGAGGCGTGACAGTCTCACCCCGTGTAACTGGGAGTGGTCCACCACAGACCTGGTTAGATATCTGAAATAAGAGTTTCTCCTAGTAAGACTTATATTTCAGATATCCAGAATGTTCATTCCAGATAGGAAGAATGTAAATGTAGATATCTGGAAGTGAAAACCCAATACACATGAATGGGAAAAGTGATGTCATTTCTCCTAGGAAGAATGATGTCATAGACATCTGAAAAGATCATTATAGAGAAGAAGAATACATTGTGGATATCTGGAATGTTCCTTTTTACTAGGAAAAATTGAATTATTGATATCTACAATACATATCCAGGCTAGTTCTTAAATGTTAAAACGGCCACTTTGTGGGCGACACACATTGTGGGCCCACGTTTCCACAGAGACAGGACTGCATGTGTATTGAGGGTGTCACGTCTGCAAGGACAAAGGACTCGAATCTGCAGAAGATAACAAGGAGGTGTGAGATTTGTCTCTTTGTCCCACAGAAGATGCCCCGGAGAGATTTCCGGTTCATCAGGAAATGAGAGACAATGGTGAAGATTCAAAGGGATGCTTTGTTACTGTATGTTTACTGAAAACACCATGTGACTTGAATTCTGATGCTGGAAACATATAAAAGGGTGATGAGATATGATTCTTTCTCTTTCCTGCTTTGAGAATGCTAGAAGCTGTGTTCTGTCAATAAAGCTGGTTTACGACTAAACTCAGCCTCATCATTTGAGCACATCTTCTACACTGGTGACCTACGACGAGAAATGAGCAGACAGAATTCTCCCGAGCGGGGCTCGGCGGAAGCCAGCCTGATGGCCGCCTCCACGATCTGGCTGCCCGATTTCTGGCAGCACAGCCCGCGCTCATGGTTTAGCGCAGTCGAGGCGCAGTTCAACCTCCGGAGAATCTCCAACGACGACACAAGATTCTACCACGTGGTAGCGAAGCTGGACAGCAACATGGTCCAGAGAGTGGAGGATCTGGTTAATCATCCACCAGACAGCGACAAGTACAGCGCATTGAAGGACGCGCTGATCAGCCATTTCACCCCTTCAGTCCAACAACGAGCAGAGGGGCTCCTGGCGTTGACGGAGTAAGAAAACGATAGACCTGCGGACCTGATGGTGAAGATGCTGAAGCTCAAAGACTCTGAGGATGGCGAATTCATTTTCGCACACCTTTTCCTTCGGACCCTGCCGCCAGCAGTGAGATTGGCCCTGGCAGAGTCGCCCCGATTGGCCAGGCGAGACTACCATGGGTTGAGCAAAGAGGCGCAGCGGTTGGTCGACGCCCACAAGCGGAACGCGGTTTTGGCTGCGGCGGCTAGCCCGGGAACGGCGTCTGGAGACAGTGCAGGTCCAGCGGCCGCGGCGCCAGACGCACCAACGACGGCGGCGACGGGAGCCAGACGACGCGGAGCGGAGGACGGCCCGTGCTTCTACCACCGCCGTTTTGCAGAGAGAGCGCACAGGTGCGTCCCACCGTGCAACTTTAAGCGCCAGGGAAACGCCAAGACCGAGGGCCGGTAGCAGCTGCTACCCTCGGCAACGAGAACCGGCTGCTTTACCTGACGGATGCACACTCGAGGAAACAGTTCCTCGTGGACACGGGCTCTCAGCTGAGTTTCGTCACACCCACCTACGCGGAACGGCTGATGCCTTCTAAATCTCCCTGGGTGTCAGTGTCAGCAGCGAACGGCTCCACGATTAAAACGTTTGGTGAGAGGACCATGCTTCTGTCCTTACAAGGCCGTTCATTTGAGTGGACATTTATTGTAGCAGCAGTCAGTTTCAACATGTTAGGGGCTGATTTTTTGTGCTCACATGGTTTATTGGTTGACCTTGCTAATAGACGTCTGATTAATGCACTGTCCTTTCATTCTATTCCCTGCACAGCTCGGGTGGCCCCGCCGACTGCACATGCCAGCGTCTCAGCTGCGGGTGGTAAGTTTCACACATTGCTTGCTCAGTTCCCAGCACTCACAGTCCCCACGTTTTCGGCAACGGTGGCTAAACATGGGGTGGAGCATTTTATAACCACCACCGGCCCTCCCGTTTTTGCAAAAGCTCGGCGCTTGGACCCAGCTAAACTGGCCATCGCGCGCAAGGAGTTCACTAATCTGGAAAAACTGGGCATTGTTAGACGCTCCAAGAGCTCTTGGGCTTCGCCGTTACACATGGTCCCAAAGGCTGACGGCTCGTGGCGACCTTGCGGCGATTTCCGCAGGTTGAACAACGTTTCAGCTCATGACCGCTACCCGATTCCGCACATCCAGGATTTTTCTGTTCATTTGGCGGGGGCGCGCATTTTTTCTAAAATAGACTTGGTGCGCGGTTACCACCAGGTTCCAGTGCGCGTGCAAGATGTACCCAAAACAGCGGTCATAACTCCTTTCAGCCTTTTTGAGTTTTTGCGCATGCCTTTTGGCCTCAAGGGGGCCGCGCAGACTTTCCAACGCATAATGGATGCAGTTTTACGCAACCTTCCTTTCGTGTTCGTTTATTTGGACGATATTTTGGTAGCCAGCGCGTCCGAGGGCGAGCACGAAAAACACCTCACAGCAGTTTTTCGGAGGCTGGCAGAGCATGGGTTAATAGTTAACCCAGCAAAGTGCCAGTTTGGGGTGGCGCAGATTGATTTTTTGGGACATCGCGTTTCGGCAGAAGGAGCGGTTCCTCTTCCAAATAAAGTGCGTGCCATAACGGATTTTCCGCAACCTCAAACGGTCAAGGCGCTTCAGGAGTTTCTAGGGATGGTTAATTTTTACAACCGGTTCCTCCCAAGCGCAGCACGGCTCATGCAGCCATTGTACACCGCATTAAAAAAACAAAAGCCTGCAAATAAAGTTGAATGGTCTCCGGAGCGGGAGCGCACTTTTGCCCAGGTCAAATCAGCCCTGGCAAACGCAGTTTTGTTAGCGCACCCAGTTCCAACGGCCCGCATGGCGCTCACCACTGATGCTTCCGATGTAGCGGTGGGGGCGGTAGTTGAACAGTTTGTGGCAGGTACCTGGCAACCCCTCGCGTTTTTCAGCAGGACTTTGCGCGATAGTGAGCGTAAATACAATGCGTTTGACAGGGAGCTTTTGGCCCTACACTTGGCCATCCGTCATTTTCAGTTCTGGTTAGAGGGGCGACGTTTCACCGCGTTTGTGGATCATAAACCGCTAACGTTTGCGATGGCCAAAATTTCAGAACCCTGGTCAGGCCGACAACAAAGGCAACTAGCCGCAATATCGGAGTTCACTACTGATATTCAGCATGTCGCGGGTAAACACAATGTTGTGGCAGACTGCCTCTCGCGTGCGGTAGCACCACCAAGCCCCATAGGGGCAGACTCTGTAGCCGTGGCCGCGGGCCCGGGCAGCGACGCGGGAGTGCGCGCAGCCCCGGTCTGTGTTGGGTTAGATTATGCAGCCATGGCTGCGGAGCAGGTTAACGACGCGGACGTGCGCGCGCTCCAGTCTGGACCAACAGGGTTAAGGCTGGAGCATAGGGAGCAACAAAGTGGTATGCCCCCACTAATCTGCGATGTCTCCACGGGACGGCCCCACCCCGTGGTGCCAGCCGCGTGGCGTCGCCGCGTTTTTGACTCGGTCCATTCTCTCGTGCACCCGGGGGTGCGTGCATCGATTAAGTTGGTGGGGGAGAAATTTGTTTGGCCCGGGTTGCGCAAACAGGTCAAGGAATGGGCGGCAGCCTGCGTAGCGTGTCAGCGAGCCAAAATACACAGACACACTAAGGCCCCGTTGGAACCTTTTCACATCCCCGCTAAGCGTTTTGATCACGTGGATGTTGACTTGGTGGGCCCGCTCCCATTATCACACGGGCACACACATCTTTTGACGATGGTGGATCGCACCACGCGTTGGCCAGAGGCGATTCCTCTGACATCAACCACAGCGGAAGAAGTTGCGCGAGCATTTTTAGCAGCGTGGGTTGCGCGTTTCGGTGTACCGTCGGACATAACGTCCGACAGGGGTCCCCAATTTATTTCCGAACTATGGTCATCGATGGCCCGCAGCTTGGGGGTGAAGATTCATCGCACTACCGTGTATAACCCCCAGGCTAATGGTTTATGCGAACGCTTTCACAGGTCATTGAAAGCAGCCCTCAGAGCGTCGCTGATGGATACAAATTGGGTGGACAAACTTCCATGGGTTTTATTGGGGTTGCCTTCTGCACCTAAGGAAGATTTGCATGCTTCCCCGGCTGAATTAGTTTTTGCACAACCTCTCTGTTTGCCGGGGGAATTTCTCCCCGATAATCCCGCACCAAATGCCCCCCCTGCTCAGCCGTGGCAGAGCGACTCGGGAGCAAACACGCTCCCTGGCCCGGTCCATCACAGTTTACCACACGTTTTTGTGCCAAAGGCTTTAAAAAATGCAGAGTTTGTTTTTGTTAAACATGATGCTCAGCGTCCAAGTTTGCGGCCGTTTTATGACGGACCGTTCCGAGTGCTGGAGACCGGGCAGAAGCATTTTCTGCTAGATTTAGGGGGCAGAAGGAAGTTAATTTGCATAAACAGGCTCAAACCCCACTTTGTTTTGGCTGATGAGGAAGTGCAGCTCGCGAGGCCCCCCCACCGTGGCAGGCCACCGAGAGGACATTCTCCAAAATCTTCACAGAAAGGTGCTAACAGCTTTAATCCACAGGTGCAGAGAGATGTTGCAGGTGCAGCCAAGCCAGGTTGCAGCAGATTCGGCAGAAAGTTAAAACCTAGGCAGTTGGTGGATTGATTAGCGATATATGGAGTGTTTTGTGTTTTTCTTTTTTTTATGCCATGCAGGTTTTGCCCTTACTAGATGTTTGGGGGGGGGGGGTAGTGTGGGCGACACACATTGTGGGCCCACGTTTCCACAGAGACAAGACTGCATGTGTATTGAGGGTGTCACGTCTGCAAGGACAAAGGACTGGAATCTGCAGAAGATAACAAGGAGGTGTGAGATTTGTCTCTTTGTCCCACAGAAGATGCCCCGGAGAGATTTCCGGTTCATCAGGAAATGAGAGACAATGGTGAAGATTCAAAGGGATGCTTTGTTACTGTATGTTTACTGAAAACACCATGTGACTTGAATTCTGATGCTGGAAACATATAAAAGGGTGATGAGATATGATTCTTTCTCTTTCCTGCTTTGAGAATGCTAGAAGCTGTGTTCTGTCAATAAAGCTGGTTTACGACTAAACTCAGCCTCATCATTTGAGCACATCTTCTACAACTTAAACTTTTAAAGCTTTTCAGATATTGTGAAATTAGTTATGATGAGTACAATCTACTTTTTAGATACCTTGAAATATAATTTTTACTAGCATGAATGTTATTATAGATACCTGTATTTACAGTTGTAACCAGTAAGAATTTAATTTTGACTAGGAGGAAGGCAGTTAGAAATATGTAAAAGTTCATTGTTGATAGGAACGTGGTTTGTTTTAATGTTAAAACGGCTTGCCATACGAGTGTACGTTTTCATTTTGTATAATAATATGTGTATTCACATTTTGAGCAATTTGTGAAGCATTAGAAATGCTATTTACAGTTACCTAACTGAACTAGGGGAAAATTAGAGAGCGCATACCTCTGCCAAGGCTCCATCCGTCCTTCTGTACATAGTGACCTAGGGCCTTGGTGGAGGTATGCATTCTCGGATCACCTCCAAAATCTAATGGGTTCATAGGCAAAACAAACCACCCTAAACACATTACCTCCTTGATGGAAGTAATACATTATATTTGATGCAGCAATGATGAGCATAAAGAGGAAAAAAATATTGCAAAGTTGCAATTTTCTTCTCATAAATTTGCAACTTTTTCATGTAAATTTGCAACTTCTCATAAATTTGTCACTTTTTTCTAGTAAATTTTGCAACTTTTTCCTCATAGATTAATAAATTTTTCAGGTATTTTTCCTCACAATTTCACTTCTTTTTTACATCGTAAATTTGCAACTTTTTCTTGTAAATTTGCAATGTTCGTGTGAATGCTGGTTAGATTTTCATTTGTTTATTTTTTTCTGTTTTATCTTGACAATGACCCAATTTGATTGTGTTATGTTTTAGTTGATTGTGATTTGTTTTAGTTGATTTGATTGTGTAATGTTTTAGTTCATAGATCAGAGATTTTTTTTCCTTTTTCTTTTCCCAGTTTTAAACGATTTGAGCTCTTCCCCCATTACAAAAAATGGAGGCTCCCAAACACAATCTCCCATATAGTGGCCCCAAAAAGCTGTAAATGGCCTTGACTAAAATTATAGTGTCCCCCTCAGTATTTGCTCTTGAGAAAATGTTCTGTTTATTGTGTATAGATGTAAAAGAAAAAAAAAGGAAATCAATATAGATTGTTTCACCTCTATGCAAACTACACGATGACATGAATTGTTTATTTGTTAAAAAAATGATAGACAGAATTGGAAAACTTTTGAGGGAAGAGTAAACAAAGATTATCACAAATCCAGATGTGCCATAAAAGACTCCTCACCAGAAAAGACTGAATTATATAATAGAATCAAAGGGGATTTAGTTTAAGGGTGTGCATATTTATGCATCCTTGTTTTGTAAGTGAATTAGTTATATTTTTTCTCTAAAAAACATTTTCAATTAAAATCTACAGGTTAAGGAAGAAAAGTTCTGAAATAATTTAGATTGGCCCCAGTTACATTAAAAAACTGACTCCCGCACAAGTTTGTTCTCCAGTTGGCCAGCAGGAGGCGTCAAACACAAGTTTTTGAACACCTTGCTTTGAAAAGCCAGCAACTGCACCCACGTGATGTCATATATATGACGTCACATGACTCCGCCTTCAAAAATGGCGTCCCCGTATTTCCAGCAGATGCAGGACAGTTTCAAGTCAAATAATAAAAGCCGTGAATTCCCTGCTCACAGCGCCAAAGTTCATTCCGTAGCCTGGAGCTGCGACGGCCGGAGACTCGCATCCGGCTCCTTCGATAAGACTGCGAGTGTGTTCGTGCTGGAGAAAGACAGGCTGGTGAGGAACTGCTAACGTGCTAAGGCTAGTTTCATTGGTTCTTTAGCTTCTAACATGCTGACATTAGCCGTGGGAAGATCACAGTTCCATCCATCCATCCATCCATCTTCTTCCGCTTAATCCTTTTCGGGTCGCGGGGGTGCTGGAACCTTTCGCAGCATCTTTGGGCGAGAGGCAGGGATCACAATTCTCACAGTCTAATTTCTTCTGTTTGGATCATTAAACAAAGCAAGTGTTTGTGGATACTTAGCTGTATCCCTATACGAAACGTCTATTGGTACGGAAGAGTTGGCAATCTGACTAAACCTTTTCAGATCAACTCAAAGCCAGCTGTTACTGTGGCTTTGGTAGATAGTACGGTGGACCTGTGATTGGAAGGTTGCTAGTTTGCATACTGCTTTCAACACCTTGCCCACACCATTTTTACTTGATATGAGATGAAATTTATAATTAAAATTAAGAGGTTAGGCTTAGGATTTGGGAGTGGGTTAGGTTAAAAATATTACAAATATAAAGTTAGCCTTAGGATTTGGGAGTATATCAGAGGGATAGTTCAGGTTGAGTGGTTTGGAGACAAAGTAAGAGAGTCAAGGCTGAGATAGTTTGGACATGTGCAGAGGGAGATAGTGGATGTTGAAGGTGAAGCTGCCAGGCAGGAGGAAAAGAGGAAGACCACAGAGAAGATTCATGGATGTAGTGAAGGAGGACATGGAGAGGGTTGGTGTTACAGAGGAAGATGCAGATGATCCGCCTTGGTCACTCCTAAAGGGAGCAGCTGAAAGAAGAAGTGCACACTTTAAGTTGAAGTGTGCCATTTTGTCACCTGTAATATCAGTGCATCATGGAGGCATTTTTTTCTGTGAAACAGGACTGGGAGATACAAAATGAGTTATGTCATGCTTCTGTTTTAAGGTTTCAGTTTTAATCTCATTATAATTTTGCATAAAACGTAGTACTGCAGTTTAAAACATCCATCCATCCATCTTCTACCGCTTTTCCGGAGGTCCAGGTCGCGGAGGCAGCAGTTCAAGCAGAGAAGCCCAGACTTCCCTCTCCCCAGCCACCTGCTCCAGCTCTTCAGAGAGGATACCAAGGCGTTCCCAGATCAGCTGGGAGACATAGTCTCTCCACCAAGTCCTGAGTCTGCCCCAGGGTCTCCCCCCAGTGGGACGTGCCCAAAACACCTCAAGTGGGAGGCATCCAGGAGGCATCGTGATCAGATGCCCATACCACCTCAACTGACTCCTTTCAATGTGGAGGAACAGCGGTTCTACTCTGAGCCTCTCCCGGATGACTGAGCTCCTCACCCTATCTCTGAGGGTGAGTCCAGCAATCCTACAGAGAAAGCTCATTTCAGCCGCTTGTATCCGCAATCTCATTCTTTCGGTCATTACCCAAAGCTCGTGACCATAGGTGAGAGCAGGAACGTAGATTGACTGGTAAATCAACAGCTTTGCCTTAGAGCTGAGCTCTCTCTTCACCACAACAGACCGGTACAACGTCCGCATCACTGCAGATGCTGCTCCGATACGTCTGTCAATCTCTCGCTCCATTCTCCCCTCACTCGTAAATAAGACCCCAGGATACTTAAAGTAGAACTGAACTGAACGGCATTGAACGGCACTGGGTGATAGTACATACAATTATAAAGATAATTTATCATTGGCACCCCCTCCACAAATCCCGGAATCTTGGAGAAAATCGCGATTTAGAATTTCCTGCCCTGAAAAATCAGACAAATCCGCCGAAGCGCAGCCGGAGTTCCGCGTGACGTCACGAGTGTGACCCAGTCCTCATGTTTACCATTGCGAGCACGTCGACACTGGTTGTTTTTGGTGCATTTTGTCGTGATAGTCGACTACAAAACACTTCCAACACCTGGGAAGATCTGTTCAGTGGCCAAGGAAAGCTGTCATGGCGACGAAAGAAAAGAAAGGGGGAGGAAAAGCGACCGGGAAGCGATGCGTTTCTAGATATACAGTGATCCCTCACTTATCGCGTTTAATGGGGACCAGAACCGACCGTGAAAAGTGAAAAACCGCGAAGTAGCGTCACCCCCCCCCCCCCAAGGGCGTCACAAGCACTATTTTGCACAAAAAGGCACAAGAGAACAGCGAAAAGTGCCACTAAGCAACACGAGCGATAAAGAAGGCGCTCTGCAGGGAGAGAAGCTGGGTAAAACGTCTCGGCCAATCAGCTTGCAAGGTGAAACGTCTCGGCCGTTTGCGAGATTCCCGAGCGGTGAAGAGGTGGGCGGAGAGGAGTGGAGCGGTGGTCAGAGAGGTAGATTTTGAGCTGTGCGGGCTCTCTGTGTTGATACCTGATGTTCTAATGAGAAGGCAGGGAGACTACATTAGAGCATCAGGTATCAACACGGAGAGCCCGCTCTCCCCGGCTCCCCAGCCCGCTCGGGAATCTCGCAAGCTGATTGGCCGAGACGTTTTACCTCGCAAGCTGATTGGCCGAGACGTTTTATCTCGCAAGCTGATTGGCGGAGACGTTTTACCCAGCTTCGCTCCCTGCCGAGCGCCTATACCCAGCGAAGGAAGACCGCATTAAACGCGATAAGTGAGGGATAACTGTAATAAGTTGGAAAAATGCTGATGTTTTTTTTTCCCTTTCTTTTTTATTGTTAATTTTCCTTATCCTGACACCCCAAACATGCCAAAGTAAAGACTCACCATTCTGTATTCAATAAGCGACTCTCCTCCCCATCGCTGCTGCGGTCTGAGTCGGTGCCGGAATCCCCCGAAAATTCTGGCTCTAATCTGTACGGTTTGATGCCTCCCTCGCTCTCTTCCTGTTCACTTGACACTCCTGCATCCTCCTCTATCTTGTCACCGATCCTGAATGCCTCTTCACTCTGAAAACTCTGGTGTTCTTGACTGCTGGAACTGCTATCATCTGCCATTGTTGTTTTGATAAGGTTCACACTCGTGACGTCACGCAGCGTCGTCTGCACTACTTCCGGTTTGTTTGGCACTGCCAGCCAGAGGCAAAAGTTTATCGGCTTATAGCTTGGCCATCGCACGGCCTAAAAATTTCTTTTATGTGTTGAAAAATACAATAGGTAATAAGGAATTAATCTGCTATTCTACTTTTTTGGCAAAAAGGTGAGTTCAGTTCTACTTTAAACTCCTCCACTTGGGGCAGGAGCCTGTCCCCAACCCGGAGAGGACAAGCCAGCATTTTCCAACTGAGGACCATGGACTTGGACTTGAAGGTGCTGATTCTCATCCCATCCGCTTCACACTCAACGGCAAACCGTCCCAGCAAGAACTGTAGGTCATTGCTGGATGAAACAAGCAGAACAACATCGTCTGCAAACAACAGAGATGGGATCCTGCGGTCACCAAGCATAACACCTTCTGTTCCTTGGCTGCGCCTAGAAATCCTGTCCATAAAAATTATGAACAGGATCGGTGACAAAGGGCAGCCCTGGCGGAGTCAAACTCTCACTGGGAATGAGTCCAATCAAGTGTGGGCAATACGAACCAAACTCTCACAACGGTCGTACAGAGACCAACTAGCTCGTAACAACAAGCCCGATACCCCATACTCCCGAAGCACCTCGCACAAAAAACCACGAGGGACGCGGTCGAATGCCTTCTCCCAAGTCCACAAAACGCATGTAAACAGGTTGAGCAAACTCCCACGAACCCTCAAGGATTCTCGAGAGGGTAAAGAGCTGGTCCGATGTGCCATGGCCAGGACAAAAACCACATTGCTCTTCCTGAATCCGAGGTTCGGCCAACGGCCGGACTCTCCTCTCCAGTACCTTGGCATAGACCTTCCCAGGGAGGCTGAGGAGTGTGATCCCTCTAAAGTTGGAGCACACTCTCTGGCCCCCTTTTTTGAAGAGAGGAACCACCACCCTGGTTTGCCATGCCAAAGGCACTGCCCCCGACCTCCACGCAATGTTGCAGAGGCGTGTCAACCATGACAACCCTACAACATCCAGGGCCTTGAGGTACTCAGGGCAAATCTAGTTTAAAACATTTAAAATAGAAATGTTTAATTTGTGTAAAAAGCAGATCAGCAAGCTGATGATGGATATTTGTGCAAAGGTTGTAACAGTCATCTGATAAAAACTCTAAAACTGGAACTTGTAATTCTAGTAAGATTTTATCATCAGCAGCCAATCAGAAAGAAGAAAAGGACTTCCTTGCTGCTGTGAGACTCAAAAGGGTGCTTTTGATGCAGAATGAGCCGATTTGTCGTCTGTTTTCAGGTGAAGGAGAATAACTACCGTGGTCACAGTGACAGCGTGGATCAGCTCTGTTGGCACCCAACCAACCCTGACCTGTTTGTCACTGCATCTGGAGACAAAACCATTCGAATCTGGGATGTCCGCACGACAAAGTGTATCGCCACGGTAAACACCAAAGGTAGGAGCAGAGGTCATGAGACACGGTTTTGAAAATGTCTTAAAATCAAGTTATAACAGTAAGTCATGATAGAGATATGGTGATGTTTTATCATGAAAAACTCACCTGTGTGACATCATCTCATATTCCAAGCTAAAAAAAAAAGGCAGGTGATGTCACACAGAGGATTTAAGGAATCCAAAAGCTTTGCGTATGATGAATGAATGACTACGTTAGACCTCGAGCTCACAATGTCAGAGCTTAAGAGAGCTTTGCAAGACAGTGGATACACAGTTCCAGGATATGATCAGTTAAGCTATGCTATGTTCTGGCAGTTGCCTACAGTGGGGTAAAAAAGTATTTAGTCAGCCACCAATTGTGCAAGTTCTCCCACTTAAAAGATGAGAGAGGTCTCCAATTTTCATCATAGGTATACCTCAACTATGAGAGACAAAATGAGAAAAAAAAAATCCAGAAAATCACATTGAAGGATTTTTAATGAATTAGTTGGTAAATTCCTCAGTAAAATAAGTATTTGGTCAATAACAAAAGTTCATCTCAGTACTTTGTTATATACCCTTTGTTGGCAATGACAGAGGTCAAACGTTTTCTGTAAGTCTTCACAAGGTTTTCACACACTGTTGATAGTATTTTGGCCCATTCCTCCATGCAGATCTCCTCTAGAGCAGTGATGTTTTGGGGCTGTCGCTGGGCAACATGGACTTTCAACTCCCTCCAAAGATTTTCTATGGGGTTGAGATCTGGAGACTGGCTAGGCCACTCCAGGACCTTGAAATGCTTCTTACGAAGCCACTCCTTTGTTGCCCGGGTGGTGTGTTTGGGATCATTGTCATGCTGAAAGACCCAGCCACGATTCATCTTCAATGCCCTTGCTGATGGAAGGAGGTTTTCACTCAAAATCTCACGATACATGGCCCCATTCATTCTTTCCTTTACACCGATCAGTCGTCCTGGTCCCTTTGCAGAAAAACAGCCCTAAAGTATGATGTTTCCACCCCCATGCTTTACAGTAGGTATGGTGTTCTCCATCCATCCATCTTCTACCGCTTTTCCGGAGGTCCGGGTCGCGGAGGCAGCAGTTCAAGCAGAGAAGCCCAGACTTCCCTCTCCCCAGCCACCTGCTCCAGCTCTTCAGAGGGGATACCAAGGCGTTCCCAGACTAGCTGGGAGACATAGTCTCTAATCAATGGTGTTCTTTCTCCTCCAAACACGACAAGTTGAGTTTTTACCAAAAAGTTCTATTTTGGTTTCATATGACCATATGACATTCTCCCATTCCTCTTCTGGATCATCCAAATGCTCTCTAGCAAACTTCAGATGGGCCTGGACATGTACTGGCTTAAGCAGGGGGACACATCTGGCACTGCAGGATTTGAGTCCCTGGTGGCATAGTGTGTTTCTGATGTAGCCTTTGTTACTTTGGTCTCAGCTCTCTGCAGGTCATTCACTAGGTCCCCCCATGTGGTTCTGGGATTTTTGCTCACCGTTCTCATTATAATTTTGACCCCACGGGGTGAGATCTTGCGTGGAGTCCCAGATCGAGGGAGATTATCAGTGGTCTTGTATGTCTTCCATTTTCTAATAATTGCTCCCACAGTTGATTTCTTCACTCCAAGCTGCTTACCTATTGCAGATTCAGTCTTCCCAGCCTGGTGCAGGTCTACAATTTTGTTTCTGGTGTCCTTTGACAGCTCTTTGGTCTTGGCCATAGTGGAGTTTGGAGTCTGACTGTTTGAGGTTGTGGACAGGTGTCTTTTATACTGATAACGAGTTCAAACAGGTGCCATTAATACAGGTAACGAGTGGAGGACAGAGGAGCCTCTTAAAGAAGAAGTTACAGGTCTGTGAGAGCCAGAAATTTTGCTTGTTTGTAGGTGACCAAATACTTGTTTTACTGAGGAATTTACCAATTAATTCATTAAAAATCCTTCAATGTGATTTTCTGGATTTTTTTTTTATCTCATTTTGTCTCTCATAGTTGAGGTATACCTATGATGAAAATTGGAGACCTCTCTCATCTTTTAAGTGGGAGAACTTGCACAATTGGTGGCTGACTAAATACTTTTTTGCCCCACTGTATGTAATCAGTGGAACTGGTGCTGAAATTGTTTAACAGAATATGGAAGGAGAGGGTTATCCCAAGTGGGTGGAAAAAGGCTGTAATTTTACCATTTAATGAACAAGGGAAAGATCCAGCTCATCCAGGCAACTACAGGCCAATAGCATTAACGTCACACTTAGGGAAATGGATGGAGAAGGTGTTAGTTTACAGACTCTCATATGTACTAGAGCAAAGACGATTAATAAACAACTATCAGAATGGTTTTAGAAGAGGAAGAGCCACAGTGGATGCTCTAGTTAGGGTAAGTAATGATATTGCAGGGTTTCCTCTGGTAACATTTCTCGATGGCAGGCCGCCTCGCCAGAAATTTTACCGCCACGCCAAGGAGATATGAATTTATTGAGAAAAATATATGAAGCAATGACTTTCCGCAAGTGTGCACACGAACAGTTTAGAAGTGCCCCGCTCACGTGAGTTTTCCAGTCAGTCAGCAGGCAGTGTCTCGCTAAGTGCGACTGTCCAACAGAGACATGAGTTTATTAAAGTGCTTTAAACGTGGAAAAAAAATCATAAGAGGTATGTAAGCACTGGAGGCATTTATCATGGTTTTAACCCGCTGGAAACGGGAGCAATAATGGAAGAGTCGCTTAGCTAACAGATGTTAGAATTCATATGCAGCCGGCTTCATATGAAGGGAAAGGCAAGGGGGACTGATGAATTGCTGAGGATATATTTCACCAGCCACAACAATATTAAGTTATGTTCTGTAGGAATTGCAGGAATGAAGAGACTGGCAATTTCTCTCTTTTCTCGCACAAGCAGGTGTGCCGTTTTTATTCTCCAGCGGCAGTGACAAAAAGCAACAGCTGAAAACGCTAGCTCTCTTTTCACTATAAACTGAGGTCCTTCAGCAGCTGCCTAGAGTGGTGCCTGATGAGAAAGCCTGAGAGCACAACTATAACTGCCTAAACAGATCATTCTGTACATGAACACATATTGTGGTGAATTATGTCTTTAGAGTCCGCTACAGCTCCCTATTATGTACCTGGCAGGTTAAGATGACCGAAATTCACGAAGTCAATGACTTTAATCTGTCAGCAGCCTTCAGACAAACTAAACGTGCCAACATTTGATTTCAAAATAAGGCAGGTTTTTCCTGCTGTCTGGGTGGTGAGATTTCTAAAAAAAAAAAAACTAAAAATATAAAGAAATATTATAACAAAAAATGGCATCCTTGGTCATTTAAATTAATTTATTTCATTAAATACAATTTAATTAAGAGGCGTGTCTTTCAGTTGACATGCCTCTGCAACATTGTGTGGAGGTCGGGGGCAGTGCCTTTGGCATGGCAAACCAGGGTGGTAGTTCCTCTTCAAAAAAGGGGACCAGAGGATGTGCTCCAACTTCAGAGGGATCACACTCCTCAGCCTCCCTGGGAAGGTGTATGCCAAGGTACTGTAGAAGAGAGTCCGGCTGTTAGTCGAACCTCGGATTCAGGAGGAGCAATGTGGTTTTAGTCCTGGCCGTGGCACATCGGACCAGCTCTTTACCCTCTCAAGAATCCTCGAGGGTTCATGGGAGTTTGCCCAACCAGTTTACATGTGTTTTGCGGGCTTGGAGAAGGCATTCAGTCGCGTCCCTCGTGGTTTTTTGTGGGGGGTGCTTCGGGAGTATGGGGTAACTGGCTTGTTGTTACGAGCTAGTCGGTCTCTGTACGACCGTTGTGAGTGTTTGGTTCGTATTGCCAACACTCAATCAGACTTATTCCCAGTGAGAGTTGGACTCCACCAGGGCTGCTCTTTGTCACCGATCCTGTTCATAATTTTTATAGACAGGATTTCTAGGCGCAGCCGGGGAACAGAGGGTGTCATGCTTGGTGACCACAGGATCTCATCTCTGTTGTTTGCAGATGATGTTGTCCTGCTGGCTTCATCCAGCAATGACCTACGGTTCTTGCTGGGACAGTTTGCCATTGAGTGTGAAGCAGCTGGGATGAGAATCAGCACCTCCTAGTCCGAGTCCATGGTCCTCAGCTGGAAAAAGCTGGATTGTCCTCTTCGGGTTGGGGACAGGCTCCTGCCCCAAGTGGAGTAGTTTAAGTATCTTGGGGTCTTATTCACGAGTGAGGGGAGAATGGAGCAAGAGATTGGCAGACGGATCGGAGCAGCATCTGCAGTGATGCGGATGTTGTACCGGTCTGTTGTGGTGAAGAGAGAGCTGAGTTCTAAGGCAAAGCTGTCGATTTACCGGTCAATTTGCGTTCCTGCTCTCACCTATGGTCACGAGCTTTGGGTAATGACCAAAAGAACGAGATCGCGGATACAAGCGGCTGAAATGAGCTTTCTCCGTAGGATCGCTGGATTCACCCTCAGAGATTGGGTGAGGAGCTCATTCATCTGGGAGAGGCTTAGAGTAGAACCCCTGTTCCTCCACATTGAAAGGAGCCAGTTGAGGTGGTATGGGCATCTGATCAGGATGCCTCCTGGACGCCTCCCACTTGAGGTGTTTCGGGCATGTCCCACTGGGAGGAGACCCCGGGGCAGACCCAGGACTCGGTGGAGAGACTATGTCTCCCAGCTGGTCTGGGAACGCCTTGGCATCCTCTCTGAAGAGCTGGAGCAGGTGGCTGGGGAGAGGGAAGTCTGGGCTTCTCTGCTTAACTGCTGCCTCTGTGACCCGGACCTCCGGAAAAGCGGTAGATGGATGGATGGATGGATGGACAGTTTTATTAATATTTTTTCTTTGTAATCAGAGTTAAATTATTGTTCTGTTCAGACTTCAAAATTATGGTCAAAAATGTAAATTGTTATACGGATAAAGTAAAAAAACAATTACCACAGTCTGTTTCAAATTTATCTACAAAAAAACCCAACAGTAATTTTATTTTAAAAACAGACAAAAATTAGTCATAAAATAATCCACAATTTTTAAATGTACAAGAAAAGTCAATTTTACAAGAGGAAATTACAAATTTGAGGAACACGGTTTCAACTTTTGATTTTCAGAGAAAAGTAGAAAACTATAAGAAAATTGTTATAAATTTTGGAGAAAAACCTCAAACCTTCAAGACTGAAGTCATTACTCAAGTTTTTAAGTGGGTGTTCTTTGTACCCTTAACTCAAGTAGAAATTTTTGGTTGCCTACTTTTAATTATTAATTTCAAAGCACTGCTTTTACATGAGTAGAATTTCTCATTACTATACCCACCTGATCATATAATTCAAGTATGCATGAGTACATTACTATTATGAATGTTTCTTTCCCATCCCTACTCTCTCAATGGAAAAAAAGAAACACCAGAATAAAAATACAAAAAATACACATTTTTGTCATTTATGTAAACCATGACAAAAAAAATCCTACAGGACAAAACATGACACTTGATATTTTCTAGCCTGTTTGTATACCACCATAGACAAGAGAGAGAACCTGAATTAGACAGAGCTCAGAGAGGGCAAGATGAGACAGAAGAGAGGAGCCAAGGGGAGGGAAGTGTTCAGGCAGAGGAAGGAGAGAAGGATAACGCCACTAAAAAGTCTAAACACAGGATGTCTGGGTGGGACCCCAACTGGCCCAATATTCATGCCTCGGTTGTACAATACTTCAAATGGTAAGTTCCATATGCAGCGTTACTGTGTAAAATTTTAAAAAGAAATAAATAGTATAAAATTAACAAATTCTGGTATGCCCCCCCCCCCCCCCCCGGAATATGTTGCCACCGCACCAAGGTCTTTAAGCCAGACGAGACACTGTATTGGAAAGACTCTCAAAAGGAAAGAAGTAATGGTTATAGTTTATCTGGATATTGAAAAGGCTTATGACTCACTGTGGAGGGATGGACTTCTTATCAAGTTGATTAAAATGGGCATTGGTGGTAGGATGTATAATTGGATAATGGATTTTTTAACACACAGGACAATTAGGGTTAAAGTAGGATCAGAAGTTTCGAATGACTTTCAAACAGAAAATGATGTTCCTCAGGGGAGTGTGACAAGCCCAGATTTATTCAACATAATGATTAATGACATGTTTGAGGATCAAGAGAGATCCATCAAAACAGCACTATATGCAGATGATGGAGCCATATGGACGAGGGGAAGAAATGAGAAATTTGTGTTCAAAAACATCAGGAAAGCAATGGAGAAAGTGGAAAAGTGGTCATATGAGTGGAGATTTAAATTTTCAAATAGTAAAACCTGCTATATGATTTTCACAAAAAAACGCAGAACTGGTACAGAACCATTAACATTATATACTGTAATCAACCAATAGAGAAAGTGAGTGAGTTCAAATGTCAAGGATTGTGGTATGATAGTGCATACACATGGAGAGTTCATGTTGAAAATTTGGAGACAAAGTGCAAAAAAGTCATTAATCTCATAAAAGCTGTAGCTGGACACAAATGGGGTGCAGATAAACAGGCATTAATTGACATTTACAGAGCACTAATGCGATTGACAATAGACTACGGATGCATGATTTATGGAGCAGCGGCAAAGACGACTGGAAAAAATAGAATGCAGCATAGAGCGCTTCGCCTGTGCATCGGAGACGTCAAAACAACACCAAACAATGCAGTTTTAATAGAAGCAGGAGAAATGCCAATGGATTTGAGAAGAGATAAACTCGCATTATCATACTGGGTCAAGCTGAAAGGAAGTGAGGAAGTGAATATTTCAAAAACAACACTACAAGACTGCTGGGACTATTCTAACTTCCAGGACATGGGTGAACAATTGAAAGAAAAGCCAGAATGTATGGACTAGACACTATTGATATAGCTAACACCAGTCCAGTGAGTAATGTTTCCCCTTGGCTGTTTCCGGGAAAAGAAGTAGACATTAAGTCTGCTAATGAGGAAAAAGGATTGGCATATGAATGAAGTTGGTGTTAAAACAAGTATTTACCTCAGGAACAACTACTATAACTTCTTGCAGCGCTATACTGACGGTTCAAAGAATAAAGAGGGCTCTGTTGGAGTTGGAGTATACATTCCAGAGTTTAAAGTGACCATCTCAAAAAGACTCTCCAACAATACATCCGTGTTTACAGCAGAGATGGTGGCAATAATTATTGGTTTGCAGTGGGTGGAGGAGGTCGGACCGGAACGGGTGGTGGTGTACACAGATTCATTTGCAGCTTTAAAAATCATACAGGCACTGAAATCGACAAGGGAAGACTTGATGATTGTGCTATATCACAGTTTATTTAGGGTACACAAGGGTGGTGGAGTAGTTCAGTATTGTTGGGTTCCTGCACATGAAGGGTTTAAAGGGAATGACTGTGCAGACAAATTAGCAAAAAGTGCACTTGGGAAAGAAATAACTATACTATTGTCTCTTGGAAAAGGTGAAGGGAAAGCAGTAATCAAGAAAAAAGGAACTGAGCTATGGCAAAAAAGATGGGATGAAGATCATAAAGGTAGATCATATTACAAAATACAAAAATCTATTGCAATAAAGAATTATAAAACAACAAACAGGAGGGAAGACATCATTATGGCAAGACTCAGACTGGATCAGGCAGGTTTAAACAGCACTTTATTCACCATGGGGAAAAGCGAAAGTGACAAATGTAGAGAATGTGGAGTAAAAGAAAATGTTGAGCACATCTTATTACACAGTCACAAGTATGGAAATGAAAGACAGATAATGAAAAATGAAGTTCGAGAGGCCGGTAGGGAATGGGATTTAACTGGGATTCTGGGAACAGATGGAGATGGAGAGGCACTAAGAATCATGAGAAGGGCTCTTTTCTCTTTTTTAAATAACACAGGATTAAGTCATAGAATTTAGGGGTCGGGCTCAAATGATATAATGTTACACACTCTTGTACAGTAGGTGGCGGTATGCACCTTTCAGTTGTTTGCTATCTGCCAGTAACCGAGAGGAGAAGAAGAATAATAAAAGACATGTTGTTCCATTTGCTGTGGTCCTTCAGGTGAGAATATCAACATCTGCTGGAGCCCGGACGGTCAGACCATCGCCGTGGGCAATAAAGACGATGTGGTGACCTTCATCGACGCCAAGACCCATCGCTCTAAAGCTGAGGAGCAGTTTAAGTTTGAGGTTAACGAAATCTCCTGGAACAATGACAACGACATGTTCTTCCTCACCAATGGCAACGGCTGCATCAACATCCTCAGGTAGGAACAAATCGGCCTTTGTCTGCTTTGCTGCCATCTCTCCTTTTAATGTCAGTTTTCTGCTGAGGGACTAAAGCTCCACCCCCACCCCTCCTCACAAGTGCATATAGATCAGGGGTGTCAAATCATGTGCCATGGAGGGCCAAGACCTTGCAGGTTTTCTCTTCTACACAGTCTCTTCGGCAGGTGTTTTCACCTTGGAGGTAAAGCCTGCAGGGTCTTGGCCCTCCATGATACATGATTGGACACCCCTGATATAGATCATATCATATCTTATCGAGTATTGCTGACTATAGGTCCAAGCACCTCTGTTATTCCTAAGAATCAGATATCTAGCCCTACTGCCAGGGCAGCATCCAACCCGTCCTCAGGGACCATCCCTACTTCTCTAGGTTAAAAAGCTCCTCAAAGTTAAAAGAATATTGACGTCCTACTCCAGTATTTATCCAGCCTGCTGTTAAAACTATTGGCACTTGGAGTATTTATAACATAATCCGGAAGTTTTTTCCATATATCTGCAGATTGCACAGTAAATGCATTCTGCCTTAAACAAGTCCTTAGTCTGATCCTCTCTATTTTTAGTTGATGTCCCCTAGTTGTCCTTTTCTGTGCATTCAGTTTAATAAAATCTGCAACATCAGGGTCATATTTCCTCATCAAAACTTTATATAATTCAATCATGACACCTCGTAGTCTGTGGTAAGATAATGATGGTAAATTCAATTTTTGTAATCGTTCTGAGTAAGGCAAATCCTTAAGTCCTGGCACATATTTTGTCCCTCTCTGCTGCACGTTCTCAATGGCATGTATGTTTCTTTAACTAGGGTGCCCAGATTTGGTTAGCATATTCCAGATGAGGTCTCACCAATGCTTAATATAATAATTTAAAATTGTTCTGATCCAGATATTTGAAATTTATTCTAATGATACCTAACATTTTATTAGCTTTATTAGTCTTCTCTTTAATGTGTTGACTGAAGTTTAACTCGTTATCTATAATGACTCCAAGATTCTTTTCTTCCCTAACCTGGTTAATAAATTCCCCTACATTTCCTAACTCATAAAATGTAGTTGCATTCTCCATTTTTTTTCTTAGTTATCCTCATACGCTTACATTTATCTGGGTGTAGTTTTAAGAGATGAATCTGTCCAATTTATGATGGAGTTCAGATCATCCTGAAGTTTTACACACTCCTCTTTGTTATAAATAGGTCTGTATATCTTAGTATCGTCAGCAAATAAGTATACTAAGGATCCCTGTGATGCAACTTCAGGTAAATCATTTATATATAGCACAAACAACAATGGTCTGAGCACTGACCCTTGAGGTATCCCACTCAACACATCTTTCCACTCTGAGCATGTACCTTGAATAACCACTCTTTGCTGTCTATTTAATAAGAATGCTTTAATCCAATTTATTACTATATCCGAAATCCTATAAGATCTAAATTTATTTATTAATCTCAAATGTGGTACTTTATCAAATGCTTTCAGGAAATCACAATATATTACATCAATTTCTCCACCCTTGTCAAGTATTTCAGTCCAGTCTTCCATTACTTTTAATAGCTGTAACACTACCGAGTGTTTAGGAATGAATCCAAACTGTTTATTTACTCTGAATTTATTATCCAAACGATAATCCATAATGGAATCCCTCAATAATGATTCTAAAATCTTACAACAAATACAAGTTAAACTGACTGGTCTATAATTTCCTGCAAACTTTTTATCACCTTTCTTATATATTGCTGAAATGTTTGCCATTTTCCAAATGTCTGGTAATTCCCCTGTGGCCAACGATGCATTGAATAATATGCTCAACGGTATATTCAGAATGTCTCCCAATTCCCTTAAAACTCATGGATGAATTGCATCCGGCCCGGGGGATTTAGCTGGATTTAATTTTATAAGTTTTTCCTTTACTGTTTCTGGTGTAATTTTCAATTCAAAATCCCTACTAATTTTCCTACATAAATATGTAGGCAGTTTCCCCTCTGGTTCCACTATAAAGACTGAGCCAAACAAGTCTGCCAAAGTATCTGCCTTCTCCTTATCATCACTTGTTAATGTATCATCATTGCTCTTAAGATCTGGAATACCACTGATATATTTGGTTCTGGGTTTGACAAACTTCCAGAATTTTTTGGGATTTCTCTTTGCATTTTTAGCAATATCTTGCTCATACAGCTTCTGGGCTGTTCTTGTAAGTCGTCTAACTTCATTCCTCACTCTGCAGTACTCTTTAAAATCGTTAGAATGGTTAGAGTTTTTATATCTTTTCCAAAGCCTGTTCTTTAAATTTATTTTTGAATGAATGCTTCAATTCAAAAGTAATGTATATTTCTTTACCTTGTTGACATAACTGGCACATTTTCCCTTACTGCATTATTAATTTTATTGCTAATAAAATTCCACATTTCATTCACATTGCCAAATAAGGCAAGTGAATGCTGCCAATCAATATCCAGAGATTTCTGTCGTCCCCTCTTCTATAATTATAATGACTAATTTTATTTAAACGGGGTTTCCTCAAATCCAGGCTGAGTCTGGTCTGTATAACAGCATGGTCACTTCCCAATTGGTGATTCTAAATTTACGGCAAGTGAAGTAATTGGCAAATTCAGATCTAACAGTGAAGATTTATTACCGCTTCCCCTAGTTGGCTCCTGTATCAGTTGGGTCATAAAACTATCTCTCTCAGCTTCAGCAAATGCAAATTCAGAACTGTTAATTGATGCGTTGCATATGAAGGTGTTCCAGTCGATAGCAGGATAATTAAAATCTCCCTCTAATATCACAGGATTTTTCCTTGTTCCTATTTCTATTATTAATTTGTTCAAGTTTAAATTATTTCCATCACTCGAGTTTGGACTTCTGTACAGCAATCCAAATGTCAGGACCTCTCCCAGTAATTTTATATTGCATACTAAGTGTTCAGAAAAATCCAAACTAAGAAAACCATCAATGTTATATTGAAGAGTATTATGTATGTATAAAATAAGGCCTCTCCCATGGCTACATTCCAAATTTCTTTCTTCAGTATAATAATTATGTAAGAGATAATCATTTACTGTCACTGCAAATGTATAGTTTTTTGGTTTAACTTCAGCCGTTGCAATAATGTCAACAATATAATCCAGTTGACCTAGATGTGCTAAAAGTTCATTTTTTTCTGTCTCGTAAAAACATCAATATTCTTCTTCTTTTAGATTTGATTGGCGGTTGGCAACCAGCTTACAGGTGCATTACCGCCACGTACTTCACTCTGTCATCACTCTATCTCCGCCAAGTACTTCGTATACATGCAAGTTATTATTTTACCACCCTTACTTATGAGTGTAGCATTCCTTATGTTTACATTTCTGGGTTCAGTAATAACATTAAAATTGTGCTGCTGATCAACTAAAACCTTGTTTTTAAAATATTTATTCTTATTGGTCTCCCTTTTCTTTATTCCGCTGACCTTTTGTTTGCCTTGACCCCCTTGCGATCCCAAGGTTGACCCCTTACCACATACAAAAATCCTGAATCCTTATCATTATTTAACTGCTTAGCTTCTGATTTTAGTTCATAATTTTCATTCCTTTCCTCGTAAGTCATGTCATGTGTAATGCTGATTTGTCCGAACGGTGCCTCTGTGTCTTTGAGTTTATATAGATTCTTCATCACCTTACGTTTATCATCTGATGTATTAAAGGAGATAATCAAGGGTCGACTCTTCCCCTCCTTTTCAGGAGCAATTACTTTTTTGCCTATTCTCTTAACATTTACTTCCAATGGGACACCAGCTGTTTTTTGACATAATTGAACCGCAAAATCATCGTCATGCTTTTTAATTTCATCTTTTAAATTGCTCTTCAGTTCAGGGACCCTGTACACAGCAATGTTATTTGACCTTTCTTCTGTCTCTTTTAGGTTACTGCAGACTTTATTAATTAGCTCCGTACTTGTAATCTTGCTCTGTTCTCCGTTAATATTTCCAGTCCCTTGTTTGTTGAATTTCAAATCTGTTTATTTTCTCTAATTTCTCATCCATTTTCAGCCTTAGACTGCTGAGATCAGTCTCTGTTTTTTCAAGCCTCACTAGAATACTGCTCACGAAGTGGTTGCATCTCTCCTCTACTTCTTCATCAATCTTTGTAACTTGCAATGCTCTTAATTTCACATTCATCGCAGAACCAATGTAGGTCCTTTTGTTTTTCAAGTAGACAAAATTCAGCTGGAGACAGTTCGAGGCACTTTGCACAAAACCATCCATTGCAGCGTTCACAAGAAAGGCATTGTGATTCATCAGTAAGTACCGTACTGCACCTGCCACAGTCCTCCCTATCTTTTGACGCTCTTGTGGCAGAGCTTCCCTTACCACCTCAATTATTCTTACTTGAGCCACCAATCTTATCCCCACTAGCCTTTGGACGTGGCATCCTGGCTAAGGAGCGAGTTCACACACAAACCAGACCTTCAGGCCTATCCCTTAAGGGTCCCCACCAGAAGGCGAAGGTAATTCAGCTTGTAGCCAGTTACTAGCAAAGCTCAACAACTTTATAGACGGGAATTATCAGATAAATCCACAGTTATCAAAAAAGCAGTAAGTCTAATACAGTTGCAAAATGCCCAATAAGCTGATCCCCTGTGCCAATAGTTTCTGAGCTAGTAGTGGTGCAGGAATGCCGTCATACCGAGCCTATACAGGCCGTTGGCCGACAATCCCGACTACCTACTCCCCACCCGATCCACCAGCACAAGGGAAGAGAAAACGACTGTAAAAACAGAATCACTTTGGACTTCCGGTCTGGACGCCATGGCGACTGCAGCTTAACACTGAAGCTCTCAGACTCAATCCAGGATAACACCTTGAAAATCAAACTTAACGGATTTTTGGAGGAGTGAAAATCAAAAGACAAAATCATCATGTCTAAAGGAAAACAGAAGAAACTGAAATTCTCCAGGCTAGGACACGTATCGGCCGGAGAATCTGAACTGGAAGATCCCCGTTCAGAAGACGAGGAGCTGGTGATAGCTAACAAAAGGGTTAGCCTGAAATCACTATTTGAGGAACTACGACGATTTCGCCGAGATGTTACGGCCGAATTTCGGGAATTCAGAGAAGAATTGAAAAGGACAAACAGCAGAGTGGACCAGGCCGAGAACCGAATCTTGGAAACAGAGGATCGAATAAAAGTGCTCGAAGATTCTGTGCTGGACCTACGCAAAAGACAAGCAGCTATAGAGGCTAAGCTAACCGACCAAGAAGGAAAACAAAGAAGAGACAACATAAGAATTCATGGTCTGATAGAAGGAACCGAAAATGGTTTTAACTCAATGGCAGAATGCGTGGAATCCTTACTAAGAGAGAAATTGGATATTCCACAAACCACCGACTTGAAGATAGAAAAGGCACATCGTTCATTAGCCGCTAGGCCGGCGGCGGAAGCGCCCCCACGTTCGGTGTTGGTAAGATTTTCCAATTTCAAAATAAAACAAGAGGTTGTAAGACTGGCCTGGCAGAAAAAAGGATTTATGCACCAGGAGAGAAAAGTCTACGTGGAACACGATTACGCCCCGGAGGTCCTTAAAAAGCGCAGGGAATACAATGACGCGAAAAAGGTGTTAAGAGAGAAGAAATTGCGCTTTCAGACACCATTTCCTGCGAAGTTAAGGGTCTTCTACGGCGATGAAACGTGTCTCTATAATTCGGCGGAAGAAGCAACAGCTGACATGGCGAGAAGAGGGCTCCCGGTAACGGTGTTTAAACCCGCAGCAGACCCGAGTGAGAAGATCAAAGCGCAAACATGGACAACACAAAGACCCTCAAAATCCACGGACCAGCAGCGGGAAACCCAGCACCAGAGCGTCGCGGATAAACTATCCGTTTTCAGGTTGGAATAGCGACCTTTTTTTTTTTTTTTTTTTTTTTTTTTTCCTTTCTCTTGAATCAATCCGCACATCCAACCCCCCTCATACAAGGTAACAAACATTAAAGGAGATGCATATTCAGCATGTGGTAAAACATTTCATGGAACAATCATATTATTTGAAACAAATAAGTCTTTGTAATAAAAAAAAAAAAAAACTTGTTAAAATAGAAATGTGACAATAATCCACATGTTCTCCTCATACTAACAAATACTGTTTTTGCGTGAATGTTTGATGTGATGGGGGTGGGAGGGTGCACACAATTTCACAGGGTTTAGGCATAAAAGGAAAAAAAAAAAAAATCATTACAAGTTTGGATTGGGTTCTGAAACTCACGTTAAAAGCATGGGACTACTTTCAGTAGTAAGAGAGGGCCCTCAACACGTAACAGAGTTTGAGGAATTTCCCTCAGAGCCTTCACTCCATCAAGGCTCTTACAGGGTCTTTAAAAAGACCTCAGCTCAGGAAGTTCTTTTGACAGTTTTTTGTTTTAAAGTTTTTTACACTATGTTCTTAATGTTTTTCTTGTTTTTAATGTTCTTTCAGTTTCTGAGTAGCACAAAAGAGGGCCACCACACAGTTATACTAAACAAAACAACACAATGGAGAAACAGGGTGTAACCAAAATAATTTCATATAATGTAAAAGGAATCCTGAATCCAGTTAAAAGATCCAAGATTCTAGGCAAAATGAAAAAAGACAAAGCAGGAATAATACTTTTACAAGAAACCCACCTAACAGACGTGGAACACAATAAACTCAGTAGACAAGGGTTTAAAATGATCTCTTCATCTTCATATAAATCAGGGAGGAGGAGGGGAGTAGCGACATTGATATCAACCAAAATTACATTTGAAAAAAAATCAGAACACAAAGATAAAGAAGGGAGATACAGTTTGGTAACTGGGCGGCTAGAGGGAGAAGATATCACCCTGCTGAATGTGTATGCTCCCCCAGGGGCTAACTGGAAATTTTATAAAAATGTATTCGACCTAATGATAACTAAAGCTCAAGGTTTAGTGATATGTGGTGGGGACTTCAATCTTAGACTGAATCCATACTGGGATGCTTCTGGTAATTCCCCACATCAAAATAACACCCAAAACAGGAAGACTCGGATGCTACTAAAAGAAATGGGAATCTGTGATGTGTGGAGGGAACTCAACCCCAGTGTAAAAGACTATACATTTTACTCAACTCCACATTCATCTTACTCAAGGATTGACTATTTTTTTATGTTTAATAGAGACATTGGTAGAGTAAAAACATGTAAAATAGGACTGATGGATCTCTCCGACCACAGTCCGATCTACATGGACTTAAATATCCAAAAATACACAAATAATACATTTTCTTGGAGGTTAAATTCAAATGTCCTGAAAGGACCATTGAAAGATGAATTGGAGTCAGATATTCTCAGATATTTGGAAGATAACGATAATGGAGAAGTATCCCCTTTAATACTGTGGGATGCATGTAAAGCTGTAATAAGAGGAAAGATTATTGCAAAACTGGCAACCCAAAAGAAACTAAGACAAGAAAAACTATCCACATTAGAGTCAGAACTTAGGAACCTAGAAAAAGAACACAAAGGCAACACTCATTCTACTGACTCGCTCAAGATTAAGGAAATTAAAAACCAAATAAATGAGATCTACACAATAGAAATCCAGAAGAAACTTACATTTCTGAAACAAAAATACTATGAAGCAGGCAGTAGATCGGCAAAATTGCTAGCCTATAAATTGAGGAAACATCAAACAGAAAGAGCAATCTACAAAATCAGAGACCCAGTATCAAAGGAAATAAAATTCAGAATTCAGGATATTCTTAAAAACTTCGAGAATTACTATAAGAACTTATACTCCCACAAAAAACATAAAAACGCATCCGAGGCATTCCTAAACACATTAAACCTTCCCCAACTTACGGAGTCACAAAATAAAACACTACTGTCAGAAATACATCCTAAAGAATTGGAAAAAGCAATTATGAAACTTAAAGCTAACAAATCCCCAGGAGCTGATGGCTATACAGCAGAGTGGTACAAAACCTTTAAACAGCAACTATCTCCTCTCCTCCTGAAAACATTTAATTATGTCCTCCACACAGGGGAAATCCCCCCCTCCTGGAGAGAAGGGGTCATTGCAGTTATACCTAAACCTGAAAAGGATAAACTAGAGTGCTCCAACTACAGACCAATCAGTGTACTAAATCAGGACTATAAGCTTTTTACCATTATCCTTGCCAAAAGGTTAGAGAATATACTGACAGACCTAATTCATTTAGACCAAACAGGTTTTATAAGACAAAGACAGACACAAGACAACATTCGACGCACTTTACACATAATTCATCATATAAAAAAATATAACTTAAATGCAGTCATATTAGGATTAGATGCTGAAAAAGCATTCGATTCGGTTGACTGGTCTTTTCTATACAGAATCTTATCCAGTTTCAATTTTCATAACAACTTCATTAGAACTATACAGGCATTATATAAAAAACCAACAGCTAAAATAAGGATTAACGGTAATTTATCATCATCTTTTGAACTGGAAAGAGGATGTCGTCAGGGCTGCCCCCTGTCTCCACTGCTCTTTGCAATCTTCATAGAACCTCTGAGCCAATGGATAAGACAAAACCAAAAAATTCAAGGTATTACACTTGGTCAGAAGGAACATAAAATAGCACTCTTTGCTGATGACATTTTAATTTACCTAGGGCAGCCGGACACTTCTTTACCAGAACTAACCTCAGTTTTTTCAGAGTATGGAGATTTATCGGGGTACAAATTAAATATGCATAAAACCCAAGTTTTAACATTCAACTATGACCCAAATCATTATTCACTAAGCAAACTCAAAACTAACTGGGAGTCGGAATCTATGAAATATCTGGGGGTCAATATCCCGAAACAACTCAACAAAATTATATCACTAAACTATGATCCACTGGTGACAAAAATAAAATCTGACCTAGCAAGATGGAATATGATACCATTCTTGGGTATTGCACAAAGAATTGAAGCAGTCAAAATGAATATACTTCCACGTCTTCTATACCTTTTCCAAACAATACCGGTAGAACCTCCCAAAAAAACATGGCAGGAGCTGGACAGAAGGATCTCAAGATTCATATGGCAGGGCAAGAGACCTAGAATCAGATATAGAACCCTACAGCTAAACAAAGACAAAGGTGGGCTCGCGCTGCCAAATATCAGGGACTACTTTAAAGCCGCACAAATTAAAACTTTAGTAGAGATATGTAACCCAGTCTACTCTGCACAATGGAAGGAGATCGAATGCCAAATAACAAGTGACATCCCCCTACAGGCGATAATAGGGAACAATGTCTTACCTAAGCTTTTGAATAACACTAACCCGTGGATAGAGACCCCGCTAAAAATTTGGTTTAAGATAGTCAGAGAGAATCAAACTAAAGAGCCCTATCGACTTCTGCAATGGATCGCCTATGATCAGGACTTTACTCCTAATAAAACAGACACCAGATTTAAAAAGTGGAAGGAGAAGGGGCTGATAAAATATTACGATTTTTTTAAAGGGCAAATCTTAAGAAGTTTTGAAGATTTGAAAAAACAAGGCCTAATAAATCAAGACCTTTACAGGTTCTTCCAGCTTAGACACCACATAAACAATATACTTAAAAAGGAGGTTTTGGAAAGGGCCCAGTCAGGTGTTCTGAAGGTCTTCTTAATGGCATATAAAGGGATCCCAGGGATCAGATACATTTCTAAAATATACCAAGGTCTTCAAGACTTAAAAGGAGACAACACATCTTATATAAAAGAGAGATGGGAAAAAGAGGGGAATTTCACTTTACATCTGGAAATATGGGAAAAGCTAAATAAACAGCAATGGAAAAGTACCTCATCCCTGCAGTGGAGAGAATTTGGATGGAAAAACTTGGCAAGATTTTTCAGAACACCTGCACAAATCAAATTTACCCATAAGGGATTGAACTGTTGGCGCTTGTGTGGTGAAAAGACTGCAAATCATTTTCATGTGTTTTGGTCATGCCCAGTTATCCACCAATATTGGACCAATGTACAGACAATATTGGGGAAAATATTCAAAATTACAGTTCCCTTTTCTTTTGTAACTTTGTATTTGGGTTTACTACCGGACTCACTGGAAAGACGAGGAGAAAAATACTTATTCAATGTTTTAATATTGGCAAGCAAAAAAGCTCTAACTAAAAAATGGATGTTGAAGGACTGTCCTACACCTGAAGATTGGACTAACGTGATCCAAGACATTTACTCGATGGAAAAGTTGACATTCGCACTGAGACAGGACATGGATGGGTTCATGAACTTTTGGCAACCCTGGACCGCATATGTGTCTTCCATTAGATCTAATCTTTGACAAATACCATTTCAATAATGGTTCCGCTCTTTGTTCCAATGCTACTCAGATGCTCTTTTATCTTTATTTACTTACTTTTTCTTTTTGTTTGTTTTTTACTGGTTTGTTTGTTTTTTTTATTTGTTTTTTGTTTTTGTTTTTTTCTCTTTAATTTCACTTTTTCTTTCACTTTAAAAAAAAAAAAAAAATAAGGGGTGTTGTAAGAATTAATCTTCCAATGTTGTCAGATATCAGAAAATAAGGGAACATGTGATGAAAATGTAAACACTGCATTGCTGTAACGACCTGTATACCCTTTACAAAAACTTAAATAAAAAAAAACAAAACAAAACAGAATCACTTTATACATAAATATTTCTTTTTCTTTACTTCTGCCTCTCTAGCCTGCCAGCAAAAACCATCCAGACTAACCACTAACTTCCAAAGCTGCATGCAGGGAGGTGATATGATATGATGTCCGCCATCGCTGCTTCCTGTTGGCATAATATAGATATACTGTAGATCATGGGACCATAATTTTCCAATCACATCTCTCCTCAGTTATCCCGAGCTGAAGCCCATTCAGTCCATCAACGCCCACCCCTCTAACTGCATCTGCATCAAGTTCGACCCCACAGGGAGGTTTTTTGCCACAGGAAGTGCCGATGCCCTGGTGAGCCTGTGGGATGTGGAGGAGCTGGTGTGCGTTCGCTGTTTGTCACGGTCAGTTTAGTACACGCCACTGCATCTTTAAAGTAGTTTTATGCTGAGGTTAAGGTCGTATGACCTCGTGCTTTCTTGCAGACTGGACTGGCCCGTGAGGACGCTGAGTTTCAGCCATGACGGCAAAATGTTGGCATCAGCCTCTGAGGACCATTTCATCGACATTGCCGAGGTGGAGACAGGTCAGTGAGACACTTTACTGCCACTGGTGATGTCACAGACGGGCATGTTGTAAATGATTAACACGGATGTTGCAGTTGATCCGGGATGTCCACAGCTGTTGCTGATGCCCAATGAGGGAAAAAAAAAAAATGGTGGTGGGCTGATTTATGCGCCGTCTCTTCTCCCATCACTTCAACAGCAGCGTTAATCGGGTCATTTTGAATTGTTCCTGAATTTGTGGAGTTCCGTGTGGATTTTTGGGGGTGCTGCTACTTGCAAGAGCGCGGCTGTGCCCGGGTGTCTCACCGCGCTCCCGGCAGTGCGGTTTGCCAGGCAGGGGCTGCGGGCCAGAGAAGCCGGCTTGCTCATGGTTGCTGGTTTGGTGGTGGCGGGCATCCGGGATGTGAATATTTAAACCAGCTGTTCTTGATATGTAAAGAACACATGTAGCCGGTGTGGAAACTGATGCGGTGAGTCGTGCGTGTGTTTTCCCAGGCTCAGGTCTGTCTCTGTCCCAAGCAGCTCTGCCAGCCGTAATGTGTGGCATGACAGCTTCTTTTTGTGTGAGAGGAGACGTGAACTTGGGAAAATATGCATGTTTTTTTCTGAAGTAATAATAGCCCAGCAGCTCATGATGCTCGTTTCTTTTCCCCCTCTCTGTTCATTTTAAATCTTCCATTTTCTGATTGCATCCTTTCCCACATCTCATCTCGTATGCAGTAAACAATGCATTTGATTGCAGCTGTTATTTGAGCTGTGCGGTGATATGGAGGTATTTTAGAATTTCATACCGTGTGGGAAATTAAGACTGGTATAGCAGATGAGCTGGGATATCACCCAGCTTTAGTGTTGCACATGCAGTACAGTGATCGGTTTGTTTCCCCTTCCTGATAAAAGTATGAAGATAAACACCAGTGAAATGACTCATCGGACCAATCAACTACTGTGACGTAAATAGATTTTTATTATGATAAAGTGGTGTGTGTCTGTAACTCTTCTCCTCTCTGCTCCTTTCATGACTATAAGGGGAGAAGCTATGGGAGGTTCAGTGCGACTCGCCCACCTTCACAGTGGCCTGGCATCCGAAGAGACCCCTTCTGGCCTACGCGTGTGACGACAAGGAGGGAAAATACGACAGCAACAGAGAGGCGGGAACCGTCAAACTTTTTGGGCTGCCCAATGACTCCTGAGGGGTGGTGATGGGTCATGTGACTGTCAGGATTTAATGTTTGTGAACAGACTGAAGAGAGAGGGTGATGATCACGGGTCCCCCTGTGAGTGGCACTGCTCTCCGACACAGGGAGAAAAAAAAACTGAGATGCAACTTTGAATTGAATTTTTTTTTCGTTACAGTAAGTGTTTTCATAAAAGTACTGGGATTCCTAAAGGTTTTTTCACAAATGTTTCATTAATAAAATGCTGCTTTTTTTTAACAATAAGTGGCTCCTTTCTAAAGCTTGATGAGTTCAGATGATCAAAGGCATCTTACACATGTTCATGCATTTTACCCTGAGAGAAAGGATTATAAATTACAAGCATGACTGAATGCATTAACATGTTGATCACGTTGAGTAAATGGAAACCAGTTCTGTTCATGAAGACAACATAGAGCGTTGTACTGCAAAACATGTCATTAAGCTGAACAATTTCTACTTCAACAGCAATAACAAACCAGGCGCCAGATTCACTAAGTGTCTGCCTTTCCTTGCTGTTCTTAAAATGAGCGTATGAAACGGTAAGAACCAGAGCTTTGTTGTTTGTTTCTCTGAAATACTGGCTACATAACAAAATGTTTTCACATCCAGGATTGAATAACAGTAGGCAAACAGTATTGTTTCCCTCCAGTCGCCATAAGGATTCTCATCTGCATCTCATATTTTCACAGTAGTAAACACAAATTCCGCTGATGGTGGAAATAGCTGTGGCTGTTTTAACATTAACATGTGGATGGAGCATAAGGGCATGACGATTTTCTTCACATTTGTGTGTAATACGGGCAGCTCAGCGGCGCAGTGGTTAGTACTGTGGCAGCACAGCAAGAAGGTCGTAAGTTGGATCCCACACTTGGCCACTGGTGACCTTTCTGTGTGGAGCCTTCATGTTCTCCCTGTGTCTGCATGGGTTTTTGCCAGGGTACTCCAGTTTCCTCCCACAGTCCAAAAAACATGCGTTAGGTTAATTGGCATCAACTGGGGATAAATTGTCCTGAGGTATAAAAGTGAAAATGAGTGGTGGTTGGCGATCTGTCCAGGGTGTACCCCGCCTCTCGCCCAGAGATGCTGGGATAGGCTACCACACCCACTGCTGCTCAAAAAGGATTAAGCGGTTGAAGGTGGATGAATGAATGTGTGTAATACATGAGTGTTGCCACATGATGGCACTATTATTGTTTACTTGCAGTGTTAAGGCCCTGTATTGTACATTTCCTGAAGTTAACATCCTGGCGCCAGATACCACAGCACACCTTCAGGGGTCTAGTGGTGCAAAAGGGCAGCAAAACGGGGACCGACACAATATTAGGCAGGTGGTCATAATGTTATACCTGATCAGTGTAAAGTGTTCATCTGAAAAAAACAAAAACAAACAAACCACCCACATACAGTAATAGAATATTCCCTGAACCACAATAGAAAAAAAAATAGTTTCAACAATGATTTAAAAGAAATGAAACAATTCAAAAGTCATAAAAGTGCAGAAATTCTTGTTCAAACAAGTTATTACAGTATAATAAAACATTTTTCTACCCAGTTTTCTCTCTTTGTAGGACTTGAATGAGTTACCATATTGACCAGAAGGGCTTAATTCTGTTGGACAAATGCAAATTTCAGTTTGACTTTTTATCAGAATTATCAGAGAAAAGAAGGGTGTTACATTTTAAACATTTTAAAATATTTAAACATTTTAAAACAACTTAAACATTTTGGTGTACAGTATATAATTTGAATTCCATAGACTTGCTCATGTTTTGGCATAACCCAATAAGCTTCAAAAACTGGAGACAAACTCAATTAAAATCAGCAAAAGCAAATCAAGCAGTATGGCCAAACACTTGACTTAATGTGGCTTTTTTTCATAAATGTCCACAATTAAGAGTAAAAAATATCCTGCTTTAAAACTAATCATGAAAGTACAGTTTGGTGAAAAAGTTGACTTGAAATAACACTTGACTGTTAATACTAGTGTTGACAGAAGCGTGGAGACTGTCGTTCTCATCATAAAGTTCATGGTAAACAGTTTCATTCAGCTGGTATCGGGCAGCAGCTGTCCTCTGTTTACTCTGTGTATGCATGTCTGTGTTAATGTGTGTGATAAATGGGGCTGTAAAGACTCTTTAACAATGATGAACACCTGCTGCTGCTCTGATGGACAAACACACCAGGTTCCTGATTCAGAAAGTGGCATGAGATCAAATTCAGAGTAGAGCCTGGATTAAAATAGACTGAAGTTTGGCTTAACCAGGGATCATCAGCCTCGACTATGTGAAGGGGCAAATTGAGCAATATTTGGCCTGGGAAAGTTCATTCTGTAAGCCAGTTATCCTTTTTAGTCATTGAGGGTTGATGTACAGTGGTGGGAAAAAGTGTTTGCCGTCTTCCTGATTTCTCATTTTTTTTGCATGTTTGTCAAACTCAAATGTTTCAGATCATCAAACAAATTTAAATATAGATAACACTAGTAAACACAAAGTGCCATTTTTAAATGAAAGTGTTTATTATTAAGGGTAAAAAAAAAATCCAAACCTACATGGCCTTCTGTGAAAAAGTAACCCCCCCCCACCACCACCGTTAAAACGTAAGTTAACTGTGGTTTGTCACATCTTTGGAAAGTTGAGTTCAATTTCTCTAGCCACACCCAGGCCCGATTACTGCCACACCTGTTCTCAATCAAGAAATCACTTAAATAGGACCTGCCTGACAAAGTGACGCAGACCAAAAGATCCTCAAAAGCTAGACATCATGCTGCAATCCAAAGAAATTCAGGAACAAATGAGAGGCACAGCAATTGAGCTCTATCAGTTTGGAAAAGGTTATAAAGCCATTTCTAAAGCTTTGGTACTCCAGCAAACCACAGTGAGAACCATTATCCACAAATGGCGAAAACATCAAACAATGGTGAACCTTCCCAGGAGTGGCCAGCCCACCAAAATTACCCCAAGAGCGCAGTGACGACTCATCCAAGAGGTCACAAAAGACCCCACAACGACATCCAAAGAACTGCAAGCCTCACTTGCCTCAGTTAAGGTCAGTGTTCATGACTCCACCATAAGAATGAGACTGGGCAAAAGTGGCACGCATGGTAGGGTTCCAAGACAAAAACCACTGCTGAGCAAAAAGAACATAAAGGCTCCTCTCAGATTTGCCAGAAAACATCTTGATGAGCTTCAAGACTTTTGGGAAAATACTCTGTGGACTGACGAGACAAAAGTTGAACTTTTTGGAAGGTGTGTGTCCCATTACATCCGGCATAAAAGTATCACAGCCATAAACAATATACTTAAAAAGGAGGATTTGGAAAGGGCCCAGTCAGGTGTTCTGAAGGTCTTCTTAATGGCATATAAAGGGATCCCAGGGATCAGATACATTTCTAAAATATACCAAGGTCTTCAAGACTTAAAAGGAGACAACACATCATATATAAAAGAGAGATGGGAAAAAAAGGGGAATTTCACTTTACAATTGGAAATATGGGAAAAGCTAAATAAACAGCAATGGAAAAGTACCTCATCCCTGCAGTGGAGAGAATTTGGATGGAGAAACTTAGTAAGATTTTTCAGAACACCTGCACAAAACAAATTTACCCATAAGGGGTTGAACTGTTGGCGCTTGTGTGGTGAAAAGACTGCAAATCATTTTCATGTGTTTTGGTCATGCCCAGTTATCCACCAATATTGGACCAATGTACAGACAATATTGGGGGAAATATTCAAAATAACAGTTCCCTTTTCTTTTGTAACTTTGTATTTGGGTTTACTACCACTGGAATACTTCCACTGTTTACTTCCACTCACTGGAAAGACGAGGAGATAAATACTTATTCAATGTTTTAATATTGGCAAGTAAAAAAGCCCTAACTAAAAAATGGATGCTGAAGGACTGTCCTACACCTGAAGATTGGATTAACGTGATTCAAGACATTTACTCGATGGAAAAGTTGACATTTGCACTGAGACAGGACATGGATGGGTTCATGAACTTTTGGCAACCCTGGATCGCATATGTGTCTTCCATTAGATCTAATCTTTGACAAATACCATTTCAATAATGGTCCCGCTCTTTGTTCCAACACTACTCAGATGCTCTTTTACTTTTAATTACTTAATTTTCTGTTTGTTTGTTTTTTGCTGTTCTGTTTGTTTGTTTATTCGTTTTTTTAAATTTAATTCTCTTTAATTTCACTTTATCTTTCACTTTAAAAAAAAGGGGGTGTTGTAATAACTATCCTACCAATGTTGTCAAATAGCAAAAAATAAGGGAACATGTGATCAAAATGTAAACAATGCAATGCTGAAATGACCTGTATACCCTTTACAAAAACTTAAATTAAAAAAAAAAAAAAGTATCGCAGCCTTTCAGAAAAGGAACATCATACCAACAGTAAAATATGGTGGTGGTAGTGTGATGGTCTGGGGCTGTTTTGCTGCTTCAGGACCTGGAAGACCTGCTGTGATAAATGGAACCATGAATTCTGCTGTCTACCAAAAAATCCTGAAGGAGAATGTCTGGCCATCTGTTCATGACCTCAAGCTGAAGCGCACTTGGGTTCTGCAGCAGGACAATGATCCAAAACACACCAGTAAGTCCACCTCTGAATGGCTCAAGAAAAACAAAATGAAGACTTTGGAGTGCCCTAGTCAAAGCCCTGACCTGAATCCAATTAAGATGCTGCTGTGGCATGATCTTAAAAAGGCGTCTCATACTTGAAAACCCTCCAGTGTGGCTGAATTACAACAATTCTGCAAAGATGAGTGGGCCAAAATTCCTCCACAACGCTGTAAAAGACTCATTGCCAGTTAATCGCAAATGCTTGATTGCAGTTGTTGCTGCTAAGAGTGGCCCAACCAGTTATTAGGTTTAGAGGGCAATCACTTTTTCACACAGGACCATGTAGGTTTGGATTTTTTCCCTTAATAATAAACACCTTCATTTAAAAACTGCATTTTGTGTTTACTTGTGTTATCTTAGTCTAATATTTAAATTTGTTTGATGATCTGAAACATTTAAGTGTGACAAACATACAAAAAAATGAGAAATCAGGAAGGGGGCAAACACTTTTTCACACCACTGTATATGAACAGGAGAGGCCTGTACAAACGCATCAAGAGGTTGGAAGATGCACAAAAAACTATCTTGTGGAAAACAGGAATGCTGTATTTAAAAAAACAAACAAACAAACTACTTTTTCCAGCAAATTTATCCATCCATCTTCTACCGCTTTTCCAGGGGTCCAGGTCACGGAGGCATCAGTCCAAGCAGAGATGCCCAGGCCTCACTGATGGTGATCAGATAAAATAAAACTTAACTCATGTTAAAATCAGGTAAATAACAGTTAAATTAGGACAAAACCACAAAACAGATACATTACTATTAATTATTTTTAATATGTTTATCAGTAAGATTGAATGATAAAATATATTGTCCAACAGAAAATATGACTTTTACTGTTTTCATTTATGATCATTTATTACCATTGTGTAGCTAAATAGTTAGATGCCTTGTATCAGCTCATGACATTTAGTTTTTAATTTAGTAAACCACACCACATTACTGTACTGTTGGATGATGACCCTCATTGATTTTATGCAGCAGTAGAGATTCCATCTTCATCTTTTGTTTGTTGTACCAGTGCATCGCAGTAAATTAAAAAATTATGACTTATAATTTCAAAAGCTGTAATCATAATAGTCGATATTAAATCAGAATGATTTGAAATGTTTCACTTTTCCTGTAATGGATAATGAAAACGGGGTTTTATTTGACAGCACCACATCAGCTTTTAAGAAATAAATAAAACTAGAAGGCACCCAGAGAGCGCATACCTCCGTTAAGGCTCTGTCCCTCCCTCCCTTTGTCCTCCCCTCCGTCCCTTTGTCCATCCATATCGCCATCCATCTGTACATTGTGAGATACGGCCTTGGTGCAGGTATGCACTCACGGATCACCTCTAAGATCTAATGAGTTCATTTGGGGGCCAAGGGTCACCTCTGGTGAAAATTTCACTTAAATCCATCCAGTAGTTTTGGAGTATTGTTGCTAACACTCTGTGAGAAGAGCCTTGGCGGAGGTATGCATTTTGCGATTATCACCAAAATCTAATCATGTGTTCAGTGTGCCATTACACACCTTTCCTGAAAATTTGACTGAAAGGTGTTATATAAATGCAATCCATTATTATTATTATTAACAGACAGAGAAACAACAGCAAAAACAATATGACTACATTATATGACTAAATAATAATAATAATAATGATAATAACAAGACTGTCATAATTGTATTGACCATACATTAGGGCTGGGCAATTCCATCTTAAATCAACATCATGGTTTATTGAATCTTTCAGGTCGGTTTTTGTTTTTCTTTTTCCTCCTCTCTTCTCCATTACAGTTTACTGACAAGGTTCATAATTATTAAGCAATATTACACAACAGTGTGGTATCAAACCAGTTTTTTGCAGTTATCATCTACAAATTCGCATTGTTTGATGCAGCAAAGTTCAGCCTCCACCTCCTCCAGCGTCACCTCCTGTTCTTGTCTTCCTGTACCGGCGTCCTATGTCCTGCCCTTCCTTAATTCTGATTGGCTCCTTAGAAAGGTCTGACACTGACGAGTGCAGCTGTACAGTAGTCTGACAAGTTGAACTTTTTTCAGCCCTGAGCACCGCAACAAAAAGTGGCGACCACTCAAAGCATTTCAGCACGTAGGGCACTCAGCGCTATAAACGCTGGACTACATAGAGAATGAATAGAAAATAGTCGCCCACAGCAGGAAAAATGAGAGTTTGGTGGACACGCCCTCTAATACTTTTCCTGTAGTGTTTGGCTTCCGGGTTGATGAGGCGCGTCCCTATGGCATGACCGCACACACGTAACTGAGTTGGGACAGAACAGCCCCGATGACAGTATTGTCACCGTTCAAGCATAATGGGCTCAGGCCATCGGCGGTCAAGTGGAACCCCACAAACTCAATGGCGGGTGCTGCAAAGATGCACTTTTCCCCATTTAACATGAGGCCGTGGCAGGTGAGCACCTCCAACACTTTGGAGAGACAGGCGCCGTGTAAAGATGTTGTTGCAGCATGCACTACAGTGTCGTTAAGGTACACCACCACACCCTGGAGACCAGCAAAGATGGTGGCCATAATCTTCTGGAAGTGGCTAGGAGCGGAGTTGAGGCCAAAGGGCATGCAGGTGTAGCGAAAGACCCCCATGTAGGTCACAAAGGTCATCAGGTTGCGGCTGTCCGGGTGTAGAGGAACCTGCAGACAACCCTGGCGAAAGTCAAGTTTGGGGAAAATCTTTGAGTCATGGAATGTAGCGGCCAGCTCCCCCACCATGGGCAGGGGGTATTTGTCGGGATTACTGCCTTATTTACCATTCTGAGGTCGACACAGGGCTGCAGACCACTCATTTTTTTCTTCGCCACCACCAGGTTGGAGATCCAGGGGGATGCATTGACCTGCTTGATGATACCCATGTCCAGGAGTTTCTGCAGCGCCACTGTGACATCATATTGTAGAGTGAGGGGCAGCCGGCAAAAGGGCTAAATGACAGGGGACACCGCTGGGTCCATGAGCGGCTGGTGGTTGAAGGCGGTGAGGCAGCCCAGGGCCTGTGAAAAGTGCCGGCCAGTGATGTTGCCAAGTTTAGGCGACAGTCAATATGGCGGAACTTGTGTGATCTGTATTGGAGAAGCCCAGTTCACAGATCAGGTCAAAACCCAGGAGATTGGCACCCTGGCGGGTCACTTGGAATATAAACGCAGGAAGAACTTTAGAGCCATAGCGTACTGAGAAGGTGACCGTTCCCACCCTGCCGAGCTTAACGTGTCTATAGCCAAACAGCTCCTCTGTGTCTGCCCTAATCATTTTCCAGGGAAACAGCTTCCTAACCGTGGACTCATTTAGCAGAGACCTTGAGGCAGCGGTGTCCAGCGGTAGCAACAGACTGATGCCATGCAGCTCCACTGTGTACCAATTGAATGGCCTGTTACTGGCGCACACACCGACGCACCGACTGGTGGTCGGGTTGGGCGGACTGGGCGGGCAAGACGGCGAGCTTGCAGGAACCAAGCAACACACTCTGGTGAAGTGGTAGAGCTTACCACAGCATTGGCACCTCTGTCCTGTGGCTGAGCAGGCAAGTGCACCTGTGCGGTGTGAGGAAGAGCCGCAGTTATCGCAGGGTTGGCGTGCTGTGGTGCCTTGTCATCCCATGATGTTTACCTCGAGACCGTCGTGAGGAGACGTAGGGTCGAAGGGCTGAGCAGCCAGGGCAACGGTCTGTGCTAGCAGAGCTGAATGTGGGGAGTGCAGGTTGGGGGCCACTAGCTGGGTTGCTAACTGGGCAGCCGCTTCTAGTTGGGACGCCATTTCCACCACCTTGGTTAATGGCAGGTCGTCTGGCGCCATCAACAGTTTCTCTCGCTGCCTCGAATTCGTGGTGTGCTCTGCTAACTGGTCTCGCACCATCTCGTCTTCTCATCTCAGACATTTGTCTTTATTCTGCAACTTAGTGCACCTTTTTTTTTTTAATAAACTTGCTACTGTTTTCCCTTACACACGTGGACAAAATTGTTGGTACCCCTCTGTTAATGAAAGAAAAACCCACAATGCTCACAGAAATAACTTGAATCTGACAAAAGTGGTAATAAATAAAAATTCTATGAAAATTAACCAATGAAAATCAGACAGTGCTTTTGGAATTGTGGTTCAACAGAATTATTTTAAAAAACAAACTCATGAAACAGGCCTGGACAAAAATGATGGTACCCCTAGAAAAGATTGAAAATAATGTGACCATAGGGACATGTTTAACCAAGATGTGTCCTCTAATTAACGTCACAGGTGTCTACAAACTTGTAATCAGTCAGTTGGCCTATTTAAAGGGTGACAAGTAGTCACTGTGCTGTTTGGTGACATGGTGTGTACCACACTAAACATGGACCAGAGGAAGCAAAGGAGAGAGTTGTCTCATGAGATTAGAAAAAAAATTATAGACAAGCATGTTAAAGGTAAAGGCTGTAAGACCATCTCCAAGCAGCTTGATGTTCCTGTGACTACAGTTGCACATACTGTATTATTCAGAAATTTAAGATCCACGGGACTGTAGCCAACCTCCCTGGATGTGGCCGCAGGAGGAAACTTGATGAAAAATGGAAGAGACGGATAATACGAATGGTAACAAAAGAGCCCAGAGCAACCTCTAAACACATTCATGGTGAACTCAAAGGTCAAGGTACATCAGTGTCAGATCGCACCATCCGTTGTTGTTTGAGCCAAAGTGGACTTCATGGGAGACGACCAAGGAGGACACCACTGTTGAAAACAAATCATAAAAAAGCCAGACTGGAATTTGCCAAACTGCATGTTGACAAGCCACAAAGCTTCTGGGAGAATGTCCTATGTACAGACGAGACAAAACTGGAACTTTTTGGCAAGGCACATCAGCGCTATGTTCACAGATGCAAAAATGAAGCATACCAAGAAAAGAACACTGTCCCTACTGTGAAACATGGAGGAGGTTCTGTTATGTTCTGGGGCTGCTTTGCTGCATCTGGCACAGGGTGTCTTGAATCTGTGCAGGGTACAATGAAATCTCAAGACTATCAAGGTATTCTAGAGAGAAATGTGCTGCCCAGTGTCAGACAGCTTGGTCTCAGTGGCAGGTCATGGGTCTCGCAACAGGATAATGACCCAGAACACACAGCTAAAAACAAGTGGCCTTCTATGAGCCCTGATCTAAATCCTATTGAACATCTGTGGAAGGAGCTGAAACGTGCCGTCTGGAGAAGGCACCCTTGAAACCTGAGACAACTGGAACAGTTTGCTCATGAGGAGTGGGCCAGAATACCTGCTGAGAGGTGCAGAAGTCTCATTGACAGTTACAGAAATCGTTTGATTGCAGTGATTGCCTCAAAAGGTTGTGCAACAAAATATTAAGTTAAGGGTACCATCATTTTTGTCCAGGCCTGTTTCATGAGTTTGTTTTTTTAAAATAATTCTGTTGAACTGCAATTCAAAAGCATTGTCTGATTTTCATTGGTTAATTTTCAGAGAATTTTTTTATTACCACTTTTGTCAGATTCAAGTTATTTCTGTGACCATTGTGGGTTTTTCTTTCATTAACAGAGGTGTACCAACAATTTTGTCCACGGAGCCATTTTTATTGGCAAAACAGCTACTTTTTGGCCTGAGAGCCCACTGATCTCTATAAAAAACCTGGATAGTGCATGACCCATTAGTGAGTACAGAGCCAAGTGAAGCCACCTGGTCACCATATTAGTACACCCAAAACACTCAGCAAGTCAATGGAGAATGAATGGGTTTAGTAGTAAATGGTGCCACTTTTACCTCAGTAACTTCCCTAAAAATTAACAGATTTTGAACTTCTTGGTATGAAGGTACAGCTTATAATCTTGTGCAACTGGTGAACTATAGAAATCGAGTTGACATTATGCTTAACGGCCGTGGGAAGGCTGGATATTTGGAAAAGTCAAGCCAAGGCAACTAGGTCTATGAGTAATGCATGCAGTAAGTGTGTTTAGGCATGTCATCATAATAATCATCTTAATGATAGTTCTATATGAGTAAATTAAAATATCATTTGGTGTTTGGTGATGTGTAGTCCAAGACAAGATTCAAGATTTCTTTATTGTCATTTAGTATGTGCATACACATAAAAAACAAAATTATGATCCCCCAGCATAACACAGTACCACAATATACATAGAGAATAAGTTTAAAAACAACAGCATAAAAAAATAAAATACAACAATAAAATATCAGTTAAAACACTATGGTCAGACCAACCTAACAGAATACACGTACAAGTTTAGCAGAGGTGAGGGGGAGAAAAAGCAATTGGCAGAGGAATAGGGCACAGTCCATTTATAATTCTGACTGCATGTGGGGAAAAAACAAAACAAAAAAACTGTTCAACATTCTGGCTGTCCTGGCCTGAAGACACCTGTATCTCTTCCCTGAAGGCAGAAGAGAAAACAAACTGTGGGAAGGATAATAGCAGTCTTTAATGATGTTAACAGCCCTGTTAGCACAGCGTTTATTGTAAATCTCCTCCAAGGAGAGGAGGGGCACACCACTAATCTTACTAACTGTTTTTACAACCCTATTCAGCTGGTGCTTCTCTAAAGCTGTGCAATTCCCAAGCCAGGTAGTCAGGCCACATAAAAGGAGAGATTCCAGGGTGCCTCTGTAAAAAGTGGTGAGGAGCTGAGTGGGAAGACCTGCCTTTTTTTTAGCCGCCGGAGGGGGTCGAGTCGCTGATGAGCCTTTTTAATAATGGCTGTGGTGTGGGTGTTAAAGGTTATGCCATCTGCCAGGTAAATCCCCAGAAACTTAACATTGTTCACCCTCTCCACAAAAGTGCCCCCAATAGACAGCGGTGTGTGATGGTACTTGCTCACTTGTGTATGCAGTCGATCACCATTTCCTTAGTCTTCACCAAATAAGCCTCCGCCCTCGTCGCCTGCCCCTCACCAAGCGGGAGGCAGCAGAGCTTAAGATTAAAGAGATGGCAGCGGCAAAGGTCATAGAACCCTCCAGTAGCCAATGGGCAGCTCCAGTAGTCCTCATGAAGAAGAAAGATGGTACGTGGAGGTTCTGTGTTGACTACTGCCTCCTCAATAAGACCACACACAAGGACTCTTATCCACTACCATGGGTGGACAACACCCTCAACTGCATCGCCCGTTCCAGCTGATTCAGCTCCCTGGATCTCTGCAGTGGTTATTGGCAGGTGGAGCTGACACCAGAGGCCCGCCCTAAGACCGCATTCACCATCAGCCAAGGGCTGTGGCAGTTTAGGGTTATGCCCTTCGGTCTCGGCAACGTGCTTGCCACCTTTGAAAGACTGATGGCGAGAGTGCTGGCTGACATTCCCCGAAGCCAGTGTATAGTCTCCCTCAATGACCTCTCCCATGGTGCAGACTTCAGGGGTGCACTGGCCAGCCTAAGGGATGTCTTCTACTCCAGCCGACGGGCTGGGCTTCGACTTCACCCAAAGAAATGCCACCTGCTCCTGTGTGAGACATCATTCCTCAGCCACATCGTCAGCGCAACAGGGGTGGCCACCGATCCTGCCCAGGTTGCTGTGGTGAGGGACTGGCCTATCCTCTGTGATGCCGCAGTGAGGGACTGACCTATCCCCCATGACATTGGAGAGCTGTGGAGCTTCCTGGGGCTGGCTTCTTACTACTGGCAGTTTGTGAAGGACTTCGCTTCCACTGGAAGGGTCAAGCCTTACAGTGGAGTGAGGACTGCTCCAATGCCTTCAGTCAGCTTCGATCAGCACTTGTGGAGGCGCCAGTGCTTCCCAGACCCCCAATGGCCATTCATCGTGGACACTGATGCCAGTAATGTGGACCTCGCAAGAAGTTCATCTTCCGCACCAACCACACATCCCTCGCATGGCTGCTCCACTTTAAAGAACCAGAGGGGCAGCTGGCCCGGTGGTTGGAGGTGCTACAGGACTATGACTTTGAGATTCATCACTGGGCTGGCCGTCTTCATGCCAATGCAGATGCACTGTCCCGACGACCCTGCCTGGAAGAGGAGTGCCACTATTGCCTGTGAGTTGAGGAGCAGCATGTTGCAACCGGGGTGGTGGCAGCCTTGTGGACTGCTTCATTGGATGAAGATGACCTTCCTGTTGGTGGAGGTTCAGTATCACCAACTGCAGCTACTGACAACTGGGACTTCACCAAACCCCAACAATTCAAGCAGGAGCACATTCAGGATTCTGTGCTTGCCCAAATTCAGGCATGGATGGGGGCAGGACAGCGACCAGCATGGACGGAAGTGGCAGCACTAGATCCCGAGATGAAGGTGCTCTACTCTCAGTGGTCAAGCCTCACCAGCCGGGACAGCCTTCTCTATCGATGCTGGCAGGCTCCGGGAAGGGGGGGGGGCACTGTGATGTCCTTCAACTCCTGGTGTCACGCCAGCTACATCACAAGGTTCTGCAGATGGTCCATGGCTCCATGGGGTTGGGCCATTTTGGGGTGACCAAGACCCTGCATCAGCTCCAGTCCAGGTTCTACTGGCCAGGTTGCCACCAGAATATGGAGCTGTTTGTCTATCGATGTGACTTGTGCACAGCCAGAAAGGGCCCAGCTCGGCGCTCTCATGCTCCACTGCAACAGTATCAGGTGGGGGGCCCAATGGAGCGAGTGGGTGTTGACATCCTAGGGCCCTTCCCCATCACTGATCAGGGGAACTGCTACGTCCTTGTAGCCATGGACGATTTCACTAAGTGGCCAGAGGTGTATGCGGTTTCAGATCAGAGCACAGCCACCACTGCCGAACACCTTGTCAATGAGATGTTCTGCCACTTCAGGGTGCCAGAGGAACTGCACAGTGACCAGGGGTGGAATTTCGAGGCTGAGGTCTTTAGCCAAGTCTGCCAACATCAAAAAGACCAGAACAACACTGCTGCATCCTCAGAGTGATGGGCTTGTTGAGCAGTTTAATCACACCCTGGCCACCCAGCTGGCAATCCTTACTAGCTGCCAGCAGAGAAATTGTGATCTGCATCTCCCTTTGGTCCTCTGGGCCTACCGCACTGCTGTCCAAGAATTGACAAAATGCACCCCTGCAAGCCTCATGTTTGGGCAGGAGCTCCATACACCTGTGGACCTGGTGTTTGGTAGACCTCCGTAACCGGAGGTAGCAGTTGAGCCAGGATTGAACTACTTCTATTCCCTCTGAGAAAGGTTATGGGAGGTGCATGAATTGGCCTGGCAGGCTGTTACTGAAACAGGAACCAAGCAGAAGAGGGCCTATGACACCCGGTGCATGGGAACAGACTTTTCTCCAGGGGATCAGGTGTGAGTGTACAACCCTGAACGTAAGAAAGGGTTGTCCCCTTTGGTGAGCCAGTGGGTGGGGCCTTGCACAGTGCTTCAGAAACAATCAGACGTGGTGTACCGAGTGTGCCTGGTCAAGCGAGACTGGTAGTGGTGCTTCACAGGGATCACCTTGCACCTTACCGACCCAAGGATTCAATTCAATTCAGCTTTATTTATAATGCGTCACATCACAACAAAAGCCGTCTCGTGGCGCCACAGTGCAGAAAAAAAACCACACAGTCACAGAAAGACCCAGCAATCAGACGATCCCCTATGAGCAAGCACTAAGTGACAGTGGAGAGGAAAAACTCCCATTTGGAAGGAAGAAACCTCTAGCAGAACCAGGCTCAGGGAGGGGCAGTCGTCTGCTGTGACTGGCTGGGGATGAGGGGATAGGGAGGATGGAAAGGACAGACATAAAGAACATAGCAGTAAGATGCCAAGTACAATATTGGAGGTCAATCAGCAATATGGATCAGATAACAATAGAACAAGAGTGGGGTTAAAAGACACAAAAACCCTCCTTAAACGAAAGCTATATTAAAAAGGAAGGATTTTACCCTGTTCTTAAAAACAGAGACTGACTCTGACTCCGGGACCCAGAGTAGTAACTGGTTCCAGAGAGAAGGAGCTTGGTAGCAGAAGGCTCTGCCTCCCACCGTACTTTTGGAGATTCTGGGCACCACAAGTAAGCCAGCATTTTGGGAGCGTAATGCTCTATTAGGATGGTAAGGTAATATCAGATCTTTTATATATTGGGGGGGCAGATTGTTAAGAGCTTTGAAAGTAAGAAGAAGGATTTTAAACTTGATTCTGAATTCAATGGGAAGCCAATGGAGGGAGGACAGAACTGGGGAAATATGATCTCTTTTTCTAGAACCAGTTAAAACTCTAGCAGCAGCATTTTGAATCAACTGAAGATTTTTTAAAGATACTTTAGGACAACCAGATAATAGCAAATTACAATAATCTAATTGTGAAATGACAAAGGCATGAATCAGTTTCTCAGCATCACCCAGAGACAAGATGCTCCTGATCTTGGCAATATTGTGCAGGTGATATAAGGCGGTCCTAGAAACAGTTTTAACATGTGAATTAAAGGACAAATTCTGGTCAAAAATCACTCCAAGGTTCCTCACACAACTGTTCAGAGTGAGAGTGGCTGCATCTAAATTAAGGGCATAATCTGAAAAGGAATTTCTAAGATGTTTTGGGCCAACAACAATGACTTCAGTCTTATCAGAGTTCAACAGTAAAAAATTACAAGTCATCCAAGCTTTGAGGTCCTTAAGACAGGCATCTAACTTGGCCAACTGATGACAATCACCGGGCTTCATTGACAGGTATAGTTGTGTGTCATCTGCGTAACAGTGAAAATGTATACAGTGCTTTCTAATGATATTGCCCAATGGGAGCATATACAGTATAGACTAAAAAGAGTAGGGCCCAACACAGATCCCTGTGGAACTCCGTGACTGAGTTTAGAGCTGGAGGAAAATCCATCATTGACATGGACAAACTGAAATCTATCGATCATGCCATTCTACTTGCCACTATCGATCATGCCATTCTACTTGATAGAATGGCATGATCGATAGTGTCAGAGGCTGCACTGAGATCTAAAAGAACAAGAACAGAGACAAATCCATTATCAGATGCAGTCAGGAGGTCATTAGAGACCTTCACTAAGGCAGTTTCAGTGCTGTGATGAGCTCTGAACCCAGACTGAAACACCTCAAACAAACCAACTCCTTGCAAATGGTCAGATAATTGCACAGCAACAACTCTTTCCAAGATTTTTGAAATGAAAGGCAAATCAAGGATCCTAGGGGTGAGAAGCCAGAAGCTTTAAACCAGTCTCAAACAGCCCAGCCTTTCCCCCAGGGTGTGGGTGAACGGGCTAAGCCAGAACGCCACCGCCGGCAACTAACAGGACATTTTAGAGACTTTGTAATGGACGCTTAGGTTGCTGGGGACAGCTAACCTCTTAGGTGGGGGCAGTGTGATGTGTGGGGTTCTGTCTGATGTTATGTGTTCACCATGTTCAGGTATCTGTCGTTGTTCAGTAGTTATGTGTTTTCTGAGGGACCTTAAAAGCACCACAGGGGAGAGTGAGGGTGGAGCAGCAGGAAGTGAAGGGAGCAATTAATAGTGCTGCAAATTTTTGCCTTGCTCTCTTTTCACAGCTGTAAGGTGTGTGCCATGGCCAACCGTTGCACTCTTCTGGCCTAATAAAGTTCCAGAGCAATTATCTGCTTCCAGCCGTGGTCATTTTTGACTCACACAAACTGCTTTGCTACAATATTGTAACGTCGGGGCCATGTCAAGGGGGGCAGGGATTTCCCAGCATGCTTTGCCAGCAGAGAACGTTATTGTATGTGTGTATTAAATGTTATTACTGAGCTATTCTGCTGCTGTGTAATTATAACTGCGTTATAATGACCCAGCAGTATTTCATAGGCAAGATTTATTATGTGTGTGTAACCGTGATATAAACGGAGGTCTGGGAGAATGACCTCCCCTCCTGCCTGTGCTCAGAGTGTGGGTGTTGGTGTGTGTGTGAATAAAGCCTGTTCGTCACTACCATCTGCTCCATTTTCTTTGTGTGAACCTTGCATACGTCACACTGGTGTCAGAAGTGGGATATGGAGCAAGATGGTAGCCAGGACCCGGGCGGAGGTCCAGCGGCCGGGGCGGTTCATCGCTCGGCTGGGTACGGAGCGTAGAGCTGAGACGCCGGCCCCCAGAGAGGTTCGCCGCGATGGACGGAGCAGCGGACCCGACGGGCCGAGGAGAGCAAACCAGCCCCGTTTCCCGCCCTTTTCAGGGCAGGAGGGGCTGGCAATTCCAGGGCGATCAGGAGCGGTGATCGACCGGGACGTGACCGTCCCATTCATCCGGCAGCGGGCCAAGATTCCCCGCTACAACGGCAAGAACCTGTTTGATGACCACCTGTCCCAGGTCGAGCTGGCCGCCGCGCTGAATGGCTGGTCATCTGAGGAAACCGCCGTGCTGAGAGCGAGCGGGAGGAGGAGCTACGGCAGCGCGTGCACGAGGGAGACTACAGTGGCAGAAGCAGAGCGGGTGGAGCCACTGGTGAATTGCATCATTGAAGCGTCAACGCCAAGACCAAGAACTTTCCAGGCCACGGCTGACAGCGAGGGGGAGGAGGAGGAGTTACGGCAGACCACGGCGGCGCGTCCACGGAGGAGACGGCCGCGGCGTGAGGACGGGTGCTTCCACTATGGAGAGCCGGGGCACATCGCATGGTACTGCCCCGCGCCCACCCCATGGGAAACTGGCCCCTCGCCAATGTTAAATTAGAGCGAGGTGGCATGGATGGGAAAAAGCCGCCTCCTGCAGATGCTTCCCTGGCGGTGACGTCACAGAGGCCTTCGGCGCGCAGCAGCAGCGAAGCGAGCAGGACAGATCCGGTCTTTTCCCGGGCCCGGCAGGGGCTGGACGCCTGGACGCGGGCCAGCGGCCGCCTGGGAGGTCCTGGCAGCGGTGGGAGTCGTGACTCCCGCTGCCGGGGGAGGGGCTGTGCGTAATCCTGCTGAAGCTGTTGGATGTGCTGGTCGCCGGCATTGAAGCTGCTCCCAACACCTGGATTGATTCGCGTTGGACTTCTGGGTTGGACTTTGACTTTTCTGGGGACAGAAATCAGTCCAACGGGGGGCAGTGTAACGTCGGGGCCATGTCAAGGGGGGCAGGGATTTCCCAGCATGCTTTGCCAGCAGAGAATGTTATTGTATGTGTGTATTAAATGTTATTACTGAGCTATTCTGCTGCTGTGTAATTATAACTGCGTTATAATGACCCAGCAGTATTTCATAGGCAAGATTTATTATGTGTGTGTAACCGTGATATAAACGGAGGTCTGGGAGAATGACCTCCCCTCCTGTCTGTGCTCAGAGTGTGGGTGTTGGTGTGTGTGTGAATAAAGCCTGTTCGTCACTACCATCTGCTCCATTTTCTTTGTGTGAACCTTGCATACGTCACAATATAAAAGTCTCAAATTTAGATTTTTTTAAAACAAAAATTACAAAACAAAAACTAGCAGAAGAAAAACCCACAAATGTGAGAAAAATTGGTACATTTATGAGGAATAAAGTATCAAGAAAATGCTAAAGAGTATAAAGTATGAAGAAAAAGAAACAAGCAGCAAAAGCAAGCAACGTGGAGAAAAGTAGCAAATTTCCATCGAACAGATCTCAAATTTACTAGGAAAAACCTGAAAATGTAGCCCAGTCCTATTGCTTTATGACAGGCCAGTTTATTATTGATTTATCTATAAGGTTCAAATTTGTTTTGCAGCTCCATGCAGATTTGTTTGGGTCAAAAATTTATGAAAACATTTATGGCTTGGCATTTCTGTTAGGGGCAGTGAGGGGGGAGGAGGAGGAGGAGGAGTAGAAGGAGGGACTCGGGGAGAGTCAGACACAGGGAGGTGCAGCAGGACAATTTTCTCTCTGCAAACCGTCGGATCCATTCGTTGCTCATCAGGTGAGTGAAACCGAACAGAGTCTGAACCGAACCGGAACCGAGAGGCGAAAATAGGAGGGTGTGTCTGTGAGGAGGAGCAGGAGGAGGAGGAGGAGGAAAAGGGTTTCCACTGCAGAGGCTCGGGGACGAACCGCTGCTGTGCGCGCGTGCATGTGTGTGTGTGTGTGTGCGCGCGCCCGTGTCTGTTAGCAGTCTTCAGGTGCAGGTGTCCGTCGGCTTCACGTGCAGGGTCTGCGCTCGGATCCGGCGTGGAGCACAAAGACTGCGGAGTCCTCCTCACTGGTGAGGCTTCGCTCCCGGTCTCCTCCTCCGCCATATGTCTGCTGCTGGAGCTCTGGTGGGAGAGGAGGAGGATGATCATGATGATGAAGAAGAAGAGGATGATGATGATGATACTGATGATGATGATGTCCGCAGTGCCGTCAGAATGATGAAGGGCAGAGGGTGAATTATTTACTGCAGAGAGGCCCGGAGTGCCGCTGGTTTTAGCCTGGGAGTTTAACACCAGCCCACTTTTGTCCTGGTGGAGGAACCTGCATAAATTGCTGAGGGAATTATTTGGCTGTTCCGTAGCAAAATAATGAAGCCCATCACTCTCCTCATCTACACTTAAATCCGCTTGCGTCCCAGGGTATGGACTGATGTCTTCTAGGGCTCTGTCTCTGTCCTTTTTCTTGTCTCTCAATTTAAGACTTCCTCTAATTGGAAGCCATAGTTATAACACGGAAACAGCCAGTGCACCCACTGATTAAAAAAAATGGAACTTTTCACTCTAAAACTATTGTGTAATAGTTGGTATTATAGATTGATATTTTATATTGTCAGCTTTAGGGGACCATGTTGTGCAAAATGTTGTTTTCATTGGTTTTAACCTCATAAGATATGTGTATGGGTTGTGTGTAAAATCTCAAAGATTCAAAGATTTTATTTGTCAGTACTACTATACGTACAGGACATACAGGAGAACTGAAATGGCGTTCCTCTCTCTCTTCAGTGGTGTGCACAATATAAAAAGAAAAGGAATAAGGCTGAAAAAACAACGGCAGTCTATGTACAGTAATGCTTCCCGTAGTGCAAATGGCGACAAAAGATGGACCCAGACCTCCCATAGTGCAAATAAAGATAAATAATAAACAATGAGACCCAGCAATCTTATATACAGAAAAGTAGAGCAGTAATACTCGTAGTATCAAGTTCAGTGCGGTAGTGTAGGTGCAGACTGACAGATAGGACTGCACATGATCAGTATTGCAATAACAGCAGCAGATATGGCATTTGTGCAAATGGTTGCAGTAAAGTGCAGAGACATACAGTAGCAACTGTATTACTGTTGGCGTGCCAGTCTTTCTGTACCAACAGCTGAGGTAGTTATTGTGCGGGTGAGTGCGTTACAGTCCGGGGGTGGGGGGTGGGGGGGCAGAGTTTAGGATCCTGATGGGCTGATGAACAAAGCTGTTTAGCAGTCTTGTGGAGTGGGCCCGGAGGCTCCAGTACCTTTTCCCCGAGGGCAGGGGGCTGAAGAGGGAGTGTGAGGGGTGGGAGGTGTCGCCTGCAATGTTGATGGCTCTGCGGGATCAACATTGAAGATGTTGATCTCACATATCATGAAGATATTAAACTCTTGACTTGAAAGAGAAATAGACTTCCTATATTTAGATACACTCTGACGTAACCAAGCTCATTGTGCTTTTGGGGTATTGTAGTGTCATGAACAAAAATGGCTCACCTTCACCCTCTCACCACACTTCTTTTGGCTGTCATGTTGATCCAGTTGACCAAATGTCCTGCCCTTATCTTCTTCTTTCTGAAAACTGTGACTGTTGTTGTTAGTAGTATCTCACTGGGCTGCGACAGCTCTTAACTAGTTGGTGATAACAAAAACCTTGCAACAAACATGCAAATAAGTGACAATTTTCACTAGAAATCTCACTGAATTGACAGTGTGGGCATATTTGCATATGTCACATGAATATTGCACGAATGCTACACAAACTCCAGGTGAATTTTGGCCCCAAATTCTGGGGAGTTCACATACATGCCACGCACAATATTTGCACAACAAAATGGTGCAATTTTTTCACTTATGACTGTACCGTGACGGACAATTGCAAAATCAGGGCCATATCTCTTCATTCCAGCAGTCATGTTATCATCAGATGTAACGTGAGATTGGTCTCGGAGAAAAAGTCCAGAGACTGCCTGATGAGAAGGCTGCCTCTGAGTCCTCCGTATCAGACACAGCAGTAGAGTTGGAATGTTCATGATTGATTCATTCGAGTGTACTAGTTCTTTTGGGTGAACGAACTCTACTGAATCACTTACCATAACTGAACGAATCACTTAGGAAATAGTGGCCATTTCATCCCCCGCTTCCCAATCACGTACACGTCACTGACTGGTAGCTCTCTTAGCCTTCTACAGCTTATTACAGCCTCACAAACCTGGAGCTCCGGAAGGAGCTGCTTTTGTTGGACGAATTCACAAAAGGCTTCTTCTGCCTGGACTGCAGGAACCAGGAAGTAAACAATGGATGGATTCAACATGATGAAATGAAACAGTGAAAGTGATTTTGAAGTGAGAAATATATCATTTGGTTGCTGAATCTGTTTTTATGGCACACACATCTGCTCCTTTAAAAGTTTTTAGTTGACTCAGTTCAACAGCTGAAAAAAATCACGGGCGACCTGCCAAAATGCACCACAAAGCTTTCCACATAGACAATGAATGGGAAGCGCCGAAGCGGAAAAAAAATCCCAAGAGTGGTTTTCTTTCATCCATTATTTAAACTTAAAAAGTATGCACTCTCTGATCTCACCTTGTTCCCTGTTTACACTTAGTGGTAAAATCTGTAATATGACAATAAGAGGGACAATGAGGAAACTTACAGTAAATGTGAGGTAACGGCATACTGTATGTGAGCTCTGACTGAGACAGCTGCTGCTGGAATCGGACTTAGCGAGTCTAAGAACATGATCCAGATCAGTTAAAAAGACTTTAAAAAAATCATAATAAAACCAGCGGTCATATCTAACAATTGTCAAGCAAACCTCTAAAATGCCAGACTCATAAAAGGTGTCTGTGTAACTGAGGCAAAAGCTCCCTAAATAACAGAACTCCTTGTTTGGGTGATGCACTTCAGTAAGGAACAGTAGGCAGTAGTGTTTAAACAAGATTTGTTACCAACTATATACAGGAGTGGAGTTAAGTTTACAATCACTGTTTTTTTTTTAAAGTTATCCTTTAAAAAAACACTAAAAACACCACAACAAAACATGCAATAATAATAACATGCAACAAATCAACTGGTTAAAAAAAAGAAAAATGGCAAACTCAATTAAAACCAATAAAATGCATAAAACCCCCAAGTACGAAAATAAAATATACTCTTAAAATAATCCAGCATAATAATAATAATAATCTGGTACATCTGTTTACCATGTTTAAACACACAGCACGAATCCAAGCCGCCTTGCCCAGTTGTTGTGCTGATTCGTACAGCAGCCTTTCACACATTCTTGGTACGTGAACGAACGAACGTGTACTGAGGAGCAGAGATCGACACACCAGCTGATTCGTTCAGCCGCTGCTTCGTACAGCTGCCTCCCGCACGTCAGCACGTGAATGTGTACTGAGGAGCAGAGACCAACACACCAGCTGCTGTTTCGTACAGCTTCTGATTCGTACAGCAGTTGTCTCCCTCACGTTCTCATCAGTTCAGTCAGTGAGCATACTGAAGAGCAGTAAAGGAGTGAGCCCCGCCCGCTCTGTTCAGCCGTGTTTTTCAGTTCAGTAAATGGCAGGCAGTTAGAGCTCCAGTACAGCACTGTGATTCAGTATATGAATCTTTAGAATGGATTTTTCAGTGAACGAACCAAAGGGATTCAGTACATTTTAGTGAGCTGTGGATCTCATCACTACACAGCAGGCCCTGGGACCGGCTCTACTTCCTCTGTAGGAGCCCCGTGGGGCTGGGACAGCAACTCCCTCATCAATAGTCTTTCCATTCTTGCCCTTCGGTAGCATGGTGACACTGTTGGTCGCAGTTGTGTCATCATGTGGTCGAAGATTACCGGGTTATTGACACCTGTCTCTTACACTTAATGTCTTGTCCATTTTGTCTGTCACCATTTAGCTTCGATCATCAACCCTTTGCAAAGCCATCAAAATTTTCTCAAACTTTTTGACACAATGATACTAAACTGAGAAGGATTCGAGATGGGTTTTAGACACCCACAACATCTCTGCCACTATTTTGACAGAAAATCTGTCACACAAATTTTTTTGAACATGTTCAAAATTCCTGCGACAGAAGAGTGAGGCCCTGCAACTCATGAATGGAAATTCCGAACCCCCGCAAGCATTTGGAAACTCCTTCCAGATGCCATCCTCTAACTAGTCACAAGCTATCGCAGCCCAGTGAGATGCTATGTTTTAAACGTTAATGGAGGCCATGGAGCAGGTGGACGAAGCCTCACAATTCTGTACATTTTCACCCAAATTGTGCGTACATCACCTCCTCAGTCCCCACAGAGCGGCAACAGTTCACAGAGAGTTCGCTAACAGCTCAAGGAATCCATACAGCCTGTTAGCTTGAAAGGCAACATTAGCACCAGAGTGATGGCCTAGTGGCCGGGACCAGCTGGGAGGTCATGGGTTCAGGCCTCGGCTGGGTCATACCAAAGACCATATAAAAATGCTACCTCCCGCCTTGGTGCTCAGCATAATAGAATGAGGGAAGGAAAGTTGTTTGTGGCGGCGTCTTACATGGCTGCAGCCACTCTGATTCTAGATGTGATTAACATTGTAGATAGAAACGTAATTTCCTTCTGCTGTACAGGATTGGCTGTATGGCTTGAATGACAATAAAGTTAGCTTTCTCTTTCTTTAGAGTTGAGCGGTGTTTAAATTTTTCTGGGAAGTTACTTCTTAGGGATACTGCTGTGCCCACATTTTTGAGAGGACAGCCCAGCCCAAAAGTAAATTAGTTTAATATTTTATCAGCAAGGCTAGATGGCAATTAGCAGTAACTCAGCAGTTGTGCTTACCATGCATCACTCATAAAAAGTTTACCAAATCAATATAGAGGTTTGTGAATATTAATGAGCAGGCTGAAAACAGATTTTTTGAGACAGAGTGACACAAATAAGCTTTGGAGATGAGCTGTAAAACAAAACCGAGGTGGTTTTTGGTTTTTAGAACTAAATATAGTGTGTATGTACTTGGGGAGATCCAAGCTTAAAATTAATAGGCTTATAGTAAATCTAAACATAGGCCTATGTATAGGACACAGGCACACAGACCCCCTTCAGACACACCCCTGTAGAGGACACTCAAAAATAATTAGCTTAGCAGGATACTACAAAGGAGTATCAACAACTGAGCAGATTTAATAAAATGTAAAAAGAATCACACAAAACTCAGAATAGGTCTTTGGTATGCACTGCAGCAGTGATTTTGATGTGGATCCTGAGAGGTCTGTCAGGTTGTGTCGGCTCAATATCACCGACCTTATTTGAATTGACCAAGCTGTGACTGTCATAAAGCCCCGTTTCATGGGCAGAACAGGACACCAAACGCCATCTGTGAGTTTGTGACATTTATTAAAGTAAAGACGAACAAGTAATTACTCACACTTATAAATAAAGAAGGGAAAACACGTGCCGGAGGAGAGCAGAGCTCACGACCAGGGGGAGGCGGAACAGCCCAGGGAAATGACGGCTGAGGCGCTTGGGGACGCCGGGGAATAGAGACAATTGCAGCCAGAGCACACCGGAGGAACAGCAGGGCTCACGGCTGAGGGAATGGAGAGGAAAAGACAAATTACCTGGTCGGAGCTCAACGCGATCTCCTCAACGGCTATGGCCGACAACACACTCAGATTCTGGGTTATCATCTGAGGACGTCACAGTAGGGCACGACAATGGGGGAAGATTGTCGTGCGCTTAAATACCATCCCATGTTGGAAAACAGGTGTGGATACATGAGTGGAGAAAGTAACAGAATGAATGACAGCTGTGCAACTCGTGACCCAGTTTGACAGCCGGAAGCTGCACAGCACTGTCAAAATAAAGCACAAACTGGAAACCATAATGAAACAACAATACAACCACAAAATGTAAGCAATACTACAAATACAAAATGACACAGTAACTAGACAAAGAAACAGACAGAAAAAGACTAAACTTAACTGAAGACTGGGCACGGCGCCCACCCGTGCCCAGGATCATGACAGTGACACCAAGTCTCTGTTTACCTGTAACTGGTTAATAAAGATCACTGCAGAGCTCTCCAGTCTTATGTGTCAGGAGTAACTGAGCTATGATTAATACGTGATGTTGGTGCACCTCTGTCGCTTTGAAAACAGGTCTTTGGATGATATGAAGCTGAGAATCTCTGTGAAGTCAAACTTTACAAAAAAAAGGGACTTCATCTCCTGTCAAAGTTCAGTCAAAGTGGATTGAGCTACTTTAATTCATAAGCCTAATTAATTTTACAAAAACCTCAGTGCTGCATTTCTCTCTTTAGCTGCTTGGTTGGGTCAGCTAACTGCCACAGGATCCTCATCCTGTGCCCAGAATGCCCATTGGATAAATCAGTTAACATACTGGTAGTATGATCTTTGATATGTGAATAATTACCAGGAATATTATCATCCCTCTCCTTGCCAATCACCAGAAGCAAGTTTTGTATTTATTTATTTATTTATTGGTTCTGATTGTTGGTTATGGTGGTTCTTGTTCTGACAGGAGAGGAAATCCCCTCAGGTGGAGGCAGACCAGGGGACTCAAACCCACAACATTCTAGCTGTGAGCAGGGGTGTAATACCAAATTTTGAGCCCTGTGTATAACGGTGTTTACAGGCCCCTCCACCCATATGAACCGCTTCTGAATTTAGCATTTAAATGTTTTGGCAACCCTGTGAGGCATCTCTGTTAACCACAAAATCAACTGCTGTGTTTCCATCCAACCTCTTTAAAATTTAATGTTTATTCATTGAAATGAAATCCTAAATGATGTCTGCGGGTGATTGGATCAGCTCTAGTGGCTCATTTGTGAGAATTTCATGTAGTGATGGTGGGTGATTTTTAATTGTCCAAAACTGCTTTTGGGAAGTTGTGTGTCATCAGTCCACTGACCTCTTGTACCAAGTGATGGGTGTTGTTGCTATGTGTGGGCTGGCTGATTGTTCTGAGTGTTGGTGGTGGTGGACAAGACATTTGGTGTCACTTTGCTCTGTGTGTTGAGGCATCAGTGGGGGACTGATGGGTTGGACCGTCATGCTGTGGTGCAGAAGAGAAAGAGCAGTTGCACAGCAGTGATTAAATGTTTGTTGTATTTGAGCATAAACATCATCAACATTGATGCAGAAAAAATGTTTTCATCAGGCTTATTTGGTTTCAGAGAATCATCTGCTTATCAACCTCTAACAATTTTAATACTTTTGTTGTTAATGTGATCATCATGAGTTTTCATCCATGATTTTTTGTTTTAGTCACCGTTCACATAAATAGATTTGGACGCAAACAGTAGCTATGGTATCTTGTGAACATGATGTAGTTCTTCTAATCATTGGCTGTAGTTATTACCTCCGCCAGGCCGAAGGCCAGGAGGAGGTTATGTTTTTGCCAGCGTTTATCTGTCTGTTTGTCTGTCTGTCTGTCTGTTTGTCTGTTTGTCTGTTTGTTGGTTAGCAAGATAACTCAAAAAGTTTTGGACGGATTTCGATGAAACTTTCAGGCCTTGTTGGAAATGGTACAAGGAAGAACTGATTAAATTTTGGGGATGATCCGGATCACCGTCTGGATACAGGAATTTTTTAAATGATTCTTTAACATTGTGAGATACGGCCATTTTCAACATGTGTGCAGGGGCAATAGAGGGCGCTGGTCGTCGTGTCTGATGAACACAAACTCCGCCTTCTTCAAAGTTTTAGGCACAAAAGCACACAGAAACCAGTGGTGGGCAGGGCCCGCCAGAGTGCCTGTGTTTGCGCTACGCTGCAAAAGCTGACACGGGCAGCTGTCCGGCGCCGGATTATTTGGCAGAAATTCCCCGGCCAGCCATAGGGGCTGCGCAAAAACCAGCTCTCTGCCGGGGGAGGCTTCCAAATCCTCTTTTTTCTGCGGAACGCAAACCCAATAAAACCCACGGCAACCATTATCGCACCTTCTTTTGTCCTGCGGCTCCGGAACAGAGAGGAATCCCAGCGCCAGTAATGCTGCGCCTGATATGTGTGACTCTAATGCTAAAAGTGACTGCATCAGGGATTTTCCACCTGAAGTCGCACTTTGCTACACAGCGCCACAAAAACTGTGTAGCCAAATTCGATCGATGGATGAACATTTTCAGCCAGTGAGAGAACCGACGCCTTCCAAATCCAATGCATCACTAGCAGAAGTGATGGTTTGTCATTTTGTGGCAGAGCACAATCTACCCCCATTGGTGGCAGATCACTTCAGTGATTTGGTGCCAACATTGTTTCCTGACAGCAAAAGCACTCAATTTTTTTTGTGCTACTTGGCTTATTATTTTCACATTACCAAAAAGTTATGGCTCAAGATTGTGTCCATATAATTGTACATTTGAATAAATATGTTTGAAATAGTTCATGTGGCAGTTGCTGTTTGCTTAGTTTTTGTTTGTTTGTTTTTGCTTCAGTTTTCTTTCATCTGCTGATAAATACAGTTTATAAGTACTCAGTACAGGTGTGAAAGCCCCCACCCCCAATAAGGGAGGCATGAGATCAGTACAGGTATGAAAGCCCCCCCAATAAGGGAGGCATGAGGCATGCCTTGACAGGTCGCAGCCTGGCACTTTGCAGATGGAGGAGATGGACACAACAGCAACACTTCAGTTTATTACCTCCGCCAAGGAGGTAATGCTTTTACTACTGAACCACTAATCCTATCATTGTGAATCCAATTGCTAGTCATATGTTTTCATGGTCAAGGAATCTGAAAACCTACACACAAACACTGTATGGGGGGGAACTGTGGTGCTTGGCGGAGGTCTGCGCTCTCCGAGTGCTTTTCTAGTTATGGGTTGTGATGGTCCCTGTGGTTATGTTCCATGTTTAGATTCTTTGTGTCACCTTTTGTATCACTTTGAGTGTACTTCCTCTTTTATTTTGAAATGTTATTTCCTCAGTTTTACCATGTAAAAGTAGTGTTCATCCATCCATCCACTGCTTATCCAGGGGTCTGGGGGTCCAGGTTGTGGAGGCAGTAGTCTAAGCAGAGAAGCCACTTCCTCTTAGCTCTGTAGGGCGGGTATCAAAACATTCCCAGGCCATCTACGAGACACAGACTTTCCAGCGTGTTCTGCCCTCCTGTCTGTTTGACGTGTCAAAAACACCTCACATAGGAGGCGTCCAGGAGGCCTACTGATCAGATGACCAAGCCACTGTCCGATTTCGAAATGGAGGAGCAGCAACTCTACTCTGAGCCTTTCCTGGATAAATGGTCTCCTTACCCTATCTCTAAGAGTGAGTCCAGCCATCCTATGGGGGAAGGCTCATTTCAGCCACTTCTTTTTGTGATCTCATTCTTTTGGTCACTACCCAAAGTTCATAAATATAGGTGAGGGTAGGAGTGTAGTAAATTGACAGCTTTATTTTAAAGCTAAGCTCCTTCTTCATCAAAACACACCAGTATAATGTTTGCATTACTGCATACGTTGCGCCAATCCATCTGTCAATATCCTGCTCTATTCTCCCTTCACTTGTGAATAAGACCCTGAGATACTTGAACTCCTTCACTTGGGGCAAACTAGAGAGGATTGTCCACCCTTTTTTGGCTAAGGACTATAGACTCGGACTTGGAGGCGCTGATTCTCTCTTCACACTCAGTAGCAACCTTCCCAAGTAAGACCTGTAGGTCTATGAATCCAACAGGACCACATCATCTGCATGAAGCAGAGATGAGATTCTCTGACCACAGAACATGACACCCTCTGTTCCTTGGCTATGGCCAGAAATTGTGTCCATTAAAATTATGAACAGGATCAGTGACAAAGGGCAGCCCTGGCAGAGTCCGACTGTCACTGGGAATGAATTTGACTGATTGTTGGTCATAAGAACCAAACACTCACAACAGTTGTATAGAGACTGGATGGCTCGTAACTATCAGGTCTATGTCCGTCAGCAGGTCTCTGTCTCACAAGGGGCCAGTGGTATCTCCATACCAGAAGTGAGTAATCCCAGGACCAAAGAGTAAAAGTCCTATCGCATATTTGTTCCAGCCATTGCCTAACCCAGCTGATTCTGATAGGCACAGCTCTTCTACCTGGCTGAAGAGTTGTGCTTATCAGAATCAGCTGGGTTAGTCAATGACTGCAACAAATATGCAATAGGACTTTTACTCTTTGGATCTGGGATTACCCACCTCTGCTTCATAGTGGGCAGGGTACTCCTTGTTCATACTACAAGTACAGGGTACTCAGTCTTTCATGGGCACCCAGTATCCAATATGAGTATTGTATACCCACATCCATCCATCTATCTTCTACCACTTATCTGGGGGTCTGAGTCACAGGGGCAGCAGACCAAGCAGGTGGTGAGCCCACTGGAGGGCAGACCTATATGCCTCCTTTGGGTACACTGGGTCCTTGGTGCAACTTTTTGCAACTTAATTTTCTTTGGGAGACCTTACCAGGGGCAAGTTGCTCCCAACAACATAGCTCCTGGGATCATTAGGACATGCAAACCCTTCCATCACAACAATGCTTTGAAGTTGCACAGAGAAAGCAGAGCATCACAGTATTTGCATTGATTAAAGTTGTGAATGAAATTGATAGAATATAAATTTACTACTGCTGTATTTTAGTTTAGCTAAAGAATCTTTCTCTCTCACCTTTACTTTACTCAGGATGACTTCACTAGCAGTCTCTGAGAAGTTTTTCTTTCTATTCTCCACCTGTACTACATCGTCAGATCAACTGAAACACCTCTCCACATGGTTCGTAGGAGGAGGCTTATGCTAATTACTAACCATTGGGAGCATGCGGCCAATTTATGAATGAATGAGATTTGTGAACTTACACACGTGACTATGAACAAATAGTCAGGGGTGATTTAAGCACAGATCTACTTACAGATTTACTAACATTTCATGAATGAGACCCAGTGTGTATAGTCACAATTTGAACTTGAAAGTCTTTCCAAGTGTTTGTAAATGGGTTCAAATGATGGATTGTACATACATACATGTGACTGTATATGCATGTTCATATGAATACAGTGGTGTGAAAAAGTGTTTGCCCCCTTTCTGATTTCTCATTTTTTGTATGTTTGTCACACTTAAATGTTTCAGATCATCAAACAAATTTAAATATTAGACAAAGATAACACAAGTAATCACAAAATGCAGTTTTTAACTGAAGGTGTTTATTATTAAGGGGGAAAAAATCCAAACCTACATGGCCCTGTGTGAAAAAGTGACTGCTCCCCTGTTAAAACATAAATTAACTGTGGTTTATCACATATTTGGAAAACTGAGTTCAATTTCTTTAGCCACACCCAGGCCTGATTACTGCCACACCTGCTCTCAATCAAGAAATCACTTAAATAGGACCTGTCTGACAAAGTGAAGTAGACCAAAAGATCCTCAAAAGCTAGACATCATGCTGTGATCAAAATAAATTCAGGAACAAATGAGAAACAAAGTAATTGAGATCTATCAGTCTGGAAAAGGTTATAAAGCCATTTCTAAAGCTTTGGGACTCCAGCGAACCACAGTGAGAGCCATTATCCACAAATGGCAAAAACATGGAACAGTGGTGAACCTTCCCAGGAGTGGCCGGCCGACTGATATTACTAACTAACTAACTAACTAACCTGCACTTATATAGCGCTTTTCTAGTCACAAAGACCACTCAAAGCGCTTTCATTAATACTAACCCTCTATTCTAAGGGCCTATAGGAAACAGATATCTAGGGACAATTTAGAACAGCCAATTAACCTAACATGCATGTTTTTGGCATGTGGGAGGAAACCGGAGAAATCCCGGAGTAAACCCACGCAACACGGGGAGAACATGCAAACTCCACACAGATCACTGTTGGTCGGGGGCTGGGATCGAACCCACGATCCCACGATCCCCACAATCCCCCGGCCAAGGGTAAACTGTGCTGCCGCAGTGCTAACCACTGCGCCACCGTGCAGCCAAGAGCTGCACCCCAAGAGCGCAGCAACGACTCATCCAAGAGGTCACAAAAGACCCCACAACAACATCCAAAGAACTGCAGGCCTCACTTGCCTCAATTAAGGTCAGTGTTCATGACTCCATCATAAGAAAGAGACTGGGTAAAAATGGTCTGCATGGCAGAGTTCCAAGACAAAAGCCACTGCTGAGCAAAAAGAACATAAAGGCCCGTCTCAGTTTTGCCAGAAAACATTGTGATGATCCCCAAGACTTTTGGGAAAATACTCTGTGGACTGACGAGACAAAAGTTGAACTTTTTGGAAGGTGTGTGTCCCATTACATCCGGCATAAAAGTAACACACCCTTTCAGAAAAGGAACATCATACCAACAGTAAAATATGGTAGTGGTAGTGTGATGGTCTGGGGCTGTTTTGCTGCTTCAGGACCTGGAAGACTTGCTGTGGTAAATGGAAGCATGAATTCTGCTGTCTACCAAAAAATCCTTAAGGAGAATGTCCGGCCATCTGTTGGTGACATCAAGCTGAAGCGCACTTTGGTTCTACAGCAGGACAATGATCCAAAACACACCAGCAAGTCCACCTCTGAATGGCTTAAGAAAAACAAAACGAAGATGTTGGAGAGGCCGTCTTGACCTGAATCCAATTGAGATGCTGTGGCATGACCTTAAAAAGGCGGTTCATGGTCGAAAACCCTCCAATGTGGCTGAATTAAAACAATTCTGCAAAGATGAGTGGGCCAGAATTCCCCCACAGTGCTGAAAAAGACTCATTTCCAGTTATTGTAAACGCTTGACTGCAGTTGTTGCTGCTAAGGGTGGCCCAACCAGTTATTAGGTTTAGGGGACAATCACTTTTTCACACAGGGCCATGTAGGTTTGGATTTTTCCCTTAATAATAAACACCTTCATTTAAAAACTACATTTTGTGTTTATTTGTGTTATCTTTGTCTAATATTTAAATTTATTTGATAATCCAAAACATTTAAGTGTGACAAACATGCAAAAAATGAGAAATCAGGAAGGGGGCAAACACTTTTTCACACCACTGTATGTGACAGCTGCCTGTCAGACTACACCCTAACCCTCAGATCTCTGTTTTCCAACCTCAGATTATTGCAGTCTGCCCACAGAACATCAGAGCTTCAGCCACTTGTTCATATGTTACTTTAACACTGAAAATAGTTTGAAATGCATAAGCTGTATAATATACACATACAACATAATCATACAACAGTTATTATAAACTAGTTTAAACTGTGAAGCAAACACAACTCAGTGTTTTTCATATATTTTGTGGAGCAGCTCTCAATCTCATATCTACCTTCAGCCCACACAGCTCGTTGGTCCTCAACTCCCCCTAACCATGATGGAGCAAACGGGAGGGGGAGGGGCAGGAAGAACAGCTTTTATAGCAGCAGGGGTTTGTGGGTAACAATCAGTTCAGCCCTCATTATGGATGGAGCCATCATTGCGGTCCCTGGAGGGAAAACTGCAGCATCAATTTTTGCCTTTCCATTTACAAAAGTTACAGTCTAGTTTTAGTAGATAAAAATTACATTAAGTTTTAGTGGACAAAAATTACATTTAATTTAGTTGTAGTCGGAGATATTTAGTCCCAGTTTTTGTCAGACTTTCTATAAATGTTGATTTGTGTATTCTTAAAGCTTCAGTGTTTACTAACGACCAAGATAATGACAGTTTAAACTTACATTTATTTCAGAACATTTAACAGTATTATCCCCCAGACATTTGACAAGGTTGGAGAATGTGCTTACTACACTCTTAAGATTTTTTTTTTTTTTAATCATAATTGTCATATAATGTGATAATTGTGTGTGCTGTGTCTTTAAGACTGTGGTGACGTCACAGGTCAGAGTTGACCTTCACCGAGTGAATATAGATATGAAAATGGCGATGTGTTGATGTTGCCGCCTGTTAATGTTCCCGCTCCTAGTTTTTAGAAGAGAACTTTGTTGAAACCACTATTCGTGTGGACCTGACGGACGCTCTGCTTCAGTAAGATGGCCAAGTTTAATCCCCCGGAAAGTTTTCCTTTTCATCGTCCAAATGAATGGGCGGGCTGGAAAGAGCGCTTTCTGCGTTTCCGGACGGCTACAAAACTGAATAAAGAGGACGGCGAAATTCAGGTCAGTTCACTGATTTACGCCATGGGCCCCGAAGCTGAAAACATCTTCAAATCATTCTCCTTTACGGAGGAAACGGATCAAAAGAAGTTTGACGTTGTGTTAGTAAAATACGACGAGTACTTCTGTCCTAAACGGAACGTGATCCATGAGCGCGCTTGTTTTCACCAGAGGATGCAGCGGCCTGGTGAGAAAGTGGAAATGTTTATCAGAGCCCTTTATGAGACGTCAGAACACTGTGACTTTGGTGTGAACAGAGACGAACATATCCGTGACCGAATTGTTGTGGGCATCCTCGATAAAGAGCTGTCACGTAAACTGCAGATAATGGCTGATCTAACGCTTGCCCAAACTATTCAAACAGTTCGCCAGTCCGAGGAGGTTGTCCTCCAGGTTCACCAGCAGGGGGAAGCACACGCCACGGTGCAGGAGATCCAGGGAAAAGCAGCAGGCAGAGGAAGATCTCCATTTAAACCAAAGAAGAAAAAAAGTGGAGAGCAAAAAGACTCATGGTGTGGAAGATGTGGAAAATTAAAACACAGAGATCCTGAAAAGTGCCCAGCCATGAAGTCAACATGCAACAAGTGTAAAAAGGTGGGTCACTGGGAAAAGAAATGTCACAGTAAATCAGTCAGAGAAGTCACTGAAGAGACAGTTTCCCAGACACCATTTTTTTTGGGCGCAGTCACAAAAACAGATAGAAATGATGACCCATGGACCATACAGCTTACAATTGGAACAACACCAGTCAATTTTAAAATTGATACGGGTGCAGATGCAAACATTATGGGAGAAAAGACATCTAACAAACTAGTTCCTAAGAAGGAATTAGAGCCATCTAATGTCACACTGTGCAGCCCGGGTGGTCAGTTGGACTGTATAGGGAAATTTCAAGCCTTCACAGAATACAAAGAAAAACCATATACTTTTCCTGTGTATGTCATCAGTGGCAATAATGCAAACAATTTGCTGGGCAGAGACACAGCAATGTCGATGGGGCTTGTGAAGCGTGTCGAAGAAATGCACAAAGCATTTGGTGAGCATGGAACACTTAAAACAGAACCAGTTAAAATCCTGTTAAAAGAGAACGCTCAGCCATACACAGTGGACACTGCCCGTCGTGTCCCTTTGCCACTTTTGCAGAAGGTTAAAGAGGAATTGCAGCGTATGGAGGAGAATAATGTGATTGAAGCTGTGATTGATCCTACAGATTGGTGCGCACCAATGGTACCAGTCCCAAGGAAAAATGGAAAAGTGCGGATCTGTGTCGTATTTAAAGAGGTTAAATGAAGCTGTACGAAGAGAGAGGTATGTTCTTCCTACTGCAGAGGAAATCACTGCAAAACTTAGTGGAGCAACCACATTCACATCATTGGATGCTGCCTCCGGGTTTTGGCAGATTCCTCTCCATCCAGAAAGCAGTAAATTAACAACCTTTATCACACCCTTTGGGAGATATGCATTCAAACGTCTTCCATTTGGGATCACAAGCGCTCCTGAAATTTTTCAGCGCAAAATGACAGAAACCCTCAACGGCCTGGAAGGCGTGGCTATCTACATGGATGACATACTGGTGTACGGCGACACTCCTGAACAGCACGACCAGCGTCTCAGGAAGGTACTGGAAAGGATCGAGTCAGCCGGACTTAAACTGAACAGAGAAAAATGTAAGTTTAGACAAAACAAGCTTCACTTCTTGGGCCAAGAAATTGACAAATCAGGCGTGAGACCCGACCCTGATAAAGTCAAGGCAATCCGCGAGCTCCCTCCACCACAGAACGTGCATGACCTCAAGCGTGTCCTAGGCATGTTTAACTACCTAGGGAAATATATCCCAAATCTGTCGACAGTGGGCCAGCCACTATATGAACTGTTGAAATCCAAGTCAGTGTGGATGTGGGACCATTCTCAGCAGGAGGCATTTCAACGCATCAAAGACATTCTGTCTACTTCTCCAGTTCTGAAATTCTATGATGTGAATCGACCTACTGCCGTATCAGCCGATGCCAGCAGCTATGGTATAGGTGGAGTACTACTGCAACTGCACGATGGAAACTGGAAACCTGTGGCATACTGCTCACGTCATCTGTCAGAGGCCGAGACTAGATATGCACAGATAGAGAAGGAGTGTTTGGCGAGTGTCTGGGCATGTGAGAGATTTGAGAAGTACCTCGGTGGTCTGGAAGATTTTAAGTTGGTCACAGATCACAAACCCTTGGTGCCTCTCATGAACAAAAAGGACCTGGACAATGTGCCAATACGGTGCCAAAGGCTACTTATGAGACTTATGAGGTTCAAACCGACAGCCGAATATGCTCCGGGAAAGACCTTGGTAGTAGCTGATACACTCTCAAGAAGTCCACTACAGTGCGTAGAAAACGAGACTGATACTCACTCTGATGTAGCGTGCTACATAGCAGCAGTTATTGATAACTTGCCAGCTACTACACATAAAATAGACACTATAAAGACCGCTACAGCAGCTGACTGTAACCTACAGTTGGTGTTGCGGTACATCAAGTCAGGATGGCCAGAATACATAGGCAATGTCCCAGCAGCTATCAGAGACTATTTTCCCATTAAAAATGAACTGTCTGAATGCGATGGAATTATCACCAGAGGAAGCCGTATGCTGATTCTGGATGTGCTCAGAGCAGACATCTTGGATCGAATACATGATGGACATCAAGGTCTGACAAAATGCAGAGAGCGGGCCTGCACATCTGTGTGGTGGCCTGGCATCTCATCTGAAATCAAACGCAAAGTCCAGTCCTGTCAGGTGTGTCATGAGATGAGACCAGCTCAGCGAAAAGAGCCTCTCTTGTCAACCCCTCTACCTGATCGACCCTGGAAGAGACTTGCTGTTGACCTGTGTGAGCATAACAAGCACACTTACCTTGTTGTGTCAGACTATTTCTCTCGGTTCCTCGAGATACTTCATCTGCCAGTAACCACTGCTTCTCAGATGATCTTAAAGCTGAAGGCAGTGTTCGCGAGGTTTGGTTGTCCAGATGTGGTTGTATCTGACAATGGGCCTCAATTCTCATGCCAAGAATTTAAAAAGTTTGCAAGGGAGTTTGACTTTTTGCACATCACCTCAAGTCCACATAACCCCCAAGGAAACGGACATGCAGAGAGGGGAGTTCAAACAGCAAAAAGAATCTTAAAGCAGCAAGATCCTTTGCTCGCCCTCATGTGCTTTCGATCAACGCCCTGCACCACCACAGGCGTGAGTCCTGCAGAGCTTCTTATGGGTCGAAAGATCAAAACAACTCTTCCTACACTGGAAGTGAATCTTCAGCCCCGATGGCCTGATCTGGAAGTCGTCAGGAACAAGGATGCAATGGAGAAACAGAAACAAGCATTCTACTTTAATCAGCACCATGGAGCTAAACCCCTACCTTCGTTAAAGCCAGGAGATTCAGTCCTCACAAAGCTGGACCATCAGAAATCCTGGAAAACACCCGCTGTTGTCACAGGAGAAAGCAGCACACCTCGCTCCTTTCTTATTGAAACACCCCAGGGAGCAACTTTGCGACGCAACCGCCGTCATTTGCAACATGATCCTGAATCAGCCAGAGAGATACCCTCTTCAGCTCCAAATGACCTGCAGCCAGAGATTGTCGATCAGCAGCCTGAAACTGCAGCTGCTGCTGACACTATTTTACCAGAATCCAGTGTCAAACGGCCAGACCCAAAGCAAGGACTGTTGTTTACCTGGTCTGGTAGAATGATTAAACCTGTGCAAAGACTAGATTTGTAGAGAGAAAAAAAAAAATGAATGAAAAAAGAGAGAAATTCACGTGTTCACTGTGATAAGTGTGGTTATATTTGGTTCAATGATTAAGCCATGGGCTGTGGGGAAGGGTGAAATGGAAATGAAAAAATGTTTGAACTGAAAATTGTTTTGTTCTGAAAAAAAAAAAAACTAAAAAAAGGGGAGATGTCATATAATGTGATAATTGTGTGTGCTGTGTCTTTAAGACTGTGGTGACGTCACAGGTCAGAGTTGACCTTCACCGAGTGAATATAGATATGAAAATGGCGATGTGTTGATGTTGCCGCCTGTTAATGTTCCCGCTCCTAGTTTTTAGAAGAGAACTTTGTTGAAACCACTATTCGTGTGGACCTCAGTTCTTTACAATAATCGCTTACTGGCATATCCATCTCTGCCTCAAGTTTCCACATTCTGATGAGGAAGCAGCTTTTAGCAAATGCTAGTGGGTAGTTTTTACCTGTAGGTAGATCACATGTGGATCTATCAAATTTAACTGACAAAAAATGTAGCTTTCTCATTTCTGTACTTCCTAATTACAACAGTCTAGTGACTGCTGGGCAATACTCCATCATTACCAAATTAAAATCTGCCTTTGCTGTATTTTTAAACAATGCTTCTTTTTTAATCAATTCTATCTTTATACTAATGCATCAACCAACAGTCTTTGTAACTAGAAAGTGCTAAATAAGTACAGGTACTTAGCCATTTTTCTTTACTTTCTTTCCATTTTATTACCTCTGCCAAGGAGGTAATGTTTTCTTTCTTTCAAAGGTCTTTTTATTATTATTAATTTAAGTATCAATACAATACAAAGTATTAGAAATTTTCATTTTTGTTTCAACCAAACAGTAAAAAACTAGAACTTAAAGCCAACAAATGTAAATGCTTCAAAGCACAAAAACCTTTAAATAAACAATAAAAAAAAAAAAAAATACAAAGAAAAATTGTGTGTGTGAGGTGGGGGTGGGGTAAAGGGGATATGAGCTACTCAGAAACTATAATCGTGGGTCTTTCAAAGAAATCAAGAAACGGGCGCCATAATTTATAGAATTTGTTTTCAGAGCCACAGACTGTATATCTGATTTTTTCTAAATCCAAACAGGACATTATATCTTTTATCCACTGTAAATGTGAAGGGGGCGAAGAGTCTTTCCACTTCAGTAATACAGCATGTCTGGCCAATAATAATGAAAATTTGAATACTTTTAATTTGGAACTTGGCAAGACAAGTTCTGGAGCCACACCAAAAATGGCGCATAATGGATCAGGTTTAATTTGATATTGCAGGACTTCAGACATAGTGATAAAAACAGAATGCCAAAAATTCATCAATGCAGGGCAGGACCAATACATGTGAAGCAAAGTGCCAGGAGCGCTACCACACTTTTCACAAGTTGGGTCTATATCCGAGTAAATACGTGCTAACTTAACCTTGGACAGGTGCATCCGGTGTACAATCTTAAATTGAATAAGAGCGTGACGAGCACACATTGATACAGTGTGAACCTGGCCAAGAATAGAGTCCCACAGTTCATCAGTAAAAGTAAAATTAAGATCTTGTTCCCAGTTCAATTTGATAGCGGCCAGAGAAGAAGATTGTAAATTTGAAATTAAATTATATAAAACTGACATTACCCCCTTAGAAGTTGGTTTAACTAATAAAAAATCATCTAGAGGATTATCAGAAGGTTTTTGAGGGAATTGTTTTGTCATGGTTTGCACATAATGTCTGACCTGGAGGGAGGTAATGTTTTTACCGGGGTTTGTCTGTCTGTCTGTCTGTCTGTTACCAACATAACTCAAAAAGTTATGAATGGATTTTGATGAGATTTTCAGGAAAGGTGTGTAATGGCATGGGGAACAGATGATTAGATTTTGGTGATGATCTGAGAGTGCATACCTCCACCAAGGGCTTTGTTTGTATTTGTGCAGCAGGATTACACAAAAACTACTGGATGGATTTGGATGAAATTTTCACCAGAGGTGGTTCTTGGGCTAGAGAGGAATCCATTGCATTTTGGTGATGATCTGAGAATGCATACCTCAGCCAAGGCTCTTATCTTCTCACAGTGTGTTAGCAACAATACTCCAAAACTGATGGACAGACTTTGATGCCATTTTCACCACAAGTGGCTATAGGCCTACACACAAACCCATTACATTTTGGAGGTGATCCATAAGAAACGGAAGGAGCCTTGGCGGAGGTATGCGCTGTATGAGTGCTTTTCTAGTTTTCATTATATTTCCCATTTGCCTTGATGAGCATTAGCATCTCTGTGTTGAGAAATCTGTCATGTGTGTACTCAGTGGTACAAGTACTCTACCTGCTGCTAGACTTTGTATATTTGTTGTAATCTTGATGGTATAAATACTTGGAGGGTTAGTTTAGTGTTCTTCAACTTCTTCCATGTCTTCACTGATCATCTTCACTCACAGTAAGCAAAAGATCTTCCACTGAGCCACACCACGGACAGAGCTGGATCTGTGAGACACAAGAAATTTTCTGAAAGTTGATGTGTTTGTGCAGACTGCTCATCTCTCTGTGAATTTAAAATCATTTTATCTTTTCCTCCCTGTTGTCTGCTTAGATTTTCTTTACTCAGATATCCTGTCTCTTTTCTCTTACTGTCCTCTTGCTGTTTTTCTGCCCGGTAATCTTTATCCTCTTTCTGTCCTCTTTTCTCTCTCCCGTGCCCATCCTCTTCATTTTTCTAAAGACAAATGGACAAATGCCTGCCCTGTGATATATAACATGCCTCCTCCCACTCCAACCCCTGAGGGGAGGCAGGGGGAGGTGCAAGGAAGTACATTAGAGGGAGTAATGGAGTCATCGGAGTGTGTTTATCTGACAACAAGTCCTGCATCAGTATGACAAGTGTAAACTTCAAATAATTCAGTATTTTTATAACTTAATGAACTAAGTCCAGTTTTGAACTTGACGTTATTAGCACTTGTTTCCTCCCACTTGTGAATGATCCTGAGTGCAGTGATGTTTCTAAATGAATCTGCAGTGCTGTCACTGTTTGACCAGCTGCACTTCCCTTCATCGAGTCATTATTAGTATTAGCATTGCGCTGAGTTCACATCAGTATTGTTTAGTATATTTACTTACTCTGTATATAGTTGGGGGAATTATTTATGTATTTTAGATATTAGTGGGTATGTGCAAAGAATGGAAAAATGTTTATTGTCTTACCTGGGGTTATGGTAGGGGCTAATCAGCCCTAATTATCTCGAATAGTATTTAACAGGTGTGGTTAATGATAATGGGTAATTCATTCATTCCTCGGTATTCTTGGTTGATGGTGAATTGTTCATTCTTTGATGAAGAGTCATGTCAGATGTTCTTGGGAATTATGTACTTGTAAGTTTTGTAAAATAAAATCAGAAAAATTGGAAAATTGAAGAGCTTGGCCCCACCATATTGTTACACAATGTTTTCGTGGGATGGTAATTAAAAGCTGCATGTTAGTTGTATTCTTTCACAGAACATGTATAAACTGGGACTGAGGTTATGTGACTGAAGACAGCCCTTCATGGACCCAGGTCCAGGGCTTAAATCACCCGATCATTGGTTGTCTCTAATTTTGTGTCACCTCAAAACTTAATTCCTGAGATGCTGAGATGAACAAAAAACAAGAATGAGACCAAATCATACAACACTTCTGTAAGACTTGTGAAACTAAAACCAAAATGATCAGTTAGCTTTGGCAGCTTCATGGTCATCACGGGACACATGTGACTGATTCTTGAATATTCGTCACCTTATGCTAGAGACACACAAAGCCGACATCTCTGACAAAACCCGACAAACAACGTCCTGCTACATCCCCTTTTGTCGAGTTTATTGCCATAAAAAAGTTGCACTTGGACACACTAGGAAGACGACAGCCAGCAGCAGACAAGCATGTATTGTTTGTGCATACATCAGACAAAATAACTCTTCACGTCAGTAGGTGGCGCTTGTCTTTACTTGTCACTCAGTCAGGAAGCTGGAAGGCCTTTGACAGCTAATATAAACAAGGGGTTAGTAAAAGTCAGTGGTCATACTGTCATGGCGGCCTCTGGGCCGTCATTGGCGTCATCAGCTCCAGCTGCGCACAGACCAAAAGGTGCCAATCAACGGCTGTTAAAAGCCAGCGTCGCTGACAGCCCGTCACGGAGTCGTCTGTCCTCCTCGTCGGAGTATGAGCGTGAACTCCGCTCTCTTGTCTCGTCAAGAACCTCTCTTGCCTCGTCAAGAACCTCTTGTCAAGTTCAACCAAGTAAGAGAACAATTTGTTACTCAACCCCTTGTCTTAACCCCTGTGCACAGGTGGACCTCCTAGGTGGCGGACCTGCGTCCCCAGCTGACAGGGCAACGCCACCTCGCCCACGTAGCTCATCGCTACCACCATGACTACCGGTACGTTTTGCTCCTCAGCTACGAGAACTGTTATTATCTCAGTTGCAGGAACATTCGCCACCGCTATCAGTGGAGTCATTGTCATCATTATCATCTGTACTGTCATCGCCACGTTCTGTGGAATCACTAACCTCGTCATCGTCAGAACAATCATCATCCCGGTCTGTGGAGTCACGGCCGGTGATATCACAAGGACTTCCCTCGTCACAGCCACGGGTGGAATCTCCAGCACGATCACGAACACCTTCACCACCACGCTGCACGGCCGCTGGAATCCAGCAGGGCGTAACCTGTGCTTCACCCAAGTAAGCCTCTCCACCTGCAGCTCCTCACTAGTGTTGAGCAAAAGTAATTATATCTGCTTGTTTATTCCAGGGTTGCCGGGTCTCCGTCCAGGCTGCTCAGTTCCAGCGACCAGAACCCTATCCTCGCACTCACTCTCACGCACTACACACTCTCACTATCAAATAAAAGGATTATTGTCACAATCTGCCCGTGTCAGTGTCTGTCTCCTGGGTCCTAAAACATGTCAGTACGACTCCGTCACGTTGACCCAGCTGACAGTTCACTGTCACGCCAACTCAACACTCTTAGCGCCCGGGTAGATTTATTGGCACACCAACAGACAGTAATCCTAAACCAGTTGACATTAATTAATGGTCGGCTGGATCGTCTGGAAGGACACCAGACGTTTCCCCCGACTGCAAATATCTCAGCCCCTGCAGGCTTAGCGTCAGGACAGGCTAACACCTCTTCGTCCTCTCGCCTCACCCCTATTCCCACACCTGCCCGGTTCAGCGTAAAACTCGGGGAAGCCCGAGGATTCTTGTTACAATGTGAATCAGTTTTTCTCCGCGTTCCAGGAAATTTCACCCTTGATTCTAGCCGGATTGGTTATGTCATAAATTTGCTGGCAGGAAGAGCCTTAGATTGGGCCTATTCTATCATGGCTAAACCTAGCTATCCCATGCTTACTTACCAGGAGTTTGTGACAGAATTTACGTCTGTGTTTGACCATACTGATAGGGGTGAGGTGTTAACAGAACGGCTGTTGAGCCTACAGCAGGGGAAAAGATCAGCTGCTGACTACGCTATTGACTTCCGGGTCCTGGCCGCAGAGATTGGGCGGGGGGAGCCATCACTGTGTGGTATTTTCCTGCGCAGTCTTAACGATGAGTTAAAGGATGAGTTAGCAGCACGGGATAAACCGGACAATTTGCGGGATTTGATCGCTTTAGCGGTTAATCTGGATAGCAGATTAAGGGAGCGGGCGGCTGAATGGCGAACTACTTCCCGTTCAGTTAGACTCCGCCCCCGCGTCCCTAACTCTCCTCTTCTCGCTTTACCCGCGTCAGAGGGATCCCCGGATCAAGAGGCTATGACTATTGGTCGGTCTAAAGTGTCAGCAGCTGAGAAACAACGCCGCAGGGATCGGGGCCTTTGTTTCTACTGTGGGAAAGAGTCACATGGGGTTTTTGAATGTCCCAGTAAGTTAAAAGGGAAGGCCCGTGGATCGCAGTAGGGGGATTCACGGGCAAGAACTCAGAAGAACACCTTACTTGTTGTCGATTACCCCTCAGACTAATTCATTCACATACAGAACACTCCACATTAGCGTTAGTTGATTCCGGAGCTGAGCAGAACTTCATTTCTAGAGACCTGGCAACCCGGATGGGCCTCAGCTGTCAGACTCTAGACCCCCCTGTCAAACTGATGACCTTGTCCAAGGCGTCTCTGACCACCGTTGCCTATCAGACGGCCCCTGTATCGATCATTGTGTCAGGAAACCACAGGGAGGAAGTTCAGTTTTTAGTCCTGCCCGTCTCTTCTTCGCCCGTTATCCTGGGGTACCCCTGGCTTCGCCTGCATAACCCCACCATTGACTGGCAAGCTGGGAGAGTAACGGCGTGGAGCACGTTCTGCCTAAGTGCCTGCCTCCAATCCGCGGCGTGCGCCCCATCGGTCAAGGTGCCTCCGCCTCATTCATCTCCACCGGACCTGTCCAAGGTGCCAGAGGCTTATCATGATCTAGGGCTAGTGTTTAGCAAGTCTAGGGCGTTGTCTTTACCCTCCCCCCCATCGCCCTTATGACTGCGCAATCAACCTGAAGGCTGGGGCCCCCCTTCCTGCAAGCCGCCTTTACAGCCTGTCAGCCCCGGAGCGCGAGGCCATGGATACTTACATCAAGGAGTCCTTGGCCTCTGGAATCATCCGCCCGTCGTCTTCGGCAGTGGGAGCTGGGTTTTTCTTCGTCGGGAAGAAGGACGGCTCACTACGCCCCTGCATCGACTTCCGGGGACTGAATGAGATAACAGTAAAAGATAAATATACTCTGCCTCTGATGAACACCGCTTTTGACTCCCTCCAGAGGGCGTCCTGGTTTACCAAACTGGACCTTAGGAATGCCTACCATCTAGTGCGCATAAGAGAAGGAGATGAGTGGAAGACGGCTTTCCGGACCCCTAGCGGGCATTTTGAGTATCTAGTAATGCCATTTGGGTTAACCAACGCCCCAGCCATTTTCCAGCAATTGATAAACGATGTATTACGGGATTTTCTGAACTCGTTTGTGTTCGTTTATCTTGACGACATTCTTATCTTCTCCCACACACTAGAAGAACATCAGGTGCATGTCCGCAGGGTCCTACAGCGCCTCCTGGAGAATCAACTATTCGTCAAGGCTGAGAAATGTGAGTTCCACACTGACCAAACCTCTTTCCTTGGGTTTATAATAGCTCGGAACCAGGTGCTCCCTGACCCGGCCAAGGTCAAGGCGGTAGTGGATTGGCCTGCTCCCACCTCCAGAAAGCAGCTTCAAGGGTTCCTGGGGTTTGCTAATTTTTATAGGAGGTTTGTGCCTAATTTTGGTAATATTGCCCGTCCTCTGACTGCTCTCACCTCCCCTAAGACCCCGTTTTGCTGGAGTGAGGAGGCAGCGGGAGCATTTGAGAAGCTCAAGAGGGAGTTCGCCTCGACCCGAGTCCTTACCCAGGTGGACCCGAAGCTGCAGTGCTTGGTGGAGGTGGACGCCTCTGATTCGGGAGTTGGAGCGGTACTCTCCCAACGCTCTCCCGAGGACGGTAAGATTTGCCCATGTGCTTATTTCTCTCATCGCCTTACCCCTGCAGAGAGGAATTACAGCATAGGAGACAGGGAGCTGTTGGCAGTGAAACTCGCTTTGGAGGAATGGAGACACTGGCTGGAGGGGGCTGCTCAGCCGTTCGTGGTTTGGACTGATCATCGCAACCTGGAGTACCTCAGGACGGCGAAGCGCCTGAATGCACGCCAGGCTCGATGGTCCCTCTTCTTCGGCCATTTTAACTTTTCCATCACTTACCGGCCGGGAAGCAAGAACGGTAAGCCGGATGCCCTCTCCCGACAGTTTGACGCACCGTCCTCTGAAGACCAGGAGACCCCTATCCTGCCGCCTTCCTGCGTCGTGGGTGCCCTCTCCTGGGGGATCTGCAAGACGGTTCGCCGGGCTCAGAGGACTGAGCCGGACCCTGGGGGGGGGGCCCCCGGGTCGCCTGTTTGTTCCACGCGCCATCCGGGGCAAGGTGATCGAGTGGGGTCACGCGTCCAAGCTGGCTTGTCATCCTGGAGTGGGTCGGACTGTGGATCTTCTCCAGAGGACCTTCTGGTGGCCGGGGCTTCGGAAGGACATTGTAGGTTACATCCGGGCCTGCGCTCAGTGCGCCACCGGGAAGACGACATCATCCCCCCCGGCGGGCCTGCTACACCCGTTACCGGTTCCTTCACGTCCCTGGTCTCACGTCGCTATGGACTTCGTGACTGGTTTACCCACTTCAGATAACTTCACCACGGTTTTAACCATCGTGGATCGGTTCTCGAAGGCAGCCCATTTTGTGCCTCTTCGGGGTTTGCCTTCGGCCTAGGAAACAGCAGACCTTCTCGTACAGCATGTGGTCCGTCTCCACGGTATCCCGGCTGACATAGTGTCGGATCGAGGACCACAGTTTGTTTCTCAAGTTTGGAAGGCTTTCTGCGCAGCGCTGGGAGCCACAGCCAGCCTCTCCTCTGGTTATCACCCCCAGAGTAATGGTCAGTGTGAGCGGGCTAATCAGGAGCTTGAGGCCGCCCTACGCTGTGTCATCTCCTCCTGCTCATCCTCCTGGAGCAAGTATCTTCCTTGGATTGAGTACGCCCATAACGCCACGATCTCTACGGCTACGGGCGTCTCCCCCTTCAAGGCATCTTCTGGGTTTGATCCACCGCTGTTCCCGGAGGAAGAAAGGGAGGTAGCGGTTCCCTCGGTCCAGGCACACATCAAGCGCTGCCGGTGAGTTTGGCTCATCACCCGCCAAGCCTTGCTTAAAACTACCAAACGCAATATCCAGGTGGCCAACCGGCATAGGAGACCCGCCCCGGACTATAAGGTGGGTCAGAAGGTCTGGTTGTCAACCCGGAATATTGGTGTACCGGCTGAAAAGCGTAAGCTCACTAAGCGCTTTATTGGCCCCTACACCATCAGTCGTGTTATTAACCCTGTGTCTGTGCGCCTGTCTCTCCCCTCTTCGATGCGTATCTGCCCCACCTTTCATGTCTCCCAGGTCAAACCATACGTCTCTGATCCCCTGTGCCCTGCTCCCGCGGCTTCCGCCCCCCCGAGGATGATCGATGGCCATCCGGCCTGGGGGGTGACTGCCATCCTGGACGTCCGCAGGCGGGGTCGTGGTCTTCAGTATTTGGTGGACTGGGAGGGCTTTGGACCGGAGGATCGTTCTTGGATTCGCCCAGCGTTGATCCTGGATAAACAGCTGATCCGCGATTTCCATCGGGCGAATCCAGGTAGAATTGGGCAGGTGCCTGGAGGCACTGCTAGAGGGGGGAGTACTGTCATGGCGGCCTCTGGGCCGTCATTGACGTCATCAGCTCCAGCTGCGCACAGACCAACAGGTGCCAATCAACGGCTGTTAAAAGCCAGCGTCGCTGACAGCCCGTCACGGAGTCGTCTGTCCTCCTCGTCAGAGTATGAGCGTGAACTCCGCTCTCTTGTCTCGTCAAGAACCTCTCTTGTCTCGTCAAGAACCTCTCTTGCCTTGTCAAGAACCTCTCGTCAAGTTCAACTAAGTAAGAGAACAATTTGTTACTCAACCCCTTGTCTTAACCCCTGTGCGCAGGTGGACCTCCTAGGCGGCGGACCTGCGTCCCCAGCTGACGGGGCAACGCCACCTCGCCCACGTAGCTCATCGCTACCACCACGACTACCGGTACGTTTTGCTCCTCAGCTACGAGAACTGTTATTATCTCAGTTGCAGGAACATTCGCCACCGCTATCAGTGGAGTCATTGTCATCATTATCATCTGTACTGTCATCGCCACGTTCTGTGGAATCACTAACCTCGTCATCGTCAGAACAATCATCATCCCGGTCTGTGGAGTCACGGCCGGTGATATCACAAGGACTTCCCTCGTCACTGCCATGGGTGGAATCTCCAGCACGATCACGGACACCTTCACCACCACGCTGCACGGCCGCTGGAATCCAGCAGGGCGTAACCTGTGCTTCACCCAAGTAAGCCTCTCCACTTGCAGCTCCTCACTAGTGTTGAGCAAAAGTAATTATATCTGCTTGTTTGTTCCAGGGTTGCCGGGTCTCCGTCCAGGCTGCTCAGTTCCAGCGACCAGAACCCTATCCTCGCACTCACTCACTCACTCACGCACTACACACTCTCACTATCAAATAAAAGGATTATTGTCACAATCTGCCCGTGTCAGTGTCTGTCTCCTGGGTCCTAAAACATGTCACATACAGAGCTGGTGTCTCTTGATTTAAGCTATCAGTTGATCTTCAGTTTCTTCATTCCAGACAGCCATGAGTGTTTCTAAGTCAGCTGAGTTTATTTGTTTTCATTCGTCATATCTGTTTCTCTTCTCGCTTGCTCTGTTTTGCTGACAACCAAATGCTGATTCAACATGTTGAATTGGCAAAAAAACAAAACAAAACTCTGACGAAGTTTGTTTTGTGCTGACAGTGTGGGACACACCAAGCAGATGAGGCTCATCAACTGCTCTAACTTCCCAGATGGCCAATTGTCAGCTTGGTGTGTCTCCAGCTTTAAAATTCTGTAGGAATAATTGGGTTTGTTGGAGTAACATCCAGCAGTCTTTACCTGACAATAAAAGATGAAGGATTTGAGTGAATATATTAAATACCGTATCGCATAACTTTAGAAAAAGCTGTTGTACTGAATATCAGAACAGCTGTGATTTGTTATAGGGACAAGGTCATAGGCCACATCAGACAGTTTCTGCTTGATTAAGGTTGGTGTAAGATGTGTGCCTCTTTTTACATCCTGGATATCATTTGGGATGGGTCGTTTAATCCCAGGAGAAAGGTGCTATACCAGAAGGTGTCTGTCGCAGCTACTTTCCTCCTGGTATTCAGGTATTTTTATTAGAGATGTGACCAGAGAGATTTCTTCACTTTTTAAACGTTGCACCCCTGCAGTTTATTTCTGGAAAAATGTGAATCTATTCAGTGTAATTTGTTAAGCTAGAGACCAACAATTAGGCTGGATGTACACAGAGCATGCACTGTATCCTTGCAACTGCTTGACCTGTCACTCAAAGCTTGCCCTTGGAGTTTCACACATTTTGCACAGAAACTCTCTACTAACTGCACTAAATCACATCAAACTGTCATGTTCGGGGTCATTCACCCCGTCCATGACCGGTGGTTGTAGGTTTTAATTATTGCTTATTAGGGCAGTGCGGTGGTGCAGTAGTTAGCACTGCGGCAGCACAGCAACTCACTTTTGGCCATGGGATCCCTGGTTCGATCCCAGCCCCTGACCAACAGTGATCTGTGTGGAGTTTGCATGTTGTCTGCGTGGGTTTACTCCGGGAGTTCTCCGGTTTCCTCCCACAGGCCAAAAACATGCAGGTTAGGTTGATTGGAGACTCTAAAGTGGCCCTAGGTGTGAATGTGTGTGTGAATAATAAAGGGATAGCACCGTACCGTGGCTGCTTCATCCATCCAGGTGGATGCCCTCAATTTCCCCTCTGGGGATCAATAAAGTATACAAAATCAAAATCAATTTCAGCTGTCAGATTGAGCCTTGCTCTCTGCCAGTCCTATGGCCACGTCTCCTCCTCTTACCAGACATTCACCGGAGGCATCTTATCACCACACACACACACACACACACACACACACACAGACACACAGAGTTTCAATCAGTCCCGCACCCGCTTGCCACACGGCTGTGCCTACTCGCCTTCAATCAATCAATCAATCAATCAAAGACTTTATTCCAGACTCAAGGTCCATCAAAAAAAGTAAAAAAGTAAAAAACAAGACAGTTGAAACAATCAAAAAGTTACAAAAAACACTAAGACACAACTGCTAAGAGAAGTACAAAGACAGTACAGACTTTAAAAAGACTTAAAAAGACAACTGTACCAGTGCCTTCTAAACTGTGACTGACAGCGAATAGAACTGAGCTTAATGCTAGACATGACTTGAATGATTTCATTTCTAGATACGTCAAGCCGACAGATGAATTTATACATAAGATTCCTTATTACTGCATGCAGAGTATTTACACGTGATGAGACAAATAACTCGGAAGCACTGCACCATCGAGGCTTTTTAAGTAAAATTCTTAAGGCATCATTGTAGGCAACCTGTAATTTCTGCATACTTTGTTTCCTATAATTTATCCATAAATGAGCAGTGTATAAAGGTGTACAATAGGTTTTAAAAAGAACCAGTTTCACCTCATCTGAACAAAAACCAAATCTGCGTGCAAGAATATTTGCTTGCATGTAGATTTTGCAGCATTGTCTGAAAATATCATCATCATCAGTCATTCTATCATTAATAAAATGTCCCAGATATTTAATTTTATCCCTGACAATTAATTCCCTGCCTGCCAATTCAAAGACAGGGAATTTCATTAACAAATCTTCTTTAGTGCGGCAAATCAGCACACAACTCTTATTTGTATTATATTTTATGTCATTTTCCTCTCCATAAGCACTACACACTCTTAGTAACTCCTGAAGACCAGCACTACTTGGACTGAGAATAACTAGATCATCAGCATACATAAAATGATTCACTAACTTATTCCCTATTAAACACCCAGTTTTACAGGCATTCAGTTGCTTTGACAACTCATCCATGTAAAGATTAAATAGAATAGGGGACAGTATACTGCCCTGTCTGACACCACTGCTCACACCAAATGGGGATGAATGACTCTTCCCCCATTTCACCAGCATCTTCTGATGTGCGTACCAGTAAATCAGGATACGTACTAAGTACTTGGGAACCCCCCTGTCAATCATTTTCCCAAACAATATCCTGTGATTAACACGATCAAACGCCTTGGAGGCGTCAATAAAACACAGAAAAACTGAAGAATTTTGATTTCTGTACTTATTTATAATTTCTTTTAAAGCATATATGCACAGATCTGTTCCATGATGGGGTTTGAATCCAAATTGATGATCAGTAGATTTGATGAATACATTTAATTTTTCAAACATGATTTTTTCCAGTACTTTAGATATTATATTGGCTATAGCTATGGGCCTGTAATTATCCAGGCTACACAGCTTGCCAGCTTTATCTTTAATGACTGGTACCAACACAACAGACAATAAAGATTCTGGTAACATCCCATGAATCATGAAGCTGGTGAAACAGATTGCAAGAAGAGGAGCAATTCTTGAGCTAGCATATTTAAGATGCTCCTTCATTAGGGTTTTGTGTATTAATAGCGAAGCAGTGTGACCAGTCGGTGTGGCAGCTTAAAGTCAACCTTGGACATCCTGGCTCGTGTCTGTTGGTTTTTCCTGGACTAAATCGTGTTGCTCCCTCAGAGCCTTTCTGCTCCAACACAATTGTAAGTCTTCCTTTTGTGCCTTTTCTCTCCGCTCCTGTCTGCTTGGAGCGCGTTAGGCATTCCCTCTAAGCCAACAAAGTTTGTAGCCGGGGGTCTCACCCATTTTCACTGTGACTGTTATTTGGACATTTTGTACATTTTCCCACTGTAAATAAACACATTACTTACACTGCATTTTGGGCTCGCTGCCAATTCATATGTTAGCTGCGAAATTACGCCGCGGACATAACACAAACTGGTTTAAAAACATACATCCCTCCACATCTTTGCTGTTAAATATTGATCATGGTATACTTTTCATTTAATTCTGATCAGCTGGTTCGAGAAGTGTGCCACGATGAGTACTGCGGTGCTCGAACAGTTGAACTTTTTTCAACTTTTAGTGCCCTGGCCGCAGCAACAAAAAACGCTCACCATTGAGAGTGTTTTTGTGCCAAGGGCACTTAGCTCATTAATCGCTGGACTACATAGAAGATGAACAGAAAATAGATGCTCAAACAGAAAAAAACATGATCAGTGGACATGCAGCCTTAGCATAATTATCACGTTAGAGCACAAAAGTAACTAGAAAAGCACTCGGAGAGCGCAGACCTCCGCCAAGCACCACAGTTCCCCCCATACAGTGTTTGTGTGTACGTTTTCAGATTCCTTGACCATGAAAACATATGACTAGCAATTGGATTCACAATGATAGGATTAGTGGTTCAGTAGTTATTCACGAAAATCGCATTTTCCGTAATGGCGGTTTTCTTCTGGACGGTGATCCGGATCACCACCAAAATCTAATCATTTGTAGGATACCCCATTTCTGACAATCTCTGAAAATTTCATGAAAATCCGTCCATAACTTTTTGAGTTATCTTGCTAACAAACAAACAAACAAACAAATAAACAAACAAACAGACAGACAAACCAACGCCGATGAAAACATAACCTCCTTGGCGGAGGTAATAATAAACATTCCAGTGTTGTTATTCTCTATATCAGCACTATTGGAATACCTCTTCTCCAATAAAATTAGTTGTTCAGAATAAGCCATAGTGAAGATGAACCATTATTACAATTTATTTTTTTTTTTTGGTTTGTTTTAGTGTCTCACTTGATGAGGTACTGTGATAAACTACAATCACCGTGAACAGGGACATGCTTTAGCTTAACTAGTTATCAGGTTTATTAGTCACTCGTAAATGCTACAGGTGGTTCCCACAGATGCAGTATTTCCTCCTGGTCTAGTATCATTAGCAGTCTTGCTTATCTGATTAAGTTTATTGAAATTCTAGTAAAACACAAAAAGCAGCATTATTGTAGGTAAAGATTTTCTACATGTAAAATTCTGTTATTGGTAGACTCTGCGTGTTACCTGTGTTTGTAACACTGTACCTGAAATTAAACATATTTAGCTTTTCATTTTCATTTCACTTTCATTTTCATTTTCCTCCTTGTCCTTTCAGTACGTTTTGTATTGCCTATCTTTGTTTTCCTTCTTTCTCCTGGTCGCCCTCAGAGATGCTCCCATCCTTTTTTCGGCTGCAAACCTCAAACTTCTTCCAATTAACTGGATAGGATCAGTGAGACGTCCTGCTCAGTCATGATAACATTATCCCATGTCATGCAGTACTGCCAGGGTTGGATTATGAAATTAAAAGAGGAGAAGAAAGGCTAGTGAAGGATGGAGGGTTGGTTGGTGCAGGGGGATGGGAGCCCTGAGGGTCTGTGGTTGGTGCTTGTTTGGTGCAAAGAAAGCTTATATAAGGCTCTGAAGCCCCTCTATCACCAGCAGAGTTCAGTCTGTTGAAGAGCTGCTTCAGTCCACACTAACCGCCCACTGATGAGCTCTTACATAACGAGCTGCCATTCAGGTCCGTCTGACGGGTTCATACGTGAAGGTAAGTGGCATTTCACACTAGTGAGGAACTCTTCTTGCTCTCACATCAAGCAGCGGAGATTTAATCTGAGCAACACACAGAAGAATATTTAATGATGAAACAAAACCTGAAGGAATTCTGGTTCTGAAGATGATCTGAGCTCAGGTGGGTTGATGAATCTGGTCAGGTTCTGCTTTTAGTGGATGAAAAAATATGAACAGTATTGTTTTTGTTGTATAATTTATTGTACAATATTTATTTATTTAAATCTTTGAACTGATTCTGGATTATTGTGAGTCCCTAGATGAAGTTTGGTCCCACCAGGTTCAGGTAGGAACTGGTGATGTTTGTTGAGGTCTTTGACATAAAGTTTATTAAGTAAAAGTTGGTCAGTGGTTATTTGTGGTGACATAGCCATTTACTACTATACAATATTATACTGCCACTACTAACCAGTAGAGCATAGAGATGCTACATACATTGGATACAAAGCAGAAATGAGCTGTCCTGGGGGAGAATTGATGCTTTACTATATATATATACTGTATATGTATTTGTCTCAGCTGGAATTTTTGATGTTGTTGTGTGTAAAACTACTGGCAAACTCCTGTCAACTTTAAGGCTGTACAAATTGTGTAGACAAGGAAAAAGGCAGGGAGTTTTATAGCTTACCAAAAATAGTGACCAGACGAGATGAACTAACAGATGAGATTGCAAAGAAGTCGGTTGTAATTGCAGTTATAATTTCACTTCTTTTGGACATTTATTTTTTTGTGACGAACTAGAATTATGGCATTGTTCATTTGTTATTCATCTTCCTTTAAAGTAAGATAGGTTTCTTTATTGCTATGTAGATTCAGGATGGTACATGTGAATGTAAACAAAGTCTAGAGGCTTCAACTCATAAAAAACAAAGTATGCCTATGCATAGAGCGTAAATAAAAACCAGACCATCATTGACAGAGCAGCTCATTCCAACTTGGTGAAATCACTCCAAGAGTCCTCAGATTTCTTGATCGTTGCCGTCAACCTTGAGCACAGCCTAGATGCAGATCCACCTGATGTTCATTGTGCATGGGTTTATTAAGAATTAGGACAATAACTTAGGAGTATTGATTTTTCCAAAATCACATAAGTGCCCAGACCTTGACCTAATCTTAAGTACAACCTGGATGCAGACCCACCCGAGGATCATTGTGAATGAGTTTCATGAGCATCAAGATAATTGCCTAGAAGGAGTAGAAATTCCCATGAAATGTGGATGGATAGATGCTGTGCCATCATATTAGCTCCTCTTGGCTTTGCCAGAGTGAGCTAAAAATGAATCTAATGTGTAGAAGGATATGTGTTTAAGCTGGTGAGGTAAAGTTTATTTCTGATGGTGCTTCAAGTGAGCAGCTCTGCTTACCACAGCAATGCCATGACTGGGTCTCCGTAGTTTACAAAAATCCAGTCCAAACATCGGAAGCATTACACTGTGAAAACAGTTTTGCCAGGTAGGGAGAGACTTCAGAGGATATTCATGTAATTTTTTGTCTGAACATGTGACATAAAAACAAACTTTTATTTCTAAAAAAAAATCTGGAAGTCCACAGAGTCTTTTTTTAATCTTTTGTTCTTATTAAAGACAAGAATAGAAAGGAGATGTCTTTACCTTCTTAACATGTTTCGACTGTACACTGCAGCCTTCGTCAGAAGAGTCAGCTGATTGCTGCCAGGTGACATTTATCAGCTGATTTTCGTAGGCGGGGCCAGCTCAGCAGATCTGTCAGATCCACCGAGCCGGCCCCGCCTTCCGCCATCAGATGGTCTCTGGAGAATGTGATCCCAGGTGTGGGAAAGCATAAAGGCCCCCTCATCTCAGTTCACGGTGTCTTTTCCCCGCTTCCTGATTTCTATGGCCTCCTTGATCCAGCGTTTGTGTTTGTTGCTCTCTGATCCAATAATTTTTGTGTTGTCCCAGTCCATGATGTGATTATTTCTTTTGCAGTGATCTGATATTGCTGATTTTAATGTTTCTAGTTCTGCCTTTTCTTTTTGTGATCTTGTGAGTCGTCCTTGTGTTTCCTTCTCACATTCCTTCTGGTGTGGTGTTCTTGGTCTGTGATGATGGTGGCCCGTTCATGTAACGTCCTGACAACTGATAGCTTGTGTGCTGTGGGGTGTTCCGATGTCCATAGTAGGTATTGATCTGTGTGGGTTGGTTTCCTGTAGACTGTGATTGTGATGTCAAGAAGACAGACAGGAGGAGGAAAACCACATAAAACATGCACTTATATGCTGCCAATATCCAGTATGGGCCATAAACAAAGGGAAACAGCAAGTCAAAAACAAAGAAAACAAACAGGAAATAAGACACAGAACAAAAGTCGAAATCAAAAACAAGGACACCATAACTATACCATACATATGAGGGATCATGGAACCAATTCAAAGGATCATGAAAAAATACAAAATAAACACAGCAGTAAAACCACACAAAAAATTAAGACAGTTATTAGTACACCCCAAGGACAGAATAGAACAAGACAAAAAATGCAATGTAATACATGAAATATCATGCAGCTCATGCAACAAAACCTACATTGGAGAAACTGGAAGATCATTCACCACAAGATAAAAAGAACACCAGAAGGAATGTGAGAAGGAAACACAAGGACAACTCACAAGATCACAAAAAGAAAAGGCAGAACGAGAAACATTAAAATCAGCAATGTCAGATCACTGCAAAAGAAAAAATCACATCATGGACTGGGACAACGCAAAAATTATTGGATCAGAGAGCAACAGACACAAACGCTGGATAAAGGAGGCCATAGAAATCAGGAAGCGGGGAAAAGACACCATGAACCAAGATGAGGGGGCCTTTATGCTTTCCCACACCTGGGATCACATTCTCCAGAGACCTTCTGATGGCGGAAGGCGGGGCCGGCTCGGTGGATCTGACAGATCTGCTGAGCTGGCCCCGCCTATGAAAATCAGCTGATAAATGTCACCTGGCAGCAATCAGCTGACTCTTCTGACGAAGGTTGCAGTGTACAGTCGAAACATGTTAAGAAGGTAAAGACATCTCCTTTCTATTCTTGTCTTTAATAAGAACAAAATATAAATAATTAAAAGAAGACAAAATGAACCTACTTGAGCAGTCCACAGAGTCATTAGCCTCATTTCTACCAAAAGAACCGTGCGCAAAAACAGGGATGACCTTTTAAAGGGATGATCCCGTAGCTGGTCTTCTTAGCCATTGTGCCTCCATTGTAGGGGTAGGATCCATCTGTCTCCAGAGGTCATGTAATCGCTTATTATTTTGCTACAGAATGGCTACTATTAGCTCTCCTTCCTCTCCTCCTCTGGTGTGTTCTCTCTGTCAGATGTTTAGCTACACCTCTGCCTCTTTTAGTGATAACGGTAACTGTAATAAATGTTGTCTTTTTGAAGCGCTCGAGGCGAGGTTGTCTGATTTGGAATCCCGGCTCCACTGCATTGAAACACCGTCTGCGCCAGTTACTCTTGACGGACGCCCCTTAGCTGCAGCGGAGCTAGCTAGCATAGCTAACCCTGTTAGCGGTCCTCCGGCTCTCCTCAGCAGCGAGGAGACTGGGTGGGTGACGGTGAGAATGAAGCCTAGTCGCAAAGCCCCGGTACACCACCAACCTGTTCACATTTCTAATCGTTTTTCCCCGCTCAGCAACACACCCGCTGAGGAAAAAACTCTGATCATTGGCGACTCTGTAGTCAGAAACGTGAACCTAGAGACTCCAGCAGCCATAGTCAAATGCATTCCTGGGGCCAGAGCAGGCGACATCGAGTCAAATTTGAAAATGCTGGCTAAAAGTAACTGTAAATACTCCACAATTGTTATGCACACTGGCATTAATGACATCCGTCTCCGGCAGTTGGAAGTCACGAAACTTAATGTAGAATCGGTGTGTGACTTTGCAAAATCGATGTCTGCCACTGTAGTATTCTCTGGGCCCCTCCCCAATCTGACCAGTGATGACAAGTTTAGCCGCTCGTCATCCTTGAACCACTGGCTGTCTGTGTGGTGTCCTGCAAATGACATGGGCTACATTGACAATTGGAGCTCTTTTTGGGGAAAACCTGGTCTTATGAGACGAGACAGCATTCATCCCACTTTGGATGGTGCTTCTCATTTAGCTAACAATCTGGCATCCTTTTTATCCAAATTTCCAAAACCTTGACTACTCAGAGTTGGGACCAGGAAGCAGAGTCGCAGTCTTACATGCCTCTCTGCAGCTCCTCTTCATCCGCCACCCCTCAGCTTAGCCCCTGTCTTCCCCATCAGAGAATCATTGTCTGCTCCCTCCAAAGTAAATAAAAATATAGTATATAAGCATCCCAAAGTGATTAAGCAAAATATTGATAAAACTCAAATTAAACATAAAGCCTCTAAATTGAATGATTTGGCCTCTGTTCCTCCTCATAATTTAAAAATTAAATGTGGTTTATTAAATATTAGGTCTCTAACTCCCAAGTCTCTGTTAGTCCATGATCTGTTAATTGATCATCAGATTGATTTAATTTCCCTTACAGAGACTTGGTTAGGGCAAGAGGATTATGTTGGTTTAAATGAATCAACTCCCTCTGGTTATTTAAACTGTCAAAATCCCAGAAGTTCTGGTCGTGGAGGAGGAGTAGCAACAATTTACCATTCCAAATTACTAGTTAATGTAAAGCAAAAAACACGTTATAATTCCTTTGAGGGCCTGATCCTCAGTATTGGGCACTTTAGCAATTTTAGGTTAAACCCAATTTTATTTGCCATAGTTTATCGTCCCCCATCAACCTACTCAGAATTTTTATCCGAATTTGCTGATTTCTTAGCTGATTTAGTGCTGAAATCTGATAGAATAATTATAGTAGTGTGGCCGACATACATTGTGGGCTCACGCTGCCACAGAGACAGGACTGAATGTGTATTGTGGGGTGTCACGTCTGCAAGGACTGAGGACTCGAATCTACAGGAGGTAACAAGGAAGTGTGAGATTTGTCTCTTTGTCCCACAGAAGACGCCCCGGAGGGTATTCCGGTTCATCAGGAAATGAGAGACTATGGTGAAGCTTCAAAGGGATGCTTTGTAACTGTATGTTGACTGAAGACACCATGTGACTTGAATTCTGATGCTGGAAATGTATAAAAGGGTGTTGAGATATGATTCTTTCTCTTTCCTGCTTTGAGAATGCTAGAAGCTGCATTCTGTCAAATAAAGCTGGTTTTATGACTGAAACTCAGCCTCGTTATTTGAGCATGCTTCTACACTGGTGACCTACGACGGAAAATGAGCAGACAGAATTCTCCCGAGCGGGGCTCGGTGGAAGCCAGCCTGATGGCCGCCTCCACGATCCGGCTGCCCGATTTCTGGCAGCACAGCCCGCGCTCATGGTTTAGCGCAATCGAGGCGCAGTTCAACCTCTGGAGAATCTTCAACGATGACACAAGATTCTACCACGTGGTAGCGAAGCTGGACAGCAACACGGTCCAGAGAGTGGAGGATCTGGTTAATCATCCACCAGACAGCGACAAGTACAGCGCATTGAAGGACGCGCTGATCAGCCATTTCACCCCCTCAGTCCAACAACGAGCAGAGGGGCTCCTGGCACTGACGGAGGCAGAAAACGATAGACCTGCGGACCTGATGGTGAAGATGCTGCAGCTCAAAGCCTCTGAAGATGGCGAATTCATTTTCGCCCACCTTTTCCTTCGAACCCTACCACCAGCAGTGAGAGTGGCCCTGGCAGAGTCACCCCGATTGGCCAAGCGAGACTACCATGGGTTGAGCAAGGAGGCGCAGAAGTTGGTCGACGCCCACAAGCGGAACGCGGTTTCGGCCGCGGCGGCCAGTCCGGGAACGGCGTCCGGAGACAGCACGGGTCCAGTGGCCGCGGCGCCAGACGCACCAACAACGGCGGCGACAGGAGCCAGACGACGCGGAGCGGAGGACGGCTCGTGCTTCTACCACCGCCGTTTTGCAGAGAGAGCGCACAGGTGCGTCCCACCGTGCAATTTTAAGCGCCAGGGAAACGCCAAGACCGAGGGCCGGTAGTAGCTGCGACCCTCGGCAACAAGAACAGGCTGCTTTACCTGACGGATGCACACTTGGGGAAACAGTTCCTCGTGGACACGGGCTCTCAGCTGAGCTTCGTCACACCCACCTACGCGGAACGGCTGTCGCCTTCTAAAGCCCCCTGGGTGTCAGTGTCAGCAGCGAACGGCTCCACGATTAAAACGTTTGGTGAGAGGACCATGCTTCTGTCCTTACAGGGCCGTTCATTTGAGTGGACATTTATTGTAGCAGCAGTCAGTTTCAACATGTTAGGGGCTGATTTTTTGTGCTCACATGGTTTATTGGTTGACCTTGCTAATAGACGTCTGATTAAAGCACTGTCCTTTCATTCTATTCCCTGCACAGCTCGGGTGGCCCCGCCAACTGCACATGCCAGCGTCTCAGCTGCGGGTGGTAAGTTTCACACTCTGCTTGCTCAGTTTCCAGCACTCACAGTCCCCACGTTTTCAGCAACGGTGGCCAAACATGGGGTAGAACATTTCATAACAACCACAGGCCCTCCCGTTTTTGCAAAGTCTCGGCGCTTGGACCCAGCTAAACTGGCCATCGCGCGCGAGGAGTTCACTAATCTGGAAAAACTAGGCATTGTTAGACGCTCCAAGAGCGCTTGGGCTTCGCCGTTACACATGGTCCCAAAGGCTGACGGCTCGTGGCGACCTTGCGGCGATTTCCGCAGGTTGAACAACGTTTCAGCTCATGACCGCTACCCGATTCCGCACATTCAGGATTTTTCTGTTCATTTGGCGGGGGCGCGCATTTTTTCTAAAATAGACTTGGTGCGCGGCTATCACCAGGTTCCAGTGCGCGCGCAGGATGTACCCAAAACAGCGGTCATAACGCCTTTCGGCCTTTTTGAGTTCTTGCGCATGCCTTTTGGCCTCAAGGGGGCCGCGCAGACTTTCCAACGCATGATGGATGCAGTTTTACGCGACCTGCCTTTCATGTTCGTTTATTTGGACGATATTTTGGTAGCTAGCACATCCGAAGGCGAACATGAAAAACACCTCACAGCAGTTTTCCAGAGGTTGGCAGAGCACGGGTTAATAGTTAACCCAGCGAAGTGCCAGTTTGGGGTGGCGCAGATTGATTTTTTTGGGACATCGCGTTTCGGCAGAGGGAGCAGTTCCCCTTCCAAATAAAGTGCGTGCCATAACGGATTTTCCGCAACCTCAAACGGTCAAGGCGCTTCAGGAGTTTCTAGGGATGGTTAATTTTTACAACCGATTCCTCCCAAGCGCAGCACGACTCATGCAGCCATTGTACACCGCGTTAAAAAAACAAAAGCCCGCAAATAAAGTTGAATGGTCTCCGGAGCGGGAGCGCGCTTTTGCCCAGGTCAAATCAGCCCTGGCAAACGCAGTTTTGTTAGCGCACCCAGTTCCAACGGCCCGCATGGCGCTCACCACTGACACTTCCGATGTAGCGGTGGGGGCGGTAGTTGAACAGTTTGTGGCAGGTACCTGGCAACCCCTCACGTTTTTCAGCAGGACTTTGCGCGATAGTGAACGGAAATACACCGCGTTTGACAGGGAGCTTTTGGCCCTACACTTGGCCATTCGTCATTTTCAGTTCTGGTTAGAGGGGCAACGTTTCACCGCTTTTGTGGATCATAAACCGCTAACGTTTGCGATGGCCAAAATTTCAGAACCCTGGTCAGGCCGGCAACAAAGGCAACTAGCCGCAATATCGGAGTTCACTACTGATATTCAGCATGTCGCGGGTAAACACAATGTGGTGGCAGACTGCCTCTCGCGTGCGGTAGCACCGCCAAGCCCCATAGGGGCAGACTCTGTAGCCATGGCCGCGGGCCCGGGCAGCGACGCGGGAGCGCGCGCAGCCCCGGTCTGTGTTGGGTTAGATTATGCAGCCATGGCTGCGGAGCAAGCTAACGACGCAGACGTGCGCGCGCTCCAGTCTGGACCAACAGGGTTAAGGCTGGAGCACAGGGTGCAACAAAACGGTATGCCCCCGCTAATCTGCGATGTCTCCACGGGATGGCCCCGCCCTGTGGTGCCAACCGCGTGGCGTCGCCATGTTTTTGACTTGGTCCATTCTCTCGTGCACCCGGGGGTGCGCGCATCGATCAAATTGGTGGGGGAGAAATTTGTTTGGCCCGGGTTGCGCAAACAGGTCAAGGAATGGGCAGCAGCCTGCGTAGCGTGTCAGCGAGCCAAAATACACAGACACACTAAGGCCCCGTTAGAACCTTTCCACATCCCCGCTAAGCGTTTTGATCACGTGCATATTGACCTGGTCGGCCCGCTTCCATTATCACACGGGCACACACATCTTTTGACGATGGTAGACCGCACCACGCACTGGCCAGAGGCGATTCCTCTGACATCAACCACAGCGGAAGAAGTTGCGCGAGCATTTTTAGCAGCATGGGTTGCGCGTTTTGGTGTACCATCGGACATAACGTCCGACAGGGGTCCCCAATTTATTTCCGAGCTATGGTCATCGATGGCCCGCAGCTTGGGGGTGAAGATTCATCGCACCACCGCGTATAACCCCCAGGCTAATGGTTTATGGGAACGCTTTCACAGGTCATTGAAAGCAGCCCTCAGAGCGTCGCTAACGGATACAAATTGGGTAGACAAACTTCCATGGGTTTTATTAGGGTTGCATTCTGCACCTAAGGAAGATTTGCACGCTTCCCTGGCTGAATTAGTTTTCGCTCAACCGCTCCGTTTGCCTGGGGAATTTCTTCCTGATAATCCCGCACCTAATGGCCCCCCCGCTCAGCCGTGGCAGAGCGGCTCAGGAGCAAACACGCTTCCTGGCCCAGTCCATCACAGTTTCCCACACGTTTTTGTGCCCAAGGCTTTAAAAAATGCAGAGTTTGTTTTTGTTAAACATGATGCCCAGCGTCCAAGTTTGCGGCCGTTTTACGCCGGACCGTTTCGAGTGCTGGAGACCGGGCAGAAGCATTTTCTGCTAGATTTAGGGTGCAGAAGGGAGCTGATTTGCATTAACAGGCTCAAACCCGCTTTTGTTCTGGCTGACGAGGAGGTGCAGCTCGCGAGGCCCCCCCGCCGGGGCAGGCCGCCGAGGAGACATTCTCCAAAGTCTTCACAGAGAGGTGTTAACAGCTTTAATCCACAGGTGCAGAGAGACGTTGCAGGTGCAGCCAAGCCAGGTTGCAGCAGATTCGGCAGAAGATTAAAACCTAGGCAGTTGGTGGATTGATTAGCGATGTATGGAGTGCTTTGTGTCTCTCTTTTTGTTATGCCATGCAGATTTTGCCTTACTAGACGTTTGGGGGGGGGGTAGTGTGGCCGACACACATTGTGGGCTCACGCTGCCACAGAGACAGGACTGAATGTGTATTGTGGGGTGTCACGTCTGCAAGGACTGAGGACTCAAATCTACAGGAGGTAACAAGGAAGTGTGAGATTTGTCTCTTTGTCCCACAGAAGACGCCCCGGAGGGTATTCCGGTTCATCAGGAAATGAGAGACAATGGTGAATCTTCAAAGGGATGCTTTGTAACTGTATGTTGACTGAAGACACCATGTGACTTGAATTCTGATGCTGGAAATGTATAAAAGGGTGTTGAGATATGATTCTTTCTCTTTCCTGCTTTGAGAATGCTAGAAGCTGCGTTCTGTCAAATAAAGCTGGTTTTATGACTGAAACTCAGCCTCGTTATTTGAGCATGCTTCTACAGTAGGGGACTTTAATATACATGTGGATGTAGATAGTGACTGCCTTAATGTGGCATTTAATTCAATATTAGACTCGATTGGGTTTTCTCAGAAAGTAGGAAATTCTACTCATTACCTCCACCATACATTGGACCTTGTTCTGACATATGGCATAGAAATAGAAAATCTTGTAGTGTCTCCTCATAACCCTGTACTGTCAGACCATTGTCTGTTAACCTTTGATTTTACTATTTACTATTCGTCACTTCCTTGTGGTAACGTATCGTCACTTCCTGTTTTGCTGTCTGCCTGTGTGGTTTGCTCTCCAGCTCTCGAGCCACTAGCTATGGCTACTAGCTCTCTTTCCTCTCCTCCTCTGGTGTGCTCTCTCTGTCAGATGTTTAGCTACACCTCTGCCTCTTTTAGTGATAACGGTAAATGTAATAAATGTTGTCTTTTTGAGGCGCTCGAGGCAAGGTTGTCTGATTTGGAATCCCGGCTCCGCTGCATTGAAACACCGTCTGCGCCAGTTAATCTCGACGGACGCCCATTAGCTGCAGCGGAGCTAGCTAGCTTAGACCCCCCTGTCACCGGTTCCCCGGCTCTCCTCTGCAGCGAGGAGACTGGGTGGGTGACGGTGAGAAGGAAGCCTAGTCGCAAAGCCCCGGTTCACCTCCAACCTGTTCACGTTTCTAATCGTTTTTCCCCGCTCAGCGACACACCCGCTGAGGAAAAACTCTGATCATTGGCGACTCTGTAGTCAGAAACGTGAACCTAGAGACTCCAGCGGCCATAGTCCAATGTATTCCTGGGGCCAGAGCAGGCGACATCGAGTCAAATTTGAAAATGCTGGCTAAAAGTAACTGTAAATATTCCACAATTGTTATTCACGCCGGCATTAATGACATCCGTCTCCGGCAGTCGGAAGTCACGAAACTTAATGTAGAATCGGTGTGTGACTTTGCAAAAACGATGTCTGCCACTGTAGTATTCTCTGGGCCCCTCCCCAATCTGACCAGTGATGACATGTTTAGTCGCTCGTCATCCTTGAACCGCTGGCTGTCTGTGTGGTGTCCTAAAAATGGCGTGGGCTACATTGACAATTGGAGCTCTTTTTGGGGAAAACCTGGTCTTATGTCCTGGTCCGCACTGTGTTTTTATATATCTACATATTATTCCATCTAGCTACATTGCTCCGCACTGTGTGTGTTTATATACTTGCATATTTATTCCACCTAGCTGCAATGCTCCATACTGTGGGTGTTTATATATTTACATATTTATTCCATCTAGCTACAATGCTCTGCACTGTGTGTTCATATATTCATATATTTATTCCATCCAGCTACAATGCTCTGCACTGTGTGTCTGTGTCTGTGTGTGTGTGTATATATATATTTTATAGTAATATGTACATATGTATATTAGCTGCTCTTGCTTGCTTGTTTTTTCTTGCCTTCTGATTGTTGCCTTCTTTCTGACTATTTGGCTCCTAAAGAAAAATATTATCACAGTAGATGCCTCTCAGATGATGCTGTTTCCAAATTTATGCAGATTGTTTCCTCTATGCCATGTGTCAACACAACGGAAATAAGCTATAGACAGCTTGCTCCTTCTGTAATTGATAACATGGTGGATAGTGTTTCAGCTTCTCTGCATCAGGCTCTAGACTTGGTGGCCCCCTTAAAAAAGAAAAAGTCTAATCAGAGATTTTTAACTCCTTGGTTCAACACAGAAACTCGTAGCTTAAAACAGAAGACTCGTCAATTAGAAAGAAAATGGCGCTCTACTAATTTAGATGAAATCTATTTAGCTTGGAGAAATCATCTTTTAATTTATAAAAAATCTCTTAGAAAAGCTAGAACGAGTTATTACTCTGCATTAATAGAAGAGAACAAGAATAATCCCAGGTTTCTTTTCAGTACTGTAGCCAGGTTGACAAAGAGTCAGGACTCTGTCAATCCTAGCATTCCCTTAGAGCTTACTAGTCAGGACTTTATGAACTTTTTCAATAATAAAATTTCATCCATCAGAGATAAAATCAATCAGATTCTTCCCACAGTTAACTTAAATACTGTAACTACTACAACTCCTTCTATTGATGTCTGTCTTGATGAGTTTACTCCAATCGACCTTTGTGAGTTAGACAAAATAGTTTCCTCATCCAAACCTTCAACTTGTCTTTTAGACCCTATTCCTACCAGGTTATTTAAAGAAGTCTTCCCACTTATTGGTAGCTTTATTCTTCATATAATCAATTCTTCATTAACTTTAGGCCATGTACCGCAGGCTTTTAAAACGGCTGTAATTAAACCCTTACTCAAAAAGCCAACGCTAGATCCAGGAGCTTTAGCTAACTATAGACCAATCTCTAATCTCCCTTTCATTTCAAAAATCTTAGAAAGAGTTGTTGCTACGCAATTATTTGACCACCTGCAGGGAAATGGTTTATTTGAGGAGTTTCAATCTGGGTTTAGAATCCATCATAGCACTGAAACAGCCTTAGCGAAGGTCACTAACGACCTCCTCATTGCATCTGATAATGGACTAGTTTCTGTACTTGTCCTTTTAGATCTTAGTGCAGCTTTTGATACTATTGATCATAATATTCTACTTGATAGATTAGAACACTATGTTGGACTTAATGGAACTTCGTTGCAGTGGTTTAGATCTTATTTATCTGATAGGTTCCAGTTTGTTCATGTAAATGATGAGTTTTCTCTCAGCTCAAAGCTTAGTCATGGAGTTCCACAGGGATCTGTGCTTGGCCCTACTCTTTTTAGTTTATATATGCTTCCGTTAGGTAACATTATTAGAAAGCACTGTATACATTTTCACTGTTATGCAGATGACACACAATTATACCTGTCAATGAAGCCAGATGATACTAATCAATTAGCCAAGTTAGAAGCCTGTCTTAAGGAAATCAAAGTTTGGATGACTTGTAATTTCCTGCTATTAAATTCAGATAAGACTGAAGTCATTCTTGTTGGTCCAAAAAACCTTAGAAATTCCTTTCCAAATCAAACTTTCAGTTTGGATGCAGTTACTCTTTCTCTTAATAGCTCTGTGAGGAACCTTGGAGTTATTTTTGATCAGGATTTGTCCTTCAATTCACATATTAAATTTGTTTCTAAGACTGCCTTCTATCATTTGCGTAATATTGCCAAGATTAGGAGCATCTTGTCTCAGAGTGATGCTGAGAAGCTGATCCACGCTTTTGTTAGCTCGAGATTAGATTATTGTAATTCTTTATTATCAGGCTGTCCTAAAACATCTTTAAAAAGTCTTCAGCTGATCCAAAATGCTGCAGCAAGAGTTTTAACAGGTACTAGAAAGAGAGATCATATCTCTCCGGTTCTGGCCTCCCTTCATTGGCTTCCCATAGAGTTTAGAATTAAGTTTAAAATCCTTCTTCTTACTTACAAAGCTCTAAACAATCAGGCTCCTTTTTATTTAAAAGATCTGATACTACCGTATCATCCTAACAGAGCACTACGCTCCCAAAATGCAGGTTTACTTGTAATACCTAGAATCTCCAAAAGTACAATGGGAGGCAGAGCCTTCAGTTATCAAGCTCCTCTCCTGTGGAATCAGCTGCCAATCTGGATTCGGGAGTCAGACTCGATCTCTGTTTTTAAGAATAGGGCTAAAACCTACCTTTTTGATATAGCCTACAATTAGGGAGGGATCATGTGTTTCTGAACCCTCCCTTAGTTATGCTGCTAATAGGTTTAGTCAGCCGGGGGACCTCCAGTAATGCACTGGGCCTCACTCCTTTCCTCACTCTCTATGAAATATTTTTTTTTTTTGCTGGTCATTAACATTTGTTTGTTCTCTCCCATAGATTGAGTCCCCATCGTGCTGTTTGCTCTCTACATGTCTGTTCTTTTCTTCTTCTCTGTCCCCTCACCCCCCAGCCAGTCGCAGCAGATGACTGCCCCTCCCTGAGCCTGGTTCTGCTGGAGGTTTCTTCCTGTTAAAAGGGAGTTTTTCCTCTCCACCGTCGCCAAGTGCTTGCTCACAGGGGATCGCCTGATTGCTGGGGTCTTTCTGCAACTGTGGGGGTCCTCCCTACAGTTGATAGTGCTTTGAGATGACTGTTGTTGTGAAATGGCGCTATATAAATAAAGTTGAATTGAATTGAATTGAATTATTTCTGACTATTTGGCTCCTAAAGAAAAATATTATTACAGTAGATGCCTCTCAGATGATGCTGTTACCAAATTTATGCAGATTGTTTCCTCTATGCCATGTGTCAACACAACGGAAATAAGCTATAGACAGCTTGCTCCTTCTGTAATTGATAACATGGTGGCTAGTGTTACAGCTTCTCTGCATCAGACTCTAGACTTGGTGGCCCCCTTAAAAAAGAAAAAGTCTAATCAGAGATTTCTAACTCCTTCGTTCAACACAGAAACTCATAGCTTAAAACAGAAGACTCGTCAATTAGAAAGAAAATGGCACTCCACTAATTTAGATGAAATCAATTAGTAATCAATTTTTGTTGACAAGAGCTTGAAATACAAGGTTGTTGAAAATCTGTCAGTAACTGTGGATGATTTATTTGAATGTATTACAATAGAAATCTGTCTGGACAATGTGAAGAATGTAGTAGTGAGCTGTGTATATAGAACACCTGGATCAAACATTGACTTATTTAAGGACTGGATGGAAAAAATGTATGCAAAACTAACTCATAAAGTTATGTTCATCTGTGGGGATTTCACTATAGATCTGATGAACTCAAAACAACATAGTTTGACAGAAGAATTTATCAACACAATGTACAGTATGGGTTTACATCCAACAATTACCGGACCTAGCAGAATCACGTCACACAGTGCCACACTAATAGATAACATATTCACAAACATTATGGAAAATAATATCAGGAGTGGGCTTTTATTGAATGATATCAGTGACCACCTGCCGATTTTTGTTGTCTATCAATGTGATTATAGGAAGAAAAAGTATACCAAAAATATGAAATATAAAAGAATAAGAACCGAAGAATCAATGCATTTACTGACAAAGGAATTATTAATACAAGATTGGAAGATAGTTTATGATGAAAATGACATAAATAGAGCATATGATAAATTTTTACAAATATTTCAATCATTGTACAATAAATACTGTCCTATAAAACAATACAGTGACAGACAACAAAAAAAAATATTCCTTGGGTCACCAAGGGGTTAATAAATGCATGTAAAAAGAAGAATACATTATATAAACAATTCATTAAATGCAGAACAGTGGAAGCTGCGATCAAATATAAAAGATACAAAAATAAGCTTACTACTATAATGAGGACCTGTAAGAAAGAATATTACAACAGAATACTAGAGGATAACAAAAATAACATAAAAGGAATATGGCAAGTACTCAATGGGATTATTAGTAATCGTCCTAAGAATGCAAATTATCCAGAATATTTTATCGAAAATGGCAATTTGATAAATAATATGGAAGATGTGGTCAGTGGTTTCAATAAATTTTTTGTAAACGTTGGTCCTGAATTAGCAAAATCAATAGTGACACCAGAAACAAACTACAGTGGTTCTGTGAATGAAATAGAAGATAGAAATCCAAACACAATCTTTTTGGGTGCAGTTACTGAAAAGGAAATTATCGAGACTGTGAGTAAATTTAAGAACAAAAAATCAACGGACTGGAATGAAATTGACATGACAATAGTGAAAAAAGTAATTGAGGGAATTGTTAAGCCACTCACCCACATCTGTAACCTGTCATTTCAAACTGGTACATTTCCAGACAAAATGAAAATAGCAAAAGTAATACCTCTATACAAAACAGGAGACCGTCATCGCTTCACAAATTACAGGCCAGTCTCTTTACTCTCACAATTCACCAAAATACTTGAAAAAATCTTCACTAAGAGACTGGATGATTTCACTGAAAAACACAACCTCCTGACAGATAGCCAGTATGGTTTTAGAGCAGATAAATCTACATCTTTGGCACTGATCGAACTTATAGAAGAAATTATTAGTTGTATAGATAAAAAAAATGTTGCTGTAGGAGTATTTATAGATTTAAAGAAAGCTTTTGACACCATTGACCACAGAATACTACTAAGGAAACTGGAAAGGTATGGGATAAGAGGGGTAGGACTGAGTTGGGTGGAAAGTTATTTAAGTAACAGACAACAATTTGTACAAATTGGAGAGCACAAATCACCCTTCATGGACATCACTTGTGGTGTGCCCCAGGGGTCAGTTTTGGGACCCAAACTCTTTATTTTATATATAAATGACATATGCCAAGTATCAAAAATTCTGAAATTTATTTTGTTTGCGGATGACACAAATATCCTCTGCACTGGTGAGAATTTGCAGCAGGTTTTAGAGGTGGTCACAACTGAAATGAAAAAATTAACGCAGTGGTTCAACAAAAATAAATTATCTCTAAATCTAAAAAAAACAAAGATTATGTTGTTTGGAAATTATAAAATAAATCATGAAATAATGGTAACGATAGATGATACCAGAATAGAAACAGTACAGGAAAATAAGTTCCTGGGGGTGACGCTTGACAATAAAATCTGCTGGAAACCTCACATCAGTCACATCCGGGCCAAATTAGCAAAATGTATAGGCATACTGGGGAAGACAAGACACTTCTTGGACTATAAATCATTGGTCTTATTGTACAATTCACTGTTTTTACCTTATCTTAACTACTGTGTAGAAGTCTGGGGAAACACCTACAAAACCAACCTACAGTCAATATGCACATTACAAAAAAGAGCTATAAGGATAATAAACAATGCAGGATATAGAGACCATACCAATTCGTTGTTCTTAAAGTCACATGTCATAAAGTTCATCGATTTAGTTAAATTTAAGACAGCACAAGTAATGTACAGGGCAATTAATAATCAACTACCAACTAATATACAAAAAATATTTAAAAAAAGAGACAATGATCATAATTTGAGGGGAGACTTAAACTTTACAAAACCCAAGATACGTACTACCAAGAAAAGTATGTGCATATCTGTCTGTGAGGTGGATTTGTGGAACAGTCTAGAGCCGGAACTGAAACTATGTACAAACAGAAATCAATTCAAAAAGAGGTATAAGCATCATTTGCTGAAAGGGTATATGTTAGAAGGGTAGTAGTTATATGTACGATTCATTATGTTCACTCTGGGATATTATGGGACACTATGGAATGGTGGGTAGGACAGCACTGTGTATATCTGTGTTGTTTGAGGCTGGTTTTGTTGTATGGACATCATTGTATGTTAGAATGGATGGGTGTTAATGATGATTTGTAAAAAATACAGTAAATTGTTTACTTGGGGTCTTAAAGGTGGTAATTTGTATAAAATTCACATGGGTGTATCTATGGAAAAGAGGAGATGGAATTAATAAGTGTTCACTTCTTCCTTCTCCCTTTCGAACAGTGTATAATGTTACTTTATTTCATTTGCCATTTGCTTGTATTTGTTATATTTTGTGTTCGAAATAAACAATCTATCTATCTATCTAAATCTATCTAGCTTGGAGAAATCATCTTTTAATTTATAAAAAATCTCTTAGAAAAGCTAGAATGAGTTATTACTCTGCATTAATAGAAGAGAACAAGAATAATCCCAGGGTTCTTTTCAGCACTGTAGCCAGGTTGACAAAGAGTCAGGACTCAATCCTAGCATTCCCTTAGAGCTTACCAGTCAGGACTTTATGAACTTTTTCAGTAATAAAATTTCATCCATCAGAGATAAAATCAATCAGATTCTTCCCACAGTTAACTTAAATACTGTAACTACTACAACTCCTTCAATTGATGTCTGTCTTGATGAGTTTACTCCAATCGACCTTTGTGAGTTAGACAAAATAGTTTCCTCATCCAAACCTTCAACTTGTCTTTTAGACCCTATTCCTGCCAGGTTATTTAAAGATGTCTTCCCACTTATTGGTAGCTTTATTCTTCATATAATCAATTCTTCATTAACTTTAGGCCATGTACCGCAGGCTTTTAAAACGGCTGTAATTAAACCCTTACTCAAAAAGCCAACGCTAGATCCAGGAGCTTTAGTTAACTATAGACCAATCTCTAATCTCCCTTTCATTTCAAAAATCTTAGAGTTGTTGCTACGCAATTATTTGACCACCTGCAAGGAAATGGTTTACTTGAAGAGTTTCAATCTGGGTTTAGAATCCATCATAGTACTGAAACAGCCTTAGTGAAGGTCACTAACGACCTCCTCATGGCATCTAATTAAATTAAATTAAATTAAATCACCCTTATTGTCATTCAACCGTACAACCAATCATGTACAGCAGAACGAGATTGTGCTTTACCTATCTACAGTGTAAATCACACACACCCCAAGTGCAGAATCAGAGGGCCGCTGCCATGCAAGGCGCCGCCACAGAGTTCCCTCCTCCATTCCATTTATTGCTGAGCACCAAGCTGGATGGCAGGAAGTTCCACTTTTATATGGTCTTCGGCATGACCCGGCCGGGATTTGAACCCCTGCCTCCCAGGTGTGGGGCGGATGCTCTACCAACTGAGCCACCACTCCGGTAATAATAATGGATAATGGACTGGTTTCTGTACTTGTCCTTTTAGACCTTAGTGCAGCTTTTGATACTATCGATCATAATATTCTACTTGATAGATTAGAACACTATGTTGGACTTAATGGAACTTCGTTGCAGTGGTTTAGATCTTATTTATCTGATAGGTTCTAGTTTGTTCATGTAAATAATGAGTTTTCTTTCAACTCAAAGCTTAGTCATGGAGTTCCACAGGGATCTGTGCTAGGCCCTACTCTTTTTAGTTTATATATGCTTCCGTTAGGCAACATTATTAGAAAGCACTGTATACATTTTCATTGTTATGCAGATGACACACAATTATACCTGTCAATGAAGCCAGATGAAGTAATCAATTAGCCAAGTTAGAAGCCTGTCTTAAGGAAGTCAAAGCTTGGATGACTTGTAATTTTCTGCTATTAAATTCAGATAAGACTGAAGTCATTCTTGTTGGTCCCAAAAACCTTAGAAATACCTTTCCAAATCAAACTTTCAGTTTGGATGCGGTTACTCTTTCTCTTAATAGCTCTGTGAAGAACCTTGGAATTATTTTTGATCAAGATTTGTCCTTCAATTCACATATTAAATTTGTTTCTAAGACTGCCTTCTATCATTTGCGTAATATTGCCAAGATTAGGAGCATCTTGTCTCAGAGTGATGCTGAGAAACTGATTCACACTTTTGTTAGCTCGAGATTAGATTATTGTAATTCTTTATTATCAGGCTGTCCTAAAACATCTTTAAAAAGTCTTCAGCTGATCCAAAATGCTGCAGCAAGAGTTTTAACAGGTACTAGAAAGAGAGATCATATCTCTCCGGTTCTGGCCTCCCTTCATTGGCTTCCCATAGAGTTTAGAATTGTTTAAAATCCTTCTTCTTACTTACAAAGCTCTAAACAATCAGGCTCCTTTTTATTTAAAAGATCTGATACTACCGTATTATCCTAACAGAGCACTATGCTCCCAAAATGCAGGATTACTTGTAATACCTAGAATCTCCAAAAGTACAATGGGAGGCAGAGCCTTCAGTTATCAAGCTCCTCTCCTGTGGAACCAGCTGCCAATCTGGATTCGGGAGTCAGACTCGATCTCTGTTTTTAAGAATAGGGCTAAAACCTACCTTTTTGATATAGCCTACAATTAGGGAGGGATCATGTGTTTCTGAACCCTCCCTTAGTTATGCTGCTAATAGGTTTAGTCAGCCGGGGGACCTCCAGTAATGCACTGGGCCTCACTCCGTTCCTCAATCTCAATGAAATATTTTTTTTGCTGGTCATTAACATTTGTTTGTTCTCTCCCATAGATTGAGTCCCCATCGTGCTGTTTGCTCTCTACATGTCTGTTCTTTTCATCTTCTCTATCCCCTCACCCCCCAGCCAGTCGCAGCAGATGACTGCCCTTCCCTGAGCCTGGTTCTGCTGGAGGTTTCTTCCTGTTAAAAGGGAGTTTTTCCTCTCCACCGTCGCCAAGTGCTTGCTCACAGGGGATGGCCTGATTGCTGGGGTCTTTCTGCAACTGTGGGGGTTCCCCCTACAGTTGATAGTGCTATGAGATGACTGTTGTTGTGAAATGGCGCTATATAAATAAAGTTGAATTGAATTGAATTGCTACAATGAATACTAGAGAAGTCCACCCAGGAGAAGGTGACCCCCTGGAGAAGTATGCCCGGGAGAACTTTGCCCCCCAGTAATAGAGCACATTTCTACTTAATTTCCTTTTTTCAATTTCAGCAGTATAGATTTGGAACTGACCTCAACTGGGAAACCAGGCAAGTATAAGTGGGAAATAGGAAATGTTGTAATAATTTTAATTTGATACAAATTGACATTCTGACTTCAAGAGTGATTTTTCAAATTTAAATTACATCAGAATGTTGATTCCTTAAAAAATGGAGGCACAATGATAAAACAGTAATTGTACATTACATACAGTATATTCTGCCTGATTTCTCTTAAGGTGCATTCAGACCAAACGCAAAGCGAATTTTTGTGCAGCATAAATGCATACAAAGTCAATGGAAAGAGGCGGAGCACACATGAATCTTGCTCATTCGTGTGTTCACGTTCGAGGGATAGTACTAACTAGTAACGGCCCTGAGATTCTGCCATCACCAAAGTAAAGTATCAGCATTTGAGAGTAAACTAGTTTGAAAATGAGACTGACACTCACCAGATGGACCGGGAGCTCTGCAGCTGCATCAGAGTTTTTTACCCATGGACTCCTGCCACGGACGTGCTAACAAGGCTATCAGGCTAGCAATGTAACAACCCATCATCCAGGCGAAAGTTTGGAAGCAGGTGTGGGGAGACTTGAATAACAAAACCGAATTGCATTTAATTCCAGTTTATTTCAAGTAATCATCCCACTGTCTGCTCTCATTCCTGAGCAGCGAACCAAGAGGGTGAACACACCAAAGTTCTCCCTTTTAAACATTCTCACATCAAACCATTTCCCTCGCAGGGGAAATCACACACCTCTACCAAAATCCCTTTATTCACATTCATTAACCTTTTATTTACATAACTCCCCCTTCTCTCCTCTCGAGCCTCAGCGGTCAGGAAGTCTTCTGTCCCCTGTCCTCCGCAGGGGGTCCAGGCTCTGCGGCTCCGCACCGCAGGGGACTGCAGCTCTGTGGCTCTCCTTCATCGTGAGGTTAAATCACATATGCAGTGTCCAACATATACATGTCTAACAACACAGCCATATAACCCCCCCCCAAACGATGAAGAACAGACTATTTCCTAAAATTTAATAACACCTTACTCACTACTGAATAATCAACACCAACATTCAGTCTGTGTGCCGCTTGGGCTTCAGCCGTCTGCCGAATCTGCTGTGAGTTGGCCCCGCCTTGCCTGCGGCGCCTTTCTGCTTCGGCTCTGTTGACTGAGGAAGAGAGTGATTATTTGCCCTTTGCGGGGGCCTGCCTCGTCGAGGCGCCACTGCAACCAGTACAGACACGTCCTTCATGACAAAAGCAGGTTTTAGTCTGTCAATACTGACTGTCTCTTTTCTGTCTCCAAAATCTAGCACAAATTGCTTATCACCTGCCTCCAGCACTCGAAATGGCCCTTCGTAAGGTGGTTTGAGCGTTGCTTTTAGGGCTTCGCGCCTGACAAAAACGAAGTCGGCATTTTTCAAAGCCTTGGGGACTAAAACTCGTGGAAAAGCGTGATGAACCGGACCCGGGAGCGTGTCTGCTCCCGTGCCAACTAACGGTCCCAGAGCAGAGAGAGGTGGGGGCTCTGGGTGCTCTGGTAAAAACTCGCCTGGCAGCCTCAGAGTTTGTGCGAATACCAGCTCCGCTGGGGAGGCGTCTAAGTCCTCTTTAGGCGCAGAACGCAACCCTAATAAAACCCATGGCAGTTTATTTACCCAATCTGCATCCGTGAGCGACGCTCTGAGTGCTGCCTTCAAAGACCTATGAAAACGCTCGCATAAACCATTAGCCTGAGGGTGGTAAGCCGTAGTGCGGTGAATTTTGGCTCCTAAGCCGTTGGCCATCGCTGACCACAGCTCAGAGATGAATTGCGGTCCTCTATCGGACGTAATGTCCGACGGAACCCCGAAGTGCGCCACCCAAGCCGTTAAAAAAACGCGAGCCACCTCCGCGGCCGTAGTCGTCGCAAGTGGGACCACTTCCGGCCAACGTGTGGTGCGGTCCACCATTGTCAAAAGATGCGTGAACCCCTGCGATGCCGGTAGGGGGCCCACAAAGTCGACGTGCACATGGTCGAACCTTCTGGCCGGAATGCGGAACAGTTCTAACGGGGCTCTTGTATGCTTGTGAATTTTGGCCCGTTGACAGGAAATGCAGGTTTTTGCCCATTCCTTCACGTGCTTGCGCAGGCACGGCCAAACAAACTTTTCCGCCACTAGTTTCACCGACGCGCGCACCCCCGGGTGCGCCAGTGAGTGGACCAAGTCAAAAACACGGCGGCGCCACGTGGCCAGAACCACCAGACGCGGGCGCCCCGTCGACATGTCGCAGATCAGGGGGGGCATACCGGTTTGTAAACACTTGCTCTCCAGCCTTAACCCTGTTGGTCCAGACTGGAGCGCGCGCACGTCTGCGTCCGCCCCCTGGTCCGCTGCCATGGCTGCATAATCTATACCCACGTGCACCGGGGCTGTGCGTGCCACCGTGCCGCTCTCCTGCGGCGCGGTCACGGTGGCCCGTTCTGCCTCTGCGCGTGTTGGAGTCGTGAACGCGCGCGAGAGACAATCTGCCACTACATTGAATTTGCCCGCAACATGCCTAATGTCAGTGATAAATTCCAAGATTGCGGCCAGCTGCCTCTGCTGCCTGCCGGACCACGGGTCTGAAATTTTGGCCATGGCGTATGTGAGCGGCTTGTGGTCCACATAAGCGGTGAAGCACCGTCCTTCCAGCCAGAACTGGAAATGACGAATAGCCAAATGCAGCACCAACAGTTCTCTGTCGAACGCGCTGTATTTTCGTTCAGCCGCGCTTAAAGATTTGCTAAAGAAAGCCAAAGGCTGCCAAACTCCGGCTACCTGTTGCTCAATAACGGCCCCTATGGCTAAATCTGAAGCGTCTGTCGTCAGCGCGATACGTGCTGCAGGGTCTGGGTGGGCCAGGAGCGCAGCGTCAGCCAAGGCTTTTTTAACCTCTGTGAACGCGCGCTCCCTCTCCGGGGACCATTCGACCGCCTGGGTCGGTTTTTGTTTTTTGAGCGCGGCATATAACGGTTGCATGATTTGAGCTGCGTGGGGCAGGAATCGGTTATAAAAATTCACCATCCCCAAGAATTCCTGTAGTGATTTGACCGTTTGTGGACGGGGAAAATCCGCTACCGCGCGTACTTTATCTGGTAACGAAACCGCTCCCTCCGGGGAGACGCGGTGACCCAAAAAATCAATCCGCTCGACGCCGAACTGGCACTTGGCTGGGTTAACTATTAAGCCGTGCTCTCCCAGCCTCCTAAAAACTGCTGTGAGGTGTGTTTCGTGTTCGTCCTCTGAAGTACTCGCGACCAAAATGTCGTCGAGGTACACAAACACGAAAGGGAGATCGCGTAACACGGCATCCATCATCCGCTGAAATGTTTGCGCCGCCCCTTTGAGACCAAACGGCATGCGTAAAAATTTGAAAAGTCCGAACGGGGTTATTACCGCTGTCTTAGGAATGTCCTCCGGTTGGACTGGGACTTGGTGATAGCCGCGAACCAGATCAATCTTTGAAAAAATGCGCGCCCCCGCCAGGTGCACCGAAAAATCCTGAATGTGCGGGATGGGATAACGATCGTGCGCCGTAGCGTTGTTTAGCCTGCGGTAATCCCCGCACGGTCTCCAGGAGCCATCGGCTTTCGGTACCATGTGCAGCGGCGAAGCCCACGGGCTCTTCGACCTACGAACGATGCCTAGCCTCTCTAGGCTGGCGAACTCCTCGCGCGCAATGGCGAGCTTAACTGCATCCAAGCGCCGAGCTTTTGCAAACACGGGAGGACCAGATGTGGGGATAAAGTGTTTCACCCCGTGCTTCGCGACCGTCGCTGAAAAAGTGGGCACAGTGAGCGCTGGAAATTGGGTGAGGAGTGTGTGAAACTTACCACCTGCTGTAGCGACGTGGGTCTGTACTGGTGGCGGGGACACTCGAGCTGAACAGGGGAGAGAGTAAAAAGAGAGTGCATTTACCAGCCGTCTATTAGCAAGATCAACTAACAGATTGTGTGAACACAAAAAATCCGCGCCCAACATGTTGAAACTCACCGCCGCTATTACAAAAGTCCATTCATATGTGCGGCCATGTAAGCACAAAGGCAAGGTCCTTCTCCCGTAGATGTTGATGTTCGAGCCATTTGCCGCCGTAGCTCCGCTACCGTGGGGTCCAGCCACCCGGTCCGTGTATGTTGGGGTGATGAAGCTCACTTGTGCTCCGGTGTCGATGAGGAACTCTCGTCCGGAGCGCGCATCCGTGATGTAGAGCAGCTTGCTGCGTTCTCCGAGGGTCGAAGCTGCTAGCGACCCCCGGTCTTGCCGTTTCCCGAACTCCTGAAGTTGCAGGGCGGCACACACCTGCGTGCCTTCTCTGCGAACCTCCGATGGTAAAGGCAGAGATCTTCTCCTCCGCTGTGTCGTGTCCGCGCCTCTGCCGCCAGACCATTGGCTCCACCTCGTCGCGGCCGTGCTGCCGCCGTCGTCGGCCAGTCTGGGTCTGCCGCCTCTGGCTCCCCGCTGTCTCAGGTCGCCGCTGTGGTTGCTTGGCCGCCGCAGGCGTCCAGGATCCCATCTGCTTCCTGGGCCAGCTCCCGGAACTCCTCCAGGGTGTGACACTTTTTGCCGGCCAGCGTGCTTCTCGCATGCGTCGGGAGGTTGGAGAGGAAAATGAACTGAAAAATGAAATCATCGTTGTCCAACCCTCTCAGCTGTATCATCTCCTCCATCAGGGCGCTCGGCCTGTGTCCTCCTTGGTCTAGCAAAGACAGGATCCTCCTCGCCCTCACTTCGGCCGAGGGGGTGAAAAACTTGATGAGGGTGGATTTCAGCTTGCCGTACCTGTCGGTCGCGGGTGGCTGCTCCACCAAGCTCTGCACGCACCGAGCTGTGCTGTTGTCCAGTTTAACGATGACATGGTGGAACTTAGCGTCATCCACCGTTACTCCTGCGAGCGCGAACTGCGACTCTGCTTGAAGAAACCACGACCGTGGGTTATCCTGCCAGAAATCAGGCAGCTTAACGGCCACTGCGCTCGCCAGCTCTGAGCGCTGTGAGTCCGGGACCCTGAGAACTTCTTCGTTCATTCTCAACGTCGTCAGTCACCAATGTGGGGAGACTTGAATAACGAAACCGAATTGCATTTAATTCCTGACATAACGCACGGCTCAGGAGACGCACACACACAGGCTTAGAGTAGTTCAAAGAGTTTATTAACAGCAGGAGTGAATGAGTGCGTGTCTGCGGGATGTAAATGTGTTGGTGATGGCGTCTGCTTCAGGCACAGAGGCAGGTGACCGTTCAGCCGAGCAACCCTATGGAGAGAGCACAGGGAGAGGGTGACGGGCATACACCAACACAGGAGGGATTTATGGCGAGAGAAGGACTTACTTGGTTTGTCAGGATAGCTGGCACAACAAGGGGGCGAAGCCCGGAAGACAGCCACCTGGAGAGCTCCGTACAGCAGCGAGGATTGGGCGATGGAGTGGAGATGTCCGCCGCCGGGGAATCCACCTGTGCACAGGGGAGCAGACTGGGAAAGAGAGGTAAGGGTTCTTACCCAAATAATATTGCTGAAGAGAAGTAGCTCACAACGGTGAGGGACGAAGTCTGACGGCTTCAGGCCGAGCCTCCGGCCGAGACGGCCTTTATCCCTCGCCGCTGATGATTGTCAGGTGCGTGAGCAGGTGGCGCCGCTGATGAATGGCGCGGCGTGACAGTACTCCCCCCTCTAGCAGCGCCTCCTGGCGATGGCTTATCCGGGTGCACTCGGTGGAAGTCCGCGATGAGCGATGGGTCCAACACAAACGACGGGGGCACCCATTGTCGATGCTCGGGCCCATAGCCCTCCCAGTCCACCAAGTATTGCAACCCACGACCTCGGCGCCGGGAGTCCAGGATGGAGGAGACGGACCAGGCCGGATGGCCACCAATCATCCGGGGCGCGGGTTGCGCTGCAGGAGGAGGGCAAAGGGGGTCGGTGACTGCCAGTTTCACCTTCGACACGTGAAAAGTGGGATGGATGCGGAGGGAGGTGGGAATAGCCACGCTCACAGCCACCGGGTTGATGATCCGGGTGATGGGAAAGGGACCCATGAACCGCTGTGCCAGCTTCCTCCTCTCGCCTTTTAATATGACGTCCTGGGTAGACACATACACGAGTTGCCCAACTCTGTACGCCTGGGCAGGTCGTCTGTGCCGGTCCGCCACGGTCCTGTTGCGCTCCGCCGTGCGTAAAAGCGCATGACGCGCGGCAGCCCAGGTGGAGCGGAACTGCCTAAGGTGCGCCCTAACAGAGGGGACAGTTACCTCGCTCTCCTGCGCTGGAAACAGCGGGGGGTCGTAACCCAGGGACGCCTTGAAGGGGGACATCCCCGTTGCAGAAGAGCGGGCGGTGTTGTGGGCATACTCCACCCAGGCGAGATGGTTGCTCCAGGACGTCGGCTTGGATCTGGTAACACAGCGGCGCGCAGCCTCCAGCTCCTGATTGGTCCTCTCACACTGCCCGTTAGACTGGGGGTGATGGCCGGAGGAGAGGCTCACCTTGGCTCCGATGGCGTTACAAAAGGATTTCCAAACCTCGGATGAAAATTGGGGGCCCCGGTCCAAGACCACGTCCACCGGAATCCCGTGCAGCCTGACCATGTGTTGGACGAGGAGGCCCGCCGTCTCCAGGGCGGTAGGGAGACCTCGCAGGGGGACGAAGTGTGCCGCCTTGGAGAAACGGTCCACGATGGTCAGGACGGTGTCAAAGGAGTTGGAAACGGGGAGTCCGGTGACGAAATCCAGTGCGATGTGCGACCAGGGCCTGCCGGGGACGGGCAGAGGCTGGAGCAGACCCGCTGGAGGGGCATTTCCCGACTTGCTGGTGGCACAGATTGGGCAAGCCCGGGCGTAGTGGGCTGCATCCCTCCGCAGGCCTGGCCACCAAAAGGACCGTTGGAGGAGGCTGATCATCCGAGAGGTGCCGGGATGACAGGTGAGCCGGGAGGTGTGGAGCCAGTGGATGACCTCTCCTCGGACCGCAGATGGGACGAACAGTCTTCCCTCCGGTCCGCCGCCAGGATCAGGTTCCACCTCCTGCGCCTTCCGGATCTTGTCTTCAATGTCCCAAGAGATGGCTCTCACGACGCACGACCTGGGCAGGATAGTGTGGGGCGTCTCCTCAGCCTCCACGGGGGTGAACTGCCTAGAGAGGGCGTCAGGCAGGCCGTTCTTGGAGCCCAGCCTGAAGGTGATTGAGAAGCGGAACCTGGCGAAGAACAAAGACCAGCGCGCCTGGCGGGCATTCAGGCGCTTGGCAGATCGTAAGTATTCTAAGTTCTTGTGGTCCGTCAGGACCACAAACGGCAGGTCCGCCCCCTCTAGCCAGTGGCGCCACTCCTGTAAGGCGAGTTTAATGGCCAGGAGCTCTCTGTCCCCCACATCGTAGTTCCTCTCCGCCGGGGACAGGTGCCGGGAGAAGAAGGCGCACGGTCGTTTGGCGCCATCGTCAGGCGACCGCTGGGATAACACTGCTCCCACTCCCGTGTCCGATGCGTCCACCTCCACAATGCACTGCAGCGCGGGGTCGACCTGGCGAAGGACCCGGGAGGAGGAGAACTCCGCCTTCAGCGCCTTAAAGGCGGCAGCGACCTCTTCGGTCCAGCGGAACGGGACCTTCGGGGACGTGAGGTGGGTCAGCGGTCCGACGATCGAGCTGAAATTTGGGACAAAGCGGCGGTAAAAATTGGCGAAGCCAACAAATTGTTGCACCTGCTTCCGGGATGCGGGAGTAGGCCACTCCACCACCGCCTTCACCTTCTCTGGGTCTGGGAGCACCTGGTCTTGAGCGATGATGAATCCCAGGAAGGATGTGGTCCTAGCGTAGAATTCGCATTTTTCAGCCTTCACGTAGAGCCGATTCTCCAGCAGTCTTTGGAGGACCCGCCTCACACGGACCTGGTGCTCGTCCCTGGACTTGGAGAAGATAAGGATGTCATCCAGGTAGATGAACACGAAGAGGCCGATGAAATCCCGGAGGACATTATTAATGAGGCGCTGAAAGAGGGTCAACCCGAACGGCATGACAAGATACTCAAAGTGGCCGTTCGGGGTACGGAAGGCTGTTTTCCATTCATCTCCCTCCCGGATCCGGACGAGGTGGTAAGCGCTGCGTAAATCCAGCTTGGTAAACCAGGTCGCCCCCTGGAGGGAGTGAAAGGCAGTGTCCATGAGGGGCAGGGTGTAACGGTCCCTCTCAGTGATGTCATTTAGTGCTCGGTAGTCTATGCAGGGGCGGAGGGATCCGTCCTTCTTCCCAACAAAGAAAAACCCTGCCCCCACGGGTGACGACAATGGGCGAATAATCCCAGCGCTCAGTGATTCCTTCAGGTAAGAATTCATAGTCTCCTTCTCCGGCGCCGACAGGCTGTAGAGCCGACCAGAAGGCAGGGGAGCCCCCTGGCGGAGGTTGATAGCGCAGTCATAGGGTCGATGCGGGGGAAGAGACATAGCTTTCGATTTACTAAATACCATACCCAGGTCGTGAAATTCTGGAGGCACCAGCGACAGGTCCGGAGGTGCTGTATCCGCCACAGGGGGAGCCGCGGACGGGGAGCAGGCAGCGGACTGAAGGCAGGTGCCCATACAGAAGGTACTCCACGCCGATACCCCAGCTGACCTCCAGTCCAGGACAGGGTTGTGGAGGCGTAGCCAGGGATACCCCAGGATGACGGGCGACACAGAGTTGGGCAGGACGTAAAATACCATCTCCTCCCGGTGGTTCCCTGAGATGATGACTGGGACAGGCATGGTTTGGTGAGAAACTCTCCCAAGGGAGGCACGGGAGAGATGGACCAGGGAGATGGGGTGTTTTAATGCCTGACAGCGGATGCCCAATCGGGTTGCCAGGCCTTGTGAAATGAAGCTGCCCTCTGCGCCCGAATCCACCAGTGCGTGGGTGAGGTGCCCAGTGGGATTGTGGCAGAAACGGATGGGCAGCTTTAATTGGGTGAGGGTGTCTAACCGGTTGAGATCCGCGAGGCTCCCTACAGCGATTCGCGGACCCCGCCGACTGGCTTTCCGCGGGCAACGCTCCACAGTGTGTTGGTCACCTCCGCAATACATGCAGAGGCCCAACTCATGGCGGCGTTGTTTCTCCGCAGGGGAAAGCTTGGTCCAGCCCGTCACCATCGGCTCCGACTCCTCGGGGCACGATGCTGGCGGCGCCGCCAGGGGGCGAGCTTGGAACAGGTGCGACGAGACTCCACGAGGGCGAGAAGAAGAAGACTTCCGCCCCGAGGAGCGCTCGCGCAGCCTGTTATCCAAACTTACCGCTAAGGATGTCAGTTCCGCTAGCGTCCCAGGGATATCCCGTCCAGCCAGTTCATCCCTCAGATCATTATTGAGGCTGCGGAGGAACAGGCCACAGAGGGAGCGTTCCTCCCAGCCCAATTCCTCCGCCGCTACCCGGAAGTTGACCGAGTAGTCCGCTGCCGACCGGCCTCCCTGCTGGAGAGCGAGAAGCCGATCGACCTGGACCGTCTCGGTTTAAGAATGGTCAAAGACCTCCAGAAAGCGCCTCACGAACTGGTCATAGGTGAGGGTGGCATAACTGGGCCTCGCTATTACGGCGTAGGTCCAAGTTAACGTACGCCCCTCCAGAAGATTCCCTATGTAACCAATCCGGCTGTGATCCGAGGGAAAATCTCCGGGCACACGGTGGAACATGGACTCACACTGCATAATGAACCCCCGCGCTCCGCTGAGCTTACCGCTAAAGCGGGCGGGGGTCGGAATCGGTGTGAGCCGAACCGGTGCCACTGGAGCCGGCTGGACGGCCGCTGGAACAGCAGGAGCCGCGCCACCCTGACGAGCCGGGGGGAACGGCTGTTGAGGATCTAAGCGGCCCAACCGGTTAGTTAAGTTTAATAATTGATTTAGGATCACCTGCTGTTGATAAGCAATTTGATCCACTCTAGCCTCGAGAGTGGTAAACCGGTGTGCGAGCCCGCCGTCCGCCGAGCCGCTTTGCTGAAGCCGTACTGACATAACGCACGGCTCAGGAGACGCACACACACAGGCTTAGAGTAGTTCAAAGAGTTTATTAACAGCAGGAGTGAATGAGTGCATTTCTGCGGGATGTAAATGTGTTGGTGATGGCGTCTGCTTCAGGCACAGAGGCAGGTGACCGTTCAGCCGAGCAACCCTATGGAGAGAGCACAGGGAGAGGGTGACGGGCATACACCAACACAGGAGGGATTTATGGCGAGAGAAGGACTTACTTGGTTTGTCAGGATAGCTGGCACAACAAGGGGGCGAAGCCCGGAAGACAGCCACCTGGAGAGCTCCGTACAGCAGCGAGGATTGGGCGATGGAGTGGAGATGTCCGCCGCCGGGGAATCCACCTGTGCACAGGGGAGCAGACTGGGAAAGAGAGGTAAGGGTTCTTACCCAAATAATATTGCTGAAGAGAAGTAGCTCACAACGATGAGGGACGAAGTCTGACGGCTTCAGGCCGAGCCTCCGGCCGAGACGGCCTTTATCCCTCGCCGCTGATGATTGTCAGGTGCGTGAGCAGGTGGCGCCGCTGATGAATGGCGCGGCGTGACAATTCCAGTTTATTTCAAGTAATCATCCCACTGTCTGCTCTCATTCCTGAGCAGCGAACCAAGAGGGTGAACACACCAAAGTTCTCCCTTTTAAACATTCTCACATCAAACCATTTCCCTCGCAGGGGAAATCACACACCTCTACCAAAATCCCTTTATTCACATTCATTAACCTTTTATTTACATAAGTCCCCCTTCTCTCCTCTCGAGCCTCAGCGGTCAGGAAGTCTTCTGTCCCCTGTCCTCCGCAGGGGGTCCAGGCTCTGCGGCTCCGCACCGCAGGGGACTGCAGCTCTGTGGCTCTCCTTCATCGTGAGGTTAAATCACATATGCAGTGTCCAACATATACATGTCTAACAACACAGCCATAGCAGGAACAATTTTTTTTCAGGTGAGACCCCGTCAGATAATGTAAACCTAAGCATGATGGTGTTTTGGGAATTTCCACAGCAGGTTGAACACAGCTGCTGAAGTTACAAAGGCAACTTTGCCTGTCTGCAACTCACTCACAGTTAATTCATGTTTATTTGCGTGTTTACATTGAATTATAATGTAATTGTGCCGTGTGAACAATTGGCCCGTTTGCGTTTGGTCTGAATGCACCTTTGGAGACCAACTTCTCACGGAGGCTAAGTTCTTCTAGGGGCCGACTTCTCCAGTTTTGGGGTAATCCTGCTGTTGGACGGACAGGCAAATGATCACATTACATTGGGGGATAGGGCCTTGGTGGAGGTATGCATTCATGGATCACCTCCAAAATGTTTTAGGTTCATCCATAGCCCAAGGGCCACCTCTGAAGATTTAATCAAAATCCGTCCAGTAATTTTTGTGTAATCTTGCTAACAGACAGACAAACAAACCGCCCCAGTCACATTACCTCCTTGGCGGAGGTAAAAAAAAATAGTTCCATTTCCACTGCAGAAACTACAAACCTGTTTTATTGGCTTTTTTGTTTTTACTTCAGTCTCACCTCGAGCATTTTTATATGCAAATACTGTAGTCATTCTAATCTCTTAATAGTGACTTTAAAGCCATAGTGATTTTATAGTGGTCTGCATATTCTATTGACATGTTTTTTCTACTTCATGTGTACTTTTGCTCCCACCTATGGGATCTTGTCCACTGTTTGATCCTCATAAGATCTTTAGCTTGGTTTTAATCTTCAGAGAGAATAAGGTCGAGATTCTCTCACATTTGAGCTCACATTACTCACAGTTTGTTGGCCATTATGTAGTAGTCTTACTGCAGCCTTCTCTTGAAAATAGCTTACTCTACGAGAAGGTCAGAGATCCTGATGAACTTGCAAGGTCTTATATCAGACAACTTTTCTGAGGTCCACTTGTTATGCTTCATAGACTTTATTAAAGAGAAAGTCTCTGGTCAGTGTTTCATCCTCAGTCTGATTCTAACTGTCCATTCTGAGTTTCTTGTGATTGCTAAAAGACATCATTACGTCATGCTGCTTTAAGAGTCAAGAACATTTGTTTCTTCTCTCTGAACCCAGTAGAAATAATGAGACCTACAGTAGATTCAAACTCAGATACAGGCAGTAAAGATTAATTTACACAAAGATGAAAAGAGTTGGCGATGGTTGGACATACCAAATCAAACTAGATCAGGGATGCCAACTGAAAATCTAGGTCAAACAAACCCTGAGAGAGACTTTTGGTATGAAATTCATGGTTTGTCTCTGAGTAATATTTCTGTTTTTGATATTACATTCATTACCTCTGCCAAGGAGGTAATGTGATTGGGGTGGCTTGTTTGTCAGCAGGATTACTCAAAAACTACTGGACGGATTTTAAAGAAATTTTCACCACAGGTGGCCCTTGGTCTACTGATGAACCCAATAGATTTTGGAAGTGATCAGAGAGTGCATACCTCTGCCAAGGCTCTATCTTGCAACGTTAAAGAAAGTGAAAAAGTGATCCAGAATCAGCATCCTGACCCGGATCACCTCCAAAATCTAGTGGGTTCATCAATAGCCCGAGGGCCACCCCACCTGAAAATTTCATCAAAATTTGTACAGCACTTTTTGTGAAATCCTGCTCACAAACGGACAGACAAACCTTGGCAGAAGTATGAGCTCTCTGAGGGCCATTTACTTTTTCAAATGTATACATCATGTTCTGACTTCTCACTTCGTAGACAATGTAACTATATTCTTTATATTGATGAATGTTTTACTTCACTAAAATCATTTCCTCAGTGAGCAACTCTCTGCTGTCTAATTCAGACACTCAGCTTCTACCACCTCCATCTTTCTTATTTCAGAGCACATTTGGCAGCATGCCACTTACAGTTCGTCTCTGGATGGAGGAAAGCTCTACCTGGTCCAGACACAAACTAACATGAAGCTTGAGGTCAACTGTAACACCAACATAGTTTGAGTGATAACCCTGATGTCAGAATTACACATGTGAAAAGATTTGAAATTTAAAAAAGCATTTCCTTCTTTCAGAACAACTTTCTTTTACAGCATCTTGGCTTTGTTTTGTCAGTGATAGCTTGATGAGCCAAAAGTTATTTCATTCATTGTCTGAAAGTCTTTTTGCTGTTGACTCAATAGCAATCTGTGACAGTTTTACAGTTGTTCAGTATTTCCTGAGGAAGGTCTGTTTCATTCACCATATAGAAAAGCGCTGTAGTTTTCTGTGCTAGAGTGCATAACTGAAATAATTCTGCATTCTTTAAAAGCAAAAGCCAATTTCTTAGAATTTGAAGCATGGATGCATTCACATAAATGAGGGAATATAAATATGAACTAATATATACTGTATGTTTTTACATCATGTGTTCAATTTATGATGCTATTCTTGAGTTACATTATATCCTTACGGCCTTACGTCTTCACGGTATAGATTCAACAAGGTGCTGAAAACATTCCTTAGAGATAATGAACCATATTGATATGCTAACATCACACAGTTGCTGCACATCCATGATCCATGATGTCACATCCATCCATTCCTTTATGTTGTTGACACCAAATTCTGACCCTACCGCCCTATTACAATAAAAATTGAGACTTAGACCAGGCAGCTTGTTTCCAGTCTTCCCATTGTCCAATTTTGGTGAGTGTGTGTGATTTGTAGCCTCAGGTTCTTGTTTTGAGCTAACAGCAGTGGCATCAGATGAGGTCTTCTGCTTCTGTAGCCCATCTGCTTCACGGGTCTTTTGTCTTCTTTCTTCAGCAGTGCTCTTCTTTTTACCATTGATTGTAAAGAGTGGTTAGTTGAGTTATTGCTGCCTTTCTGTCAGCTTGAGCCAGTCTGGCCATTCTCTTACAACCTCTGGCATCAACAATGTATTTGAGCCCAGAGAACTGCTCTCTGTTGACTGCAGAGATGGTTGCGTGTGAAAATTTCAGATCAGCAGTTTTTGAAATACTCAGATTAGCCCACCTGGCACCAACCATATCACATTCAAAGGCACTTAAATCACATTTCTTCTCCATTCTGATGCTTGGCTTGTACTTCATCAGCCATCTCAATATGCCAAAAAGGATTGAGTTGCTGCTGTCTAAGTGGCTGATTAGATATTTGCTGAACAAACAGTTCAGCAGGATTAACTGTTAGTCGGCGACTTTAGTTAGTTTTTATGATTTCTTAGTAGGTTGAACACATTCACCTTAAATTGGGTGAGGGAAGTTTTCATACATTAAAGATGGCTCACTGTAGTGAGAGTGCGTGGATGGGTGAATGTGAGTGTGGGTGACCCTGAGGCCGAGTGGGAACAAGCTTGAGCGGGTACAGGAGTGAGAAAGAATGGGTGGGTCTGGGAGTGCAAGTGTGGGGGAGAGGGTGAATGAGAGTGAGTGAGTGCATGTGGGTGAGTATGAGAGCTTGAGGGTGTGAATGCGTGTGAATTGGTTTGTCTGCTGGTCAGGAGGTGCTGGATTGAGGGGGTAGTGCCTCTTGGCAGCTTGCGCTCCCCTGGACGGGGGGCTTCTTTGGGCATGGGGGTCCCCGGGGTATGCGGTGGTGGCAGGCGCTGGCCTCACGGCACCTGGGGCCCAGGGGCTGGCATTGGCCCTGCTGGGGGGGGGGGGGGGTTTGGCTCTCATGCACACGCACACGGATGCACATACACAAATGTCTTCCCTTTAACAGGTGCGGATACCAGACTCGTGTTGAGACCTCTTCGGTGGAAGAAACAGTCTGTCTTCTGTTTGTTTTAGTTGTTGGTTTGTTTGCCTTTTTTGTCTGTTCCTTTCCCTTTTCTTTCCCACTCCCCACACTTCCTTTCCCCATTCCCTATCCTGTCGGGTCCTTCATGGGTAAAATAATTTAAATAAAGTATTAAAAGTATTACAAGAGGAGTTTACAACAATATACAGTACATACTGTAGATAGGTGCTGTATAAAGCTCCTTTTGCCAAAGTAAATCTGTTTTGGCACAATAAGGGTAGCAGATTTCTGTTCTGCTTACCTAGCTGCCTGACAGGACAAGGGGGGGAAAGATAGCTCACTGTGAAAGTTGCAAGTTTTAGTAATGACGTGTGATTGGCACTATTGCAGTTTTTACAAGTCAAACTGTCATGGTCATGAGTTTCTGAGCTTTACGTTCTTATATTATCCTGAGTTCTATTATGTGTTCCTCTGTTTTGGTTATTCTAGACTTTTATGTTGCTGTAGGTTTCTTTCTTGTCTTCAAGTGTTCCCCATGTTTTTGTTCATGTATGTATTTTTTCTGTGTAAAGTTTATTTCCATCATGTGTATATTTGTGTTAATCCTCTCCTGCCTGGTTAACGTGATTGTGTCCACCTGTGTTCCCCCACCCCCCTGTGTCTTATATCCCTAACCAGCTCTGAGTTAGGCCTAGTCCACATATACATGGATATTTTCACAAATATAGCACTTTATATGCAGTTTTTGCCTTTCATTCACAAGTAAACAGCTATTTAAGTGTGGAAGAAATTTTTTTTTTAAAAACTTCCACGGTGACGATTTTTACTGACTCCAGCAATGACATTTGCGTGTGGACTGAAAAACCAGAGTAAATGCTCAAGTAGCCTATGTTCATTTTGTCTTCTTTTCCAGTAATTATTAATTTACTGTTTCTTTCAGACAAAAAGGTAGATGTTTGTTTTTTTACCTCAACATGTTTTGACTGGCATTTGCAGTTATCTTCAGAAGCCTCAGCTGGTCACTGTGATGTGTCGTCTATCAGCTGTTTTCTTTAGGTGTGGTCAGCCTGATGGACCTCAGGAAAACAACTGATAAACGACACATCACAGCGATCAGCTGAGGCTTCTGAAGATGACTGCAGATGCCAGTCGAAACATGTTGAGGTAAAACACAAACATCTTCTACCATTTTGTCTGAAAGAAACAGTAAATTAATTATTGAAGAACCAGAGGTTTTCTCAGTTGTTTCCATGACAATGACAGACACAACCAAGATTGTGCTGTTGTTTTAACTTTGTTAATAAGATTTTTTACATTTGCACATACAAGTATATCTCAGAAAGTTAGAGTATTGTAAAAAAAACAAACAAAGTTAATGACTTTTTTTTGCATTATAATTTAAAATGGTAAACTTGCATATATTCAGTACTGATTACATACATGGGCATATTTCAAGCCTTTTTGATTTAAAGGGGTCATTGACTGAAAAATGGTGCTTTTGTAGGGTTTACCCTAAAATGCATCTATTGGTCACATAATAACTCTATAAATTCAAGAAATCTCAGTGTGGTCTGTGTGTCATGATCATAGGACTGGTCACAGGACATCATAGGCCGGCCTATGATGTCTGCAGGATGTCCTATGATGTTCCGCTGATGTCGGTGATCATAGATAGATAGATTAGTTTATTTGACAGGGACAGTGCAATAGACATAGACAATTAATCAATGACAATCAATCTGATGTGTTGCACATAGAGTGTATAGCTATTAGCTAATTTGCAACTCTTGTCCCTGGACAAGAGTTGGACCGTCTACATGCTGTCTATGTGACGTCACATAAACCGTAGTCTACTGTAATCAAGAAAAAAGGAACTGAGCTATGGCAAAAAAGATGGGATGAAGATCATAAAGGTAGATCGTATTACAAAATACAAAAATCTATTGCAATAAAGAATTTCATAACAACCAAAAGGAGGGAAGACATCATTATGGCAAGACTCAGACTGGATCACACACATTTAAATGACACTTTATTCACCATGGGGAAAAGCGAAAGTGACAAATGTAGAGAATGTGGCGTAAAAGGAAATGTCGAGCACATCTTATTACACTGTCACAAATACAGAAATGAAAGACAGATAATGGAAAATGAAGTTCGAGAAGCCGGTAGGGAATGGAATTTAACTGGGATTCTGGGAACAGACGGAGATGGAGAGGCAATAAATAATCACGAGAAGGGCTCTTTTCTCTTTTTTAAATTATACAGGATTAAGTCATAGAATTTAGGGGTCGGGCTCAGATGACATAATGTTACACACTCTTGTACAGTAGGTGGCGGTATGCACCTTTCAGTTGTTTGCTATCCGCCAGTAACCGAGAGAAGAAGAAGAAGTTCGACGCTGTGAGCAGAGTTGCCAGATTAAGCAGTCTTCGTTTCGTATTCTTGCTCAAGATGAAGAAACTAAGCAAAAGTGTCGCTTGCTGAGCAATGTTGTTTTTAAAGAGGTCCTGACACAGTAAAAATGTGTAACCTTGAAGAATGGCAGTCTGCACTACAAATGTGTAAAATGCCAAGCAAAGCACTGATTTTAGCCGGGTGCTCCGGTTTCTTGGTTTCTACGGGCATGCACGGCTCTTCCTGAACAGGGTTGAAAGCCACTTTTTGCTCAGATCTATTTTCATGATCCTGTCCATGAACTGCAATTACGACGCACCTATCCCTCAACCAGTGATCTGAACAAAGAAGAACAAGAAGAAGACCCACCAGATGGAGAGCAATATAGTGAGTAGAACTGCTGCACATCAGAAAAGATGCTGTGAACATGAAACACCTCAGGTTCCAGCAGTACGCCGCAGGCATGACTGTGAACAACACAGCCGTCTGAGACAGGAGAAGACCCTTCAGCAACGGGCATGCAGAAATACTTGCTTATACTTGGTTTCTACGGGCATGGACGGGTATGCATGGCTATGTACTAGTGATTATTGAATGGAAAATATCAGAACACTCTCTACTCTTCAAAAAACACAGCCTTTATTTGTTTTTTTTTGTCTCTGGTGAGCCATATTAACTCTTCCGGGTTTGAAATGTCATAAACGGAATATCAGAAACATGGTGAGCCCAGCCTTGATGTGATCCCACCTGCCTGCTGCTCTATTTTTGGACAATCATCCTGTCTGTCTGCCCAGGCTTCAGAGCTAACAGCTTACCAAGCGTGGTTTATATTGTTATGTTGTGTATAAAATGTTTGGTGGTGGTCAGAGAGGCTGTTGGTGGCCACGTTTCTGTCAGTCTGCCCCAGGGCAGTGGTGGCTATAATCGTAGCTTACCACTATCAGTGTCTGTGGAGCAAATGAATAATGCATCCATTTTAAATCATCTTTGAGTCCTTGAAATAAAAATGCTATAGAAATCTGATTATTACCTCCGCCAAGGAGGTAATGTTTCTACCGGGGTATGTCTGTCTGTTTGTCTGTCTGTTACCAACATAACTCAAAAAGTTATGAACGGATTTGGACAAAATTTTCAGGAAAAGTGTGTAATGGCATGGGGAACAGATGATTAGATTTTGGTGATGATCTGAGAGTGCATACTTCCACCAAGGGCTTTGTTTGTATTTGTGCAGCAGGATTACACAAAAACTACTGGATGGATTTGGATGAAATTTTCACAAAGGTGGTTCTTGGGCTAGAGAGGAACCCATTATATTTTGGTGATGATCTGAGAATGTATACCTCAGCCAAGGCTCTTATCTTCTCACAGTGTGTTAGCAACAATACTCCAAAACTGATGGACAGACTTTGATGCCATTTTCACCACAAGTGGCTATAGGCCTACACACAAACCCATTACATTTTGGACGTGATCCATGAGAAACGGAAGGAGCCTTGGTGGAGGTATGCGCTCTATGAGTGCTTTTCTAGTTATTATTTTCTTTAAATTTCAGTCACCCTAATAGACATCCCTGTTTCCACCTGTTCACTAATTCAGTCGATAGTATATCTTGCATCATTCTGGCTTATGTTGTTATATTTTTGCCATGAGGATACATCAAACTGTTGGGATTATTGTTTTATCTAACCAAGACCCAAGGTGGCTAGCTGAAGCTAGCAGTCTAGTCATTCAGTCGTGAATGTTTCTGTGCTCATTGTACTTCAGGGACTGGCCATATCCTATTGTCCACTGAAACCACACACCCTGTCTGCCAGTGAGCTCTATTTCATTCATTCTTTAAGACAACTTGCATGAATGTTGTCTCCTACCCGAGCTAGGGGCTAGCCAGCTAAGATTAGCAATAGTGTGGAAGATGTGTTCAATGACGAGACATGAGTTTGTTTCTAAGACTGCCTTCTATCATTTGCGTAATATTGCCAAGATTAGGAGCATCTTGTCTCAGAGTGATGCTGAGAAGCTGATCCACGCTTTTGTTAGCTCGAGATTAGATTATTGTAATTCTTTATTATCAGGCTGTCCTAAAACATCTTTAAAAAGTCTTCAGCTGATCCAAAATGCTGCAGCAAGAGTTTTAACAGGTACTAGAAAGAGAGATCATATCTCTCCGGTTCTGGCCTCCCTTCATTGGCTTCCCATAGAGTTTAGAATTAAGTTTAAAATCCTTCTTCTTACTTACAAAGCTCTAAACAATCAGGCTCCTTTTTATTTAAAAGATCTGATACTACCGTATCATCCTAACAGAGCACTACGCTCCCAAAATGCAGGTTTACTTGTAATACCTAGAATCTCCAAAAGTACAATGGGAGGCAGAGCCTTCAGTTATCAAGCTCCTCTCCTGTGGAATCAGCTGCCAATCTGGATTCGGGAGTCAGACTCGATCTCTGTTTTTAAGAATAGGGCTAAAACCTACCTTTTTGATATAGCCTACAATTAGGGAGGGATCATGTGTTTCTGAACCCTCCCTTAGTTATGCTGCTAATAGGTTTAGTCAGCCGGGGGACCTCCAGTAATGCACTGGGCCTCACTCCTTTCCTCACTCTCTATGAAATATTTTTTTTTGCTGGTCATTAACATTTGTTTGTTCTCTCCCATAGATTGAGTCCCTATCGTGCTGTTTGCTCTCTACATGTCTGTTCTTTTCTTCTTCTCTGTCCCCTCACCCCCCAGCCAGTCGCAGCAGATGACTGCCCCTCCCTGAGCCTGGTTCTGCTGGAGGTTTCTTCCTGTTAAAAGGGAGTTTTTCCTCTCCACCGTCGCCAAGTGCTTGCTCACAGGGGATGGCCTGATTGCTGGGGTCTTTCTGCAACTGTGGGGGTCCTCCCTACAGTTGATAGTGCTATGAGATGACTGTTGTTGTGAAATGGCGCTATATAAATAAAGTTGAATTGAATTGAATTGAATTGAGTGTATTTCTCAAGTTCGGCTTTATTGCAGAACACAATCATCCAGCATTCTCAAAAGCAAGAAGAGGCAGAATAATATTACAGCACACTCTTATACCTCTGGGGGATTAAGAACTCAAGTCACATGGTGCTTCTGCAAACATTCAATCACAATGCAAGTCTCTGAAGATTCACCATTGTCTCTTATTCTCCGGTGCTCCGGAAAACCCCCGAGGGCCTCCTCTGAGACAAGGGCCCGACTTCACACCTCCTCGCCATCTCCTGTCGGCCCCCGTCGGTCCAGACACTTGTTCTTCCAGACGTGAAGCCCCAATCCACATAAGCCATACATTTGTGGGAGATATGAGCCAGACATATGTGCCACACTCTTGTGGGAAATATGAACCAAACATATGTGCCACATGACCCCCCCCAAAACGTCTGCATGGGACAAACATACTCATAAATGTAATGGAGCATAAAAATGGAACATAAAAGACATCACCACATAACCAACAATCAACCCCCAATCTCTTAGGTCTTAGCTTCCTGCCGAATCTGCTGTAGGCCGGCTTCGCTGCGTCTGCAGCGTCTCCTCGCACCTGGGGATTAGATTTGTTAGCACATCTCTGTGGGAGCTCAGGAGCATGCCTTCTCGGTGGCCTGCCCCGGTGGGGGGCTTTCGCCAACTGCACACGTTCATCAGCCAGGACAAAAGCGGGCTTGAGTCTGTTTATGCAAATTAGCTCCCTTCTGCCCCCCAAATCTAGCAAAAAATGCTTCTCATTTTTTTCCAGCACCCTGAACGGTCCATCATAAGGCGGTCTCAGCCCTGGGCGTTGTGCATCATGTCTAACAAAAACAAACTCTGCGTTTTTTAAAGCCTCTGGCACAAAAACGCGTGGAAAACTGTGATGCACTGGGCCAGGCAACGTGTTTGATCTTGTGCCGCTCTGCAACAGCTGAGCGGGGGGGCAATTGGGCGCAGGATTTTCGGGGAGAAATTCCCCGGGCAAACGGAGAGGTTGTGTGAACACTAACTCCGCTGGGGAGGCTTGCAAATCCTCCTTAGGTGCAGAACGCAACCCCAATCAAACCCATGGCAGTTTGTCCACCCAATTTGTATCCGTGAGCGATGCTCTGAGGGCTGCTTTCAATGACCTATGAAAGCGTTCACATAAACCGTTGGCCTGCGGGTTATACGCGGTAGTGCGGTGTACCTTCACCCCTAAGCTGCGGGCCATAGACGACCAGAGTTCGGAAACAAATTGAGGGCCTCTGTCTGACGTTATATCCGACGGAACTCCAAAACACGCGACCCAAGCTGTTAAAAACGCGCGCGCAACCTCTTCCGCCGTTGTTGACGCCAGAGGTACCGCTTCTGGCCAACGCGTGGTGCGGTCCACCATCGTCAAAAGGTGTGTGTGCCCTTGAGACGAGGGAAGCGGGCCCACCAGATCAACATGCACGTGATCGAACCGCTTAGCCGGGATGTGAAAAGGCTCCAAAGGGGCCCTCGTGTGCTTATGTATCTTAGCCTTCTGGCATGCTACACAAGCTGCTGCCCATTCCTTGACCTGTTTGCGCAACCCTGGCCAGACAAATTTCTCCCCCACCATCTTGACCGATGCGCGTACCCCCGGGTGCGCCAGCGAATGGACCGAGTCAAAAACGCGGCGGCGCCACGCGGCTGGAACCACGGGACGAGGCCGACCCGTGGAGACATCGCATATTAAGGGGGGCATACCTATTTGCTGCACCCTGTGCTCCAGCCTTAACCCTGTTGGTCCAGACTGGAGCGCGCGCACATCCGCGTCACCAACCTGCTCCGCAGCCATGTCTGCATAATCCAAACCTACGTGGACCGGGGCTGCGCGCGCTCCCGCGTCACTGCCCTGGCCCACAGCCACCGAGTCTGCCCCCACGTGGCCTGGCGTTGCCACAGCACGTGAGAGACAGTCCGCCACTACATTGTGTTTGCCTGCTACATGCTGGATATCGGTGGTGAACTCCGATATTGCGGCTAGCTGTCTTTGTTGTCGGCCTGACCAAGGTTCTGAGATCTTGGCCATCGCAAAAGTTAACGGTTTGTGGTCCACGAAAGCGGTGAAACGCCGCCCTTCCAGCCAGAACCGGAAATGGCGGATGGCCAAGTGTAGGGCTAAAAGCTCCCTGTCAAACGCGCTGTATTTATGCTCGTTATCGCGCAGGGATTTGCTAAAGAACGCGAGAGGCTGCCAGGTCCCTGTCACACACTGTTCAATGACTGCCCCCACCGCTAGGTCCGAAGCGTCGGTGGTGAGCGCCAAACGGGCTGTTGGAACCGGGTGCGCTAACAAAACGGCGCTTGCAAGGGCTGATTTGACCTGGGAGAAAGCGCGCTCCCGCTCCGGAGACCATTCGACCTTATTAGTGGGTTTTTGTTTTTTTAATGCCGCATACAGTGGCTGCATAAGCCGCGCTGCGCTCGGAGGAAACCGGTTGTAAAAATTAACCATTCCTAGAAACTCCTGCAGCGCTTTTATCGTTTGAGGTTGGGGAAAATCTGTTATCGCGCGCACTTTCTCAGGCAGGGGAACCGCTCCCTGTGGCGAAACGCGGTGCCCCAAAAAATCGATTTGCACCACCCCGAACTGGCACTTCGCTGGGTTAATTATCAACCCGTGCTCTGCCAGTCTCCGAAAAACCGCTGTGAGGTGGGTTTCATGTTCGTCCTCGGACGTGCTGGCTACCAATATGTCGTCTAAATAGACGAACACGAAAGGCAGGTCGCGTAAAACAGCATCCATCATGCGTTGGAAAGTTTGCGCGGCGCCCTTTAACCCAAACGACATGCGCAAAAACTCAAAAAGCCCAAACGGAGTTATTACCGCGGTTTTGGGAATATCCTGCGCGCGCACGGGGACTTGGTGGTAGCCGCGCACCAAGTCTATTTTAGAAAAAATGCGCGCCCCCGCCAAATGAACTGAGAAATCCTGGATGTGCGGAATCGGGTAGCGGTCGTGTGCTGAGACGTTGTTCAACCTGCGGAAATCGCCACAAGGTCGCCACGAGCCATCAGCCTTTGGGACCATGTGTAACGGGGAAGCCCAGGGGCTGTTTGAGCGTCTAATTATGCCCAGTTTTTCCAGGTTGGCAAATTCCTCGCGCGCTATTGCCAGTTTAGCTGAGTCCAAGTGCCGGGCTTTTGCAAAAACGGGCGGCCCAGTGGTGGTGATAAAATGTTCCACCCCGTGTTTGGCCACTGTTGCCGAAAACTTTGGAACTGTGAGTGCTGGAAAGTGAGTGAGCAGAGCATGAAACTTACCACCCGCAGCTGTGACATTGGCGTGTGCAGTCGGCGGAGCCACCCGAGCTGTGCAGGGGATAGAATGAAAAGAAAGTGCATTAACCAGACGTCTATTAGCAAGATCAACCAATAAACCATGTGAGCACAAAAAATCAGCCCCTAACATGTTGAAACTGACTGCTGCTACAATAAAGGTCCACTCGAATGAACGGCCCTGTAAGGACAGACGCATGGTCCTCTCACCGAAGGTCTTAATCGCTGAGCCATTCGCTGCTGATACTGACACCCAGGGAGCTTTGGACGGCATCAGCCGTTCCGCGTAGGTAGGCGTGACGAAACTCAGCTGGGAGCCCGTGTCCACGAGGAATTGTTTCCCCGAGTGTGCATCTGTCAGGTAAAGCAGCTTATTTTCTTCTCCGAGGGATGCAGCTGCTATCGGCCCCCCGGTCTTGGCGTTTCCCTGACGCTTGAAGCGGCACGGTGGGAGACATCTGTGCGCCCTCTCCGCAAAACGGCGGTGGTAGAAACACAGGCCGTCTTCAGCTCCGCGTCGCCTGACGCCTGTCGCCGCCGTCGTCGGTTCGTCTGGCGCCGCCACCTCTGGCTCCAAACCATCTCCGGGCGCCGTCCTCTGCTCAGCTGCCGCGGCTGAAACCGCGCTCCGCTTGTGGGCGTCGACGAGTCGCTGCGCCTCCTTGCCGAGCCCATGGTAGTCCTGCTTGGCCAAGCGGGATGAGTCTGCCAGGGTCACTCTCACTGCTGGCGGCAGAGTCCGGAGGAAAATGTGGGCGAAGATAAATTCGCCATCCTCGGAGTCTTTCAGTCTCAGCATCTTCACCATCAGGTCTGCCGGTCTGTCGTTCTCCGACTCCGTCAACTCTAGGAGCCCCTCTGCTCGCTGTTGCACCGAGGGGGTGAAATGGCTGATCAGCGCCTCCTTCAATGCGCCGTACTTGTCGGTGTCCGGTGGGTGGTTAACCAGATCTTCCACCCTCTGGACCGTGTGACTGTCCAGCTTCGCCACCACATGGTAGAACCTCGCTTCATCCTTTGAGATTCTCCGGAGGTTGAACTGCGCCTCGACCGCGCTAAACCAGGAGCGCGGGCTGTGCTGCCAGAAATCGGGCAGCTGGAGCGTGGAGGCAGCCATCAGGCTGGCCTCTGATGAGCTCCGCTCAGGAGAATTCTCCCTGCTCATTCTTTGTCGTGGGTCACCAGTGTGGAAGATGTGTTCAATGACGAGACATGAGTGTATTTCTCAAGTTCGGCTTTATTGCAGAACACAATCATCCAACATTCTCAAAAGCAAGAAGAGGCAGAATAATATTACAGCACACTCTTATACCTCTGGGGGATTAAGAACTCAAGTCACATGGTGCTTCTGCAAACATTCAATCACAATGCAAGTCTCTGAAGATTCACCATTGTCTCTTATTCTCCGGTGCTCCGGAAAACCCCCGAGGGCCTCCTCTGAGACAAGGGCCCGACTTCACACCTCCTCGCCATCTCCTGTCGGCCCCCGTCGGTCCAGACACTTGTTCTTCCAGACGTGAAGCCCCAATCCACATAAGCCATACATTTGTGGGAGATATGAGCCAGACATATGTGCCACACTCTTGTGGGAAATATGAACCAAACATATGTGCCACAATAGTGATGTAAGAGGGAGGGCAGAGTTAACTGCAGTTCTTGGCCATTTAAAAGAGACATGCACTGAAAAGAGTCGTTCTGAGGAAGGCTGCAAAAATTGAAAATAAGATAAGCCTTTATTTATGTCACAAACATTTCATTAAGACGTGGAAGATGTCAACATGTGAAAAAAGTGCAATGACCCCTTTAATTTTATGATTATGGTATTAGTTTCTGAAATTAAATGACAAATTATGATAGCCTGATCAGAGTAGTAAATATAGTTACCCACCCATTATAGTGCGAAACAGATCAGAGATGTTTGTGCATTTTCATAATAATAATAATAATAAGTTTATTTATAGAGCACCTTTCACAGACAGAGTCACAAAGTGCTTAACATGGTAAAAAACAAAATAAAAACGCAGGCACATAAAACAGTAGAAAAAACAAAGTAGACAGTAAAAGCACAAAAAAATACAATCAGCACATAGTTAAAAAGCCAGGCTAAAAAGGTGGGTCTTTAGTTGCTTCTTAAAAACACCAATGGAAGGTGCAGACCTAAGTTCAAAAGGCAAGGAATTCCACAGTCTGGGAGCAACAGCCGCAAAGGCTCTATCGCCTTTGGTTCTGAGCCTAGTACTAGGGACTACCAATAGATTCTGATGAGAAGACCTAAGAGACCTGCTGGGCTGGTGTAGAGAGAGCAGGTCACTAATATAAAAAGGCGCCTCTTCATGAATGGCTTTGTAAGTAAGAACAAGAACTTTAAAATCAATTCTATAATTTACAGGAAGCCAATGCAAGGAGGCCAAAACAGGAGTAATATGGCAGAATCTACTGGACCTAGTTAGTAATCTTGCAGCAGCGTTCTGGACTAACTGTAGGCGGTGTAAAGAGGATTTGCTAAGACATGTAAAAAGAGCATTACAGTAGTCCAAACGTGAAGAAACAAAGGCATGAATAATGATTTCTAACTGAGTGTAGGAAACCAATGACCTGATTTTGGATATATTCCTAAGGTGGAAAAAACAACTCCGGGTCAGAGATTTGACATGCTGATCAAAACTCATCGATTGATCAAAAATGACACCAAGATTTTTTAGATTAGACCGTACGTTAGAGCTTAATGAACCAATGCTATTAACCAATTTAGGAATTAGATTATCAGGTGCTACAATAAGGACTTCAGTTTTATCAGCATTAATTTGCAAAAAGTTTCTAGACATCCAGTCCTTAATTGCAGACGGACAATCATGAATAATTTTTAAATTGTCAACATGGTCAGGCTTAAAAGAGAAAAGTAGCTGTAAATCGTCAGCGTAGCAGTGATAAGACACACCTTTAAATTTGCTGATAATAGAACCAAGTGGCAGCATATATAGGGCAAATAAAAGTGGACCCAGAATAGAACCCTCAGGCACCCCACATGTTAAAGGAGCAGAGTCAGATGAATAAGAGCCAACAGCCATGGAAAAACTCCTACCAGAAAGGTAGGAGAAAAACCAATCCAGAGCTTTTCCAGAAATACCTACCCAATCTCTAAGCCTTTGTAACAAAATACAATGATCAATAGTATCAAATGCTGCAGTAAGATCTAATAACACTAAAACAGAGCAATTGCCAGAGTCTGATGACATTAAAATATCATTTGACACCCTGAGAAGAGCGGTCTCTGTTGAATGTTTCTGACGAAAACCTGACTGAAATTTGTTGAAAATATTGTGTTCAATCAGAAGGTCAGTGAGCTGCTTGGCAACAACTTTTTCTAAAAGCTTAGAAATAAAAGGAAGCTTAGAAATTGGCCTGAAGTTTTTAAAAACAGATGGATCAAGGTTAGGTTTTTTTAAGAGTGGCTGCACAACTGCATGTTTAAAATAGGAGGGTACACAACCAGATTCAAGTGAACTATTAATGATATTAACCAAAGACGTACCCACTGAGCCAATTACCTCTTTTAACATTGAGGAAGGCAAAATATCTAAAACTGGGGTAAAATCATTTAAAAAGGCCTGTCTGTTAGGACAATCAAGGATTAGGGGAAAGGAATGAGTAAAACCAGCCTTGACAGCAGTGACCTTGTCAACAAAAAAGGAAAGAAACTTGTTACAATCATTAATTGAATAAACAGGGGGAGCAGAACTGACAGGATTAACTATACTGTCTATTGTGCTGAAGAGGATCTTTGGATTGTTACTATTGGAGGAGATGATGTTGGAAAAATAAGAAGTTCTTGCCATTTTTATCATATTGTTAAATTCAATTAACAGCTCCTTAAAGGGTACCTGTGGTGGTCGTGAAAAAAAAGATATTATATTGAGCCCCTGTCTCACGTTCTAGTTCAAGTTTAAGTTGAAATTCATGTTCAAAGCAATTTGATATAAATCCATTGCTGATGTGCTGGTTCAGCTATGTCAGCAAAACATGGGTGCAGCCATACTAGCGGCTACATGGCCTGCCAGGACGCTTCCTGTGACGTAATAAAGTGGGCACCGCGATCTGGATCAATATTGGCTGAGCCTGGAGTGCCCGGATGAGCAGTGGCTTTCGGGATATTCAAATTCAAATTCAAACGTTTATTTCAAACTCAGGGTTCATATTAAATGCAGAACTAAAACGAGTAGAAAATAAATAAATAAATGCTTAAATTCAGCGGGTCAACTCGTCTGATCTGAGCTTAAACTGCCGCAACACGGCAGATGATTCGGCTCCTCCCTCGCCACTATACACAGCGGCAGACACTCGGCGCATTGCGTTGTGTGTGAGGACCAAAATTCAAACGTTTATTTCAAACTCAGGGTTCATATTCAATGCGGAACTAAAACGAGTAGAAAATAAATAAATAAATGCTTAAATTCAGCGGGTCGTCTTGTCTGATCTGAGGTCCTAACTGCCGCAACACGGCAGATGATTCGGCTCCTCCCTCGCCGTTATACAGAGCAGCAGACACTCGGCGCTCTTGTTACAACAAAAACATACAATGCGATATGGATATCGCAACATGGCGGAATGTAAAGCCTTTGGATGTCTCAATAATAAGCGAAAAAACAAAGATAAACACTTCTTTTGTGTACCCAAACCCAGCTCACCTTGTCAGAAGATCATAGAGGAAAAGTGATTGTGCAATCTCGGAACAGGGCACAGGTGAATCCTTTCAGACGAAATTTTTTTTTTTTTTTTTTTTTTTTTTTGTTACTTATTTGTACCCGTAGGTAGACTTGGTTTGCAGTCTGGTGACAAGCCACCGGCTGCTGGTCGCTGCGTGCGCGAGCGCCCTAAACCTACATGTTTTTGGTGTGCGGGAGGAAACCGGAGAAATCCCGGAGTAAACCCGCGCAACACGGGGAGAACATGCAAACTCCACACAGCTCACTGTTGGTCGGGGGCTGGGATCGAACCCACGATCTCATGATCCCCGCGATCCCCCGGCCGAGGGTAAAACTGTGCTGTCACAGTGCTAAACCACTGCGCCACCGTGCAGCCCAAAGAAATTGCGTTGTGTGTGAGGACCACTTCGTCACTTTAACCCTCAGAAGACCTTTCTGGCTCAAACCTGTAGCCCTGTTGGACGAATTCTTCCTCAGAGTCAGAAAATTCAGCCATAATAGAACAAAAACAACGGACAACAGCACCATAGTCCCAGTGAAACGCTGAGTATTGTCTTTTCAGTAGCAACGGTATGACGTCACTTCCGCATATGTCATGGCGGCGCCCATAGTTTTCATTGGCTGGCCATGCCCGCGGTCCTATTTCAATATATCTCAGGTAGTATATGGCTGGCAACAATTATTTACCCAAATAACAAATACCTTTTCCTAATGTTTTCAAGTTAAATGCGTCTTCACGACCACCACAGGTACGCTTTAAGGTACAATCGATTCACCTCAAGTTTAGTGGACTTCCACAGTCTTTCCACCCTCCGACATTTACGTCTAAAACAACAGAGATCTTCATTTAACCAGGGGGATGAATTTGGAAATTTCATGTGGAAGGGGATTTTTTTTTTAAGCAGTTTGGACACTACGGAGGAAAAACCCATTTTTAAAAATACCAGTGTACTGTACTAGGCATGAGTGAAGTCTTCTTTGTTCTTGTCTACTATTTATGTTCTCCATGGTTCTTTTTTCCCGTTTTTGTTTCCAAAGTGGGGAAAAATTTTTTTTGGTTTTGTTTGTTATTGTTTTCTTTTGTTAAGAACTCTTACTGTGTAGGGGCGGCTGTGGCGCAGGTGTAGTGTGACCGACTACTGATTGGAGGGTCATGGGTTTAATTCCCGCTCTGTCTGCAGTCTGTATGTCAAAGTGTCCTTGAGCAAGACATTGAACCCCCTGTTGCTCCTGGTGGCCAGGTTTGTGTGTGTGTGTGTGTGTGTGTGTGTGTGTGTGTGTGTGTGTGTGTGTGTGTCAGGATCTGTAAAGTGCTTTGGTCATCCAGAGATGAGAAAAAGCACTATATAAGTGAACACCATTTATCCAAATCCTCACCAATACGTTGGGAAGGTGTTATTTAAACTTTCATTCATACAATGAAGGATTGCTGGAAGTCCAGACTGAACTGGTGCAATTCATATTGCTGGTATCCCTTTGTGTGATGGGGAAATAATTTTTCTGAAATTAATAATTATCCAAACTTGTTGAAATTCTCATCATGTAATATTTGCCTTGGACAAAACAACCTGTTGCATAAATACTAGATGGTGATATACTGTACATCCATAGCCACCAAGTTTAAACAGAAAGTCATGTATTTCATATGCATCTGATGAGTCTACACACTGTTCCTACAGAAGAGTCATTGACTGCTGCATATCTCAGTGCAGCGTCTCTCTACTGCAACATGCTGTGTGAGGTGTGAGGGCCTGCTTTCAGATTTAATTAATATTTCAGTTTATCATTAATATTTTATTGTTCTCATATCTGTGTGATTTGACATCTAATCCTGGACATATTTTAAATTTCTGTGTTCAGACAAAGCCAAAAACGTCTGGTTTAACATCTGTGCATACAACAAAATGATCAAATCTGTGTTTTTCATGAAGGTTCTTATTGTTAATTATGACATTTATTAGTGGGTTCTTTAATTATGTATTGTCTCTGGTGTGCTGCAGGGATTCACTGAAGACGATCAACATCAGGGCAAAGTGACGAGGATCAAGCCTCCCAGACATCCCAGACTTGGTGGCTGCATGTTCAGCTGTTTCTGGATTTAGGAAGAAGGACGGTAGCAACAAACAGGAAGCATGGACTTTGTGATGAAGCAAGCGCTCGGTGGTAAGTCTTCCTGTGGGAAACAGGACTGTAAGAAAACCATGTTCTTGTTACTGTTGACTGGCTCTGACTGAGCTAAAACACAGTAAACATCTCTAGGATGAGTTAAGTGACAGTTCTCCATATAGTCCTCAACACTGTACCTGTAGTGAATGGGTGGTGGTGTCATGGTTGAATCTGTTTTTGGACACAACAGCAATAATCAGCCATTATTTTATCAACATTAAAATCATTTGCTGTAATAAGATAAGATAAGATAAGATAAGATAAGCCTTTATTAGTCCCACAACGGGCAAATTCCAGGATTGCAACAGCACAGGGATAGCAACACTCAGAGCAACAATCAGAAGGCAAGAAAAAAAAAACAAAAAAAAAAACAAGCAAGCAAGAGCAGCTAATATACATATGTACATATTACTATAAAATATATATATACACACACACACACAGACACACAGTGCAGAGCATTGTAGCTGGATGGAATAAATATATGAATATATGAACACACAGTGCAGAGCATTGTAGCTAGATGGAATAAATATGTAAATATATAAACACCCACAGTACGGAGCATTGCAGCTAGGTGGAATAAATATGCAAGTATATAAACACACACAGTGCGGAGCAATGTAGCTAGATGGAATAATATGTAGATATATAAAAACACAGTGCGGAGCATTGTAGCTAGATGGAATAAATATATAGATATATAAATATAAACACACCCAGTGCTGAGCATTGTAGCTAGATGGAATAAATATGTAAATATATAAACACACACAGTGCAGAGCATTGTTGCTAGGTGGGATGAAACAGCATAACCGTCTACTTAGTTATCCTACATGGTATGATTATGTGCCCATACATATTCTCACCCTCCATAGCGACCGGTATGTTCCTAGTTGTATGCCGGAGAGGACCATTGTGTAAGTCTATTGCATCTTTTGCATTCAAAAAAAAAAAAAAAAAAAACTATTAGTTTGTTACGTCTTTTTGCTATCTCTGCGAGCAGCCCTGCTTAGGTTGTACAGTCTGACAGCCGTTGGTAGGAAGGACCTACGAAACCTCTCGGTTGTGCACCTGGGATGATGTAGTCTGCTGCTAAATGAGCTCCTCAGTGCATCCAGTATGTCCTGCATAGGGTGGAACTCGGACTCCAGCAGAGATGACAGTTTAGCCACCGTCCTTCTCTCTCCTATCTCCTCCATCGGATCAAGGCGCTGCCCCAGGACAGAGCTAGCTTTCTTAATCAGTTTGTTCAGTCTCTTCCTATCGGCTGCAGTAATGCCACTGCCCCAGCAGACCACTCCAAAAGTGATGGCTGATGCCACCACCGTGTCATAGAATGACTTCAGCAGCGCCCCTTGTACACCAAAAGACCTGAGTCTCCTCAGCAGGAACAGCCTGCGCTGTCCCTTCTTGTAGAGTGCGTCAGTATTGTGTGACCAGTCTAGTTTATTGTTCAGATGAATACCCAGGTACTTATAGGATGTCACCATCTCGATGTCTGTTCCCTGTATATTTACTGGTGCTATGAGGGGCTGCCCATGCCTGCAGCAGTCCACCACCAGCTCCTTAGTTTTCCTCGCGTTGATCTGGAGGCAGTTCCGATGGCACCAGTCCACAAAGTCCTGGATAAGCCCTCTGTACTCAGCTTCATCTCCGTTGGAGATGAGACCAACGATCGCAGAGTCATCAGAGAACTTCTGTAGATGGCAGTGTGTTGTGTTGTGTGAGAAGTCCGCAGTATAAAGAGTGAACAGGAAGGGAGCCAGCACCGTTCCCTGGGGGGCCCCCGTGCTACTGATGATCGTGTCGGAAACACAGTCCCGGGTTCTCACAAACTGAGGCCGGTTCGTGAGGTAGTCCAGGATCCATGATGACAGGTGCTGGTCCACCCCTGCGCGCAGCAGCTTGTCCTTCAGGATCATCGGTTGGATGGTGTTGAAAGCACTGGAGAAGTCAAAGAACATGATCCTCACCATATTCCCGGGCTTCTCGAGGTGGGACAGAGAACGGTGAAGGAGGAAGATCACCGCATCCTCCACCCCAATGCCATGCTGGTAGGCGAACTGGAGTGGATCCATCGCTGGTTCCACCAGGGGGCGGAGATGAGCAAGGAGCAGTCTCTCCAGGGTCTTCATCAAGTGGGACGTCAAGGCCACCGGTCTGTAGCTGTTCAGGTCTTTGGGGTGGGAAGTTTTTGGTACAGGTACCACACAAGATGTTTTCCACAGCTGTGGTACCCTCCCCAGTTTCAGGCTCATGTTGAAGATATACGTCACAATCCCACACAGCTGGTCTGCACAGGACTTGAGGAGCTTTGCGCTGATGCCGTCCGGTCCCGACGCCTAATCAAGGTCCTCCTGCTGTTTGATGGTAAAGTCCGGAGTCCTCAGACATTCAGAGATCTGAGGACTTCCAGGGACTCTTGCTGTATGACAAATGGACATACAAAAGGGACTACCTTACCCATGCCGACACCCTACCCATGGCAACAGAGTCGGGACATGGGTAATAAGAACCAATATGTCTGAATCAGTGACCATGTTTACATGTACATGAATAAATCAGTTATGATTGGATTTCTGGAGTTATCTGATTATTCAAATGGCCTTGTAAACAGAATAATCCGATAAAGGCCATGTAACTGGAGTCATTAACTTAAGTGATTTAACCTCCAATAATCTGTTTATTCAGTGCATGTAAACACAAGAAAACTGATTATTGCCTATTTATTGTGACCATGTAACCAGGGTCAGTGACAAGCGGTCAGGGGAGGCAAGTGAGGCTGAAAATCACAATTGGGCAGCACGGTGGTGCAGTGGTTAGCACTATTGCCTTACAGCTAGAAGGTTCCAGGTTCAAATCCCCAGGCTGGCGGGGGTAGGAACCTTTCTGTGTGGAGTTTGCATGTTCTCCCTGTGCTGTGCAGGTTTACTCTGGGGGCTCTGGTTTCCTCCCACAATCCAAAGACATGCATGTTAGGTTAATTGGTTGTTCTAAATTGTCCCTAGATATCTGTCTCCTATAGACCCTTAGAATAGAGGGTTAGTACGAGTGAAGCACTTTGAGTGGTCTTTGAGACTAGAAAAAGCACTATATAAGTACAGGTCCTTATCCCCTTAAGAGGCTGCACAGTACTGTTACCCCGATGAGAGGGGGTGTGCTTGAGCACCGTAAGCACAGGATTTTTTTTTTTAAACTAAAAGGATTTAAGGATGTTTTTTAAATAAAGTCACAGCGGTTTTTGTCCAAAAGGATAGGGAAATTTACTTCATTTACAAGTAAAGGTAAGACCATGCATGCATAATAGTTGTAAATATTAATAATTATTTGTAACAATGAGTGTTAATTGTGGAGCTGCAACGGAGAGAGAGAGAGAGAGAGAGAGATGCAGCTCTCTGAGCCATTATAATTTACATTATTCGTTGACCAAAAACAAAGTATAATAATGAATTCTGTGCCCAGAAAACTTGTTTGTAAAATAACTTAAAGTGACACTCCACCGAAAATCAAGTTGTTTCTGCTTTCAACATGTCTGTAACATGTTTTTTTGTGACTTACAAGCCATATCAAGAGGAAAATCAGTCCCAAGTCTGTGTTTTTCTGCTGTGAATGTCCAGTAAAGCCCCCCCCCCCAAAAAAAAGGTGACTTTGGAGAGAGCATTTCTAGCTATGTAAGCATTTGTCCTTAGCCTGATTGATTATAACTTTAACCAATCAGGCTAAGCACTGAGCATGACTACAGACCTGAGTTCACTCCCTTGGGGGAAGAGGGAGGAGCTGAGCAGGATTCAGGAAAGCTAGTGGTAGCTGAGGCACGTGCTGAGGTCATGGTTCTATGGTGGCGGGCGGACACACTGGACCGCTAGCCCCCAGTGAGTTGCCTGGCGGGCACCCGTTAGCCCTTTGGTGGGAGCGCTGAGAGCCAGCTCGCTTTGGCGGGGATCGGTGGCGGACGGGGCGCTGCGCCCGCTGTCTCATCTCCTTCACTCCCACGCAGGTGTTGTGCCGAGAAATGCATGTCTGCTGTGGAACGCATACCCCTTTGCCAGAGTGTGTATCTAATGAGCGGAGATATAAAAACACACCCAAAACAGAAATATAATACTGCAGCCAGTGTTGTAACTCTTTATGCAGTTTTAGAAGTAAAAAAGAAAAGGCGGGAGGGAGGGGGATGCTTTCTGCGGCAGACATGCTTTTCCCGGCACATTGTTGTGCTGAGCGTATTTCTGAGGAGGTTCCAAGGTTGTCATAGCCAGGAGCCGCACTGGGGTTAAGCTCCCAGTGCTCATAAAATGCTCCTTACGGCGTGCGTCTCGAAAAGCCTCTGGCAACTAAGTCCAACTCCTAGCCTGCCCGTGTGGTTTAGTCTCTAAGCCCGGCGGAACTGCTTTTACTAATAGGAGAAGGGGCGAGGGCGGATCTCTGGCGCCTTAAAACCAGATGCTTCGGGTAGATGGTGGCTTGTCAACCTGGGAAGGTAGCCCATCTAGGGGAAGGTAAACCCTGATTTCAAACCTCCGCTGCCTTGCGGCACACCAGGTCACGGGAAAGGCTTTGGGAGTCAACCCTGAGGAAAAATCCGGAGTCGGAGCCCCTAAGGCAGTTCTCTGTTGTGCTCAACATCGTTCTGGCAGCTCCTGCGACGGCGCTGGTGCCAAACTATAGCAGCCCTGCTGTTCCTTTGGATTTATCAGTGACGTGGAGAGGGGGGACATGCTGCATGGGTAACATCTTGTCCTCCATATCTTCCTGCCCAGGCTTGAATCCTACCAACGCCCAATGCTGGAAGGTAGAACACCGGTGCGCATCGGCCTGTTCAGCCACAGGTGGTGCTGTTCCAGCAGAGTAGACGTTTAGGATTCTCTTCCATGGTCATCATAGACCGACGGAGGCCGACGACGAATTTCTGAGGAGTGATGCTGTAAAACCACAAACAACAAATATAACACTGCAGCCAGTGTCATAACCTTTTATATGATTTTACAAGTTAACGGGGGGGAGGATGCTTTCCATGGCAGACATGCATTTCTCGGCACAACACAAGTCACTTCCTTCACCCCCACGTGGAAAACACTCTTATGGCGAGCTGGGGAGACACTCGGCAAGTGGGCAACCAGAGACTGGCAGGGAGCCCTCCAGCCTCCACACAGGGCCGGGCAGTGATTCACCGCTCCACCGAGAATGATCCTTCCGCAGGTTCACCTAAGGAAACATTGTTACGACTTTTACTTCCTCTAGATCAGGGATCGGTAGTGAGGGCCATTCCACTGCAGATTTTCTGTTTCACTCAGTCTCTTCAATAGGTGTTTGCACTGATGAGCTTCAAGGATTGCTAATTAGAGAAAGCAACTGCTGAAGAGACTGGGTGGGACAGAAAACCTGCAGTGGAATGGCCCACGGCACATAGTGCCCATTCCTGCTCTAGATAGTCAAGTTGGATCGCGTTCTCGGAGCCTTGTACTCATACTCGGAGCCCTCTATTATGTATGGTTTTACCCTGGTTCACAAATGAGGCGAGGTGACTTGTAGAACACAGCTTTATTGAACACCATGGCAGATGGCAGTCACAGACAAGGCACCGGCCGAAGCACAGGCGAGAAAGAGGACATAAGATTCTCTTCACTTCCGCCCTCCAAAGAGAGCAGACGCTTTTCTTCCCAGCTCCGGCTCCTTATCTCTCTCCTTCCCTAACTGACTGGATCCCAGCTTGCTATTGTCTGTCTGCGTGTCTTTACTGCAGATTATTGAACGAAATTATGGATTTAATAAGCTGGGCGTTGAGTGCAATTGACACTGTTTTTTCAACGAGGAAAAATAGCCCGGGGGAGCCGATCTGTCCCGCAGGCACTGCTGCTGCGGGTTATCTGAAGGACACAAGTAATTGGAAACTCTTGTGCCTGTGTAATCTTTCTATTGAAGATATTGAAGATTTATACCTATTCGGGGCATTGGTCATCGGAATTCTACTGATTGGATTTGGGATTGTTCTGGTGTACCACAAATTGAAGAAGATGGACGGAGCCTATCAAAAAGCGGACCCGGCGAGGCTCACCCATCAAATTGACCAACTGGGCAGGACTCTGACAGCGGCTAATGGAGAACTGTACAGGAAAATGGATTACATCACGATCACGCTGAGAGCCGTCCATGAATCGATTTCAATGCCTGGCCATGAAGGATTTGAGCACTGAATCTGTAAGAGAATAGAAAATTTTTTCTCTGAAGTCAGTGCTATTCGACCTGTTTTGACGCCCTCAGCACCCAGTCCTCCAGATAATCTTCAGTATATTTGTTTTTCATAACATGGCGGGCAGCATTTGACTCTCAAGGACAGCCAGCTGTCTGGCAGACTATTCCATCTGCTGTGCCAAGGACACGCGCCTCTGCTCAGACGGTAGCCATAACATCTGCTGCGGGAAGAGACTTTTGTTGTCCTTAACTGATATCACTGCACTCAACACACTCACTCACACTGACTCACTATACTGACTTGAAGATTCATTCACTCACTGCTCTCTTTGTGTCATTGTATGGATTCTATTGTCTGCTAATTGTGCATTGAGAGTTTTTTTCTTGTAATCATAATATTGATCATATATGAACTGTATTCTGATAAGCAATGCTTTTTTCTCTCTCCTATTGTGTTTACCCCCCCCCCCCATTGCTTCCTGTTCCCATTCTGCTGACAGGCGCGTAACGACGCTGCCGCGTCACTGAAAATGTCACCTATGTCGTTCTCAGTGTCAAGTCAAATCCCTCGTATATTTACCAGTTATTTACTTGTGAATGTACTTGGCAATAAATCTTTTTCTGATTCTGATTCTGATTCTGAAGATGGCCAACCCCGGCCTTATATAGGGTGGTGCGGTGACGCCACCAGAGGTACGTGTCACTACTCTGCATTTTACAGTAAAAGCCCCCCCCCCCTTTAAAAAGTCCAAAACCACTCACACAATCGGACCCCCCCCCAAAAAAAAAAATAATAATTTTGGGACCCGAATCATGCACTAAGTTATTAAAACTAAAGAGAAATGGCCTAACACACTCACACAAGCCAACTAAAAATAGGGCTGACGGGTGGACTACCGTACAGCCCGCACGGCGGGGTGGATTATTCTGCCACCCCTACCTAAAGAGAAAGTCCATTGTTAAACTAAAATTGTGCACCGTGCTCCTAAACTAAAGAAAAACACAAAATAGTCCCATATACACTACCGTTCAAAAGTTTGGGGTCACTTAGAAATTTCCTTATTTTTGAAAGAAAAGCACTGTTTTTTTCAATGAAGACAACTTTAAACTAATCAGAAATACACTCTAATATCTAATATACATTGCTAATGTGGTAAATGACTATTCTAGCCGCAAATGTCTGGTTTTTGGTGCAATATCTACATAGGTGTATAGAGGCCCATTTCCAGCAACTATCACTCCAGTGTTCTAACGGTACAGTGTGTTTGCTTATTGTGTCAGAAGGCTAATGGATGATTAGAAAACCCTTGTGCAATCATGTTAGCACAGCTGAAAACAGTTTAGCTGGTTAGAGAAGCTATAAAACTGACCTTCCTCTGAGCAGGTTGAGTATCTGGAAAAAATTATTATTTCAAATACAAATCATTATTTCTAACCTTGTCAATGTCTTGACTATATTTTCTATTCATTTTACAACTCATGGTAGTAAATAAGTGTGACTTTTCATGGAAAACACAAAATAATTGTCTGGGTGACCCCAAACTTTTGAACGGTAGTGTATAACATTTCTACTAACACCAGAACTTTGGACTTCCGGTTATGGCGGCCACGTAGGAAGACATGTTTCACTCTGCTCTGCTCCTAGAGGTGAAAAGTAGGCTAAAACTCTCTCAATTGGAACAAAAACCTATCCTAGCGTTTGGGCGCAGATATGGTAAAGACCAAGGCTGGGAAATTGGGCGGAGGAAAAAGTGATTCGTCGAAACAGTCCAAGCTAACAGACTTCCACGCTCGTGACGAAGCAGAGAAATCTCCAGGGGCAATGGCGGAGGAGAGAGCTAGCGGCGGAGCAGTGACTGCTGAGGAGGGCACGAGTGCGGTGCTTGCTACCATCAGCTCCATGAGAGCAGACTTTTCATCTAAATTTGATGGGATTATAGCAGCGATAGAAGGAATGAGAAAAGAAATAAGCAACTGTATGGAACGAGTATCGCAGGCGGAGCTCCGAATCTCCAGCGCTGAAGATGACGTCACCAGCCTACAATTAAAGGTGCAAACATTGGAATTAAAAAATAAACATCTGGAAGATAACGTCATGGACTTAGAATCCCCGTCGCGACTGAATAATTTAAGGCTGGTGGGCCTTCCGGAGGGAGCAGAGGGACGGGATACATGTTCCTTTTTAGAAAAGTGGATTCCAGAAGCGCTGAACAACGCGGATCTGCAGTCATCGGTCGTCTTAGAGAGCGCTCACCGAATCGGCCCACCGAGAGATAATAAGACACCGCCGAGGACGCTGATTATGAAGTTTCTCAGCTACAGAGACAAGATGACGGTCACCAACGCGGCGCGAGCTAAAGGAGAAATTAAATACCAGGATCAACAGGTGCGTTTCTACCCAGATTTGGCCACAGGAATTCAACAATTAAGGAAACAGTTTGGCCCCGCCCGTAAAGAGCTGCGCAACCTCGGGATTTGTCACGGAGTGATTCATCCGGCAAGACTGCTGGTCACATATAAAGGGAGAACCCATATCTTCAAGACCCCTCAGGAGGCGCAGGAGCTTATCAAGCAGATCCAAGAAGAGACTGGTGGGAGCTAAGCATGAAGCAAGAACAAGATATAAAGGTAGAATATTTAAGCATTTGCACAGGCATCTGACTGATCTGAAACATATAGCATGTCTACAAAATATAGATTGTATTATATATATATAAAAAATAAAAACCTATGATGTACAAAGTTGCTATAAAATTTTGGAGTTAAGTTGGAAAAACTACAGAAGAGAGTTAATGTCATGTCATTAAAAAGTAGCAGAGTCAGGGTGATTGAGAGGAGAAAAGAGTGAGTGGTTTGACTGATCCTCGCGGGTGTGGAGCAGTCACTGGCTATAGCAGGAGACAGAATTTTTTTTTGATTTTGGGGGGATTACCACGAATGTGGGGAGGGGGAATTTGTTTTTGTGTAGTTTGTGGGATGAATGTTCAACCATCCATGTTTTTGCTTCGCTGTATGAGCATGTTTATATTGCAAGGTAATCTCAAACTCCTTATTGATCATAGACCAAAGCGTTAATCTTAATTTAACTTCATGGAATTGCAGAGGTCTACAAAATCTAAAAAAACTTAAACAAGTTATGAATAAAATAAAAGACATAGGTTCAAAAATTGTGTTTTTACAAGAAACTCATCTAATAGAGGAGGATGTAAAAAGAATTAGGAGAAGATGGCAGGGAAATGTGTTCACCTCATCATTTTCATCCCAAGCCAGGGGAGTTATGACTCTCATACATAAAACAGTCCCATTTCAAGTGAAAAATGTAATTGGAGACAAATTAGGAAGATATCTAATCATCCAAGGATCTTTGTTATTAGAAAATATAAATCTGGTGAACTTATGCAGTCCCAATATAGATGATCAAAACTTCTTCGCTAATTTATTTCTTACTTTATCATCACTTACAGGGCAACATATAATAGCAGGGGATTTTAATTGTACATTGAATCCCAGTATAGATAGATCAACAGGACTGGACTGTACGCACAATGGATGCAGGATGACCATTAATTATTTTATGAAAGAATTGAGATTGCTAGATATGGAGAGAAATGAAACCACAAGTCAAAGCCTATTCTTGTTATTCTAATACCTACAAGACATTCTCACGTATTGACTATTTTTTGATCTCCACAGAATTAAGGTCCAAGATTCAAAACTGTTTCTATGATAACATCGTGATATCTGATCATGCACCCTGCTGTCTAATATATGTAGATAAGAAATTGACAAAGGTTCCAGGTAGGTGGCAATTTCAGCATAAATGGCTTCAGGATGAGGAATTTGTTAAGTACATAGAAAAACAGATAGATGAGTTCTTTGATATCAATACTACACAAACATCAGCATGTATAAAGTGGGAGGCTTTCAAAGCTTTTATTAGGGGGCATATTATTAGTTATACAGGTTCAAAATCTAAGAAGACTCGAGAGGAGAGAGTCCAATTGGAACGTAAAATAAAAATTCTTCAAGAAAAAGTGTATGCAGGAAGTGACCCAAAGTTAGAGAACGAATTACTGATTCTGAGAGCTGAATATGACACAAAATCAGCGAATAGAGCTGCCTCGAGTCTTCTAAGATTGAAGCAAACTTTTTATGAACAAGGTGAAAAATCAGGGAAATTATTGGCATGGCAGATTAAACAATTAGAATTTAAAATACCAATTACCAGTATTATAAGTAACAGCCAGGCAGTTGTACATCCTTTAGAAATTAATAGTGCCTTTAGAGATTATTATGAAAAACTATATGATACAAAAAATGAAACTGACTTAACAAAACTAAATGGGTTTTTGGATGGATTATCTATACCGTGTATTCCAAATGAAAACAGGGAGATACTGGAGTCTAAAATTAGTCAAGAAGAAGTTGGGCTAGCCATTGATAATATGAAATCAGGAAAAGTGCAGGGCCAGATGGTCTTCCAGCTGACCTCTATAAAAAATTTAAGAATAAATTAATAAAACCACTTTTGGAAATGGTTTTAGAAGCATTTCAAAATAGTAATTTACCACCATACATGAATAATGCCTTAATTATACTGTTGCCAAAACCAGGTAAACCCTCTAATAAATGTGAAAACATGAGACCAATAAGCCTATTAAATGCTGACCTTAAGATAATCTGTAAAATTTTAGCAAGATGACTACAAGAAATATTACCAAATATTATTAACCGAGATCAGAATGGCTTTATAATGGGAAGACAAGGCTTCCATAATGTAAGAAGACTATTTAATATTATTTATTCTAATAAAGAAGCACCGGATACAGCTCTCCTATCATTGGATGCCGAAAAGGCCTTTGATAGGGTCGAATGGCCCTTTCTTTTTGAAGTCCTACAAAGGTTTGGACTTAGAAATAATTTCATAAAATGGGTTCAGATAATATACAATAATGCTACAGCAGAAATCCTAACAGACAGCAATATCTCAAAATCAATAAAAATCAATAGAGGATGTCGACAAGGCTGTCCACTTTCACCTTTACTGTTTACTATGGCAATTGAACCTTTAGCGATGGCAGTACGTTTACATCCACAAATATATGGAATTAAAGTAGGACCAACAGAACATAAAATCTCCCTGTATGCCGATGACATAATTTTGTTTATGTCGAATCTTAAAAAATCAATTCCAACCTTGTTAAATTTAATAGAGAACTTTGGGGAAATATCAGGATATAAAATAAATAAAACTAAATCTTCAATTTTAATGCTAAATGAAACCCAGAGAAATCACCCAGCTCCTGAGGTAAATCAATTCAATGTTGTAAATCAGTTTAAATATTTAGGAATTCAAATTGTGCCTAAGCTAGAATCAGTCACCAGTGCCAACTATGAAGCCTTAATGACAGATATTAATGAGTTACTTCAGAGATGGATGTCACTACCAATGTCGATGATCGGGAGAATTAATATACTTAAAAGTAATATCTTACCCAAAATACTTTATTTATTTCAATACATTCCTTTACCACCACCTTCAGATCTATTCTCAAGAATTAAAAAAAAGTTAGTGGAATTTATATGGAACAATAGGAAGGCTAGATTACGTCTGTCCTTACTATATTTACCATTTGATCGTGGAGGTCTGAAATGTCCAAACTTTATGTTGTATTACTGGTCAGCACAACTAAGGTCTATGACATATTATTTTTCATCAAATGATCTCCCTCACTGGACTGAAATGGAATCATACAATTTACCTTTACCTCTTCCCTTATTTATATACTCAGACTCGGCTAAAAAATTACAGAAACAAGTTAAAAATCCAATTGTAAAGCATATGATCAAAATATGGTGTGAAACCAAAAAATGTTTAAAAGAACCACACTTATTGTCACAATTTAGCCCAATATGGGGTAATCAATATTTTACACCAGGGAGAGCGGATGCTGTATTTAAAGTATGGAATTTAAAAGGGATTCAAAAGATTCAAGACTTATATTTGTCACGTTCAGATAACATAATGTCTTTTGAAGAACTGAGGATCAAATTTAATCTTAATAGAACACATTTTTTAAAATATCTTCAGCTTAGGAATTTTATTCGATCAAATCAAAATAATGCTCTCACCCAACCTACTTGTTCATCCTTGGAAAAAATTTTGACGAAAGATAGTAAGAGAAAGGGTATTATTTCAGAGTTTTATAACTCATTGACACTATCCTCAAGTGAAAACTCACAGAAAAGACTGAATTATTGGAAAGAAGACCTGCAAACTGAAATTTCAGAGGAACAATGGGAATTGGCTTGTACAGAAGCTCAAACCAAATCAATAAATGTACGTCTTAAATTGATACATTTTAAATGGTTAATGCGGATGTATGTTACACTGGTGGAGTTAAATAGATATAACAAAAACATACCAGATACGTGCACAAAATGTATGGAAAGTAAAGGAACCCTATTTCATTGTTTATGGGAATGTAGAAAAATTAGAATGTTTTGGGAAGAGGTGAGGGTAACAATTGAAAAAATGATTTCAAAACAATTCATATTGAACCCTAAACTGTTTTTGTTAGGTCTGTATCCAGAAAAGCATAACTTTAATAAGAGTGAAAGAGCATTCATAGACCTCAGTTTACTTAATGCCAAAAAATGTATTGCACTACTGTGGAAAAAGACTCATAGACCAGATGTGACTCAGTGGTTAAGAGAGATGTTAACAAACCTTCCACTAGAAAGAATAACATACATACTGAAATCAAAGGAAAATGTGTTTGAGAATATATGGAGACCTTTCATTGATTATGTAAAGAAATTAAACATAACTTCTGAAGAAGAAGGTGAATGATGTGTGTGGACCTTGTAAATTCCAAATTGGTGAATGTATAATATGTATACTTATGTAATGGATTACCTAGACTAAACAGAGGAGCATTGTTGATGACTTGCTTTTGTTAGTGGTTGTTGGTGTTTTTAGTACTTTTTTTTTAAAAATTACTTTAGTGTTAGTGTTTGATTGTTTGTGTCATGTTTGTTAAAAAAAGGCTCAATAAAAAATATTGTGGAAAAAAAACCACCAGAACTTTAATATATACTATTTACAATCCAGTTCTTTGGGTAAAAGGATATAACTGGCATGGGGGCCCAGGGCAGCCCCTCAGCAGACGCGCCCCTGGAAACAGCCGGTCCCCGGGGTGATGGCTGACCCTCCAGATGCTGAAGCTGCTCTCCCTCACCATCGGGCTCGTCTCATGTCCAGCCACGTCTCCCTGAGCCTTCTCCCGGATACACCAAAGCTGATTTGCATGCCACATCAAGCCGTCAGACAGTCCGAAGTGCGCTGTGCCGTTTGGCCACTATGCGCAGACACTCCCAATGCTCCTGAGGTTGTTGTCTGGCCCATCTTCGCCGTGGACGTTGCTCACCTCGAATCCGAACCCAGTCCATAACCCTCAGTGGGGCCTGACTCGGCCTGAAATATTGTTGTCAAGCATGCTGATCCCCCATGCTCATTGGTCTTGCCCCAACTTCTTCTAAGACCATCATAGCATTCACCATCGTAGCTGCAGACCTTCTGTCTCTCTGCGGCCAAGCTCCAGAGGCATCTGGGGCTAGCACATTGGTGTCACTCGCTGACGTAGGCACCTCGCCGTCACTCTCGGTACCCCTTCAACCATTTCCCGAGCGCCAGCACTGAGACCCCCCTGCGCCAAACTTGAGCAAAATTGGTCCTGTTTGACCGCCATGGTATCCGTTAGTCCTTCGTCCCACATCACATCCTCACTGATCGCTGGAGTCGGAGGGTTCCACAGCCCACAGTTCGACCACTTGTTCTCAGCGCCATCTTTAATGGCAAAACCCAGTCCGTAAAATAAATCACAGCTCATGATGTTATCACCCCATGCAGTCACGTGGAACGTGAAGTCAGTCACCATCGCAGACTTGTACCGAACAGTCAATTCCAAAGTCCCAACCGTGCCCAGTATTCCACCTCCATAACCGTACAACAGCACTGGGTTAACTCTAATTCTGTGGTGGGGAAAAAACTTCTTCACCATGGCCCAATTCAGCAACAACCCCTCCGCTCCCGTGTCGATCAACAACGGCACTTCCACGTTGTCCAGCCCCACAGTGCAAAACGTGTACCCGTTCATGTTGGGGAACACCGTGTGGATGGTTGTCGGGGCAGGCAGAGTGATTTCTTCCATGGGCTCTCTGGGTTAAATTCACGGCACACCCTGGCAAAATGGTTTAAGTGACCACATCTGCTACAGCATGCTCCTCTCACCGGACAGTCCTTAGCATTTTTCTGTGCGTCGCAGACCCACAACCCATGCAGAGGGGTTTTCCCTGGCAGACCTTCGGCTGGTAGCATTGGCTTCCGTATCTTCGTCGTCCAAGTTATCTTCGCTATCCGGGTTCGCGACATTTGCCGCGACAAGAGGCTCCAGCGGCTGCTGTGACTGGTGCCTGGTTAGCTCCAGAGCTAGCTTGTCCACAGCTTCCATTTTTTTTTTATTACTTATTTTGTACCCGTAGGTAGATTTGTTTTGCAGTCTGGTGACAAACCACCAGCTACCAGTCGCTGCGTGCGCAAGCGCCCCTTAACTCCCTAACCTGCATGTTTTTGGCATGTGGGAGGAAACCGGAGAAATCCCGGAGTAAACCCACGCAAACACGGGGAGAACATGCAAACTCCACACAGATCACTGTTGGCCGGGGGCAGGGATTGAACCCACAATCTCACGGTCCCCGCGATCCCCTGGCCGAGGGTAAAACTGTGCTGCCACAGTGCTAACCACTGCGCCACTGTGCAGCCTGTGCAGCCCCCCACTGCGCCCCGTGCAGCATTTGGAGAGCTAGCTTAATAGCTCTGGCTAACGTGAGGTCACTAGATGCCGTAAATAGCTTAGCCCGCAATGCAGCACTGTATGCATGTTCTGCCAGCTGGCCACGAATCATTTCCTCCTCCAGCTTCCCAAAACGGCACTCGCTAGCTAGCTGCTTCAAGTCGATGACAAGCTGCCGAACGGGTTCACCTACCCGCTGATGCCGCTGCTGAAAACGGATCCTCAGGACAGTCATGTTATCCGGGGTGTGGAAATGGTCAGCTAACAGCTCCACTACATCTTCATACTGTCAGTGTCCGAAGCACCGAGTGTTTGCAGAACTCGCTGGCCCTCTAAATCCAAATTCTGAACCAGAAGTGCCCGGGCCCTTAGCTTATCAAGCTCATTGAGTCACAACATATGTCTCAAAGGCCTCGAACCACCTAGGCCAGGACACCAGCGATTCCCTGGGAAACTTGAGAAAAGGGCGAATTGGGACTACACATGCCTCCATTGGTTAATCCCTATCACCAAATGTTATGTATGGTTTTACCTTGATTCACAGGTGAGGCGAGGTGACTTGTAGAACACAGCTTTATTGAACATGATGGCAGATGGCAGTCATGGACAAGGCTCCAGCCAAGGCACAGGCAAGAAAGAGGCTGTAAGATGGCCGACCCCGGCCTTATGTACTGTGGGGTGGTGTGGTGACACCACCGGAGGTGTGCGTCACTACCCCGCACTTCACAGTAAAAATGCCATATAACACCCTCTTCTTCCTGTTCTTCTTGTGAGTCGCTTTCGGGTTCAAACATGTATGGCTGAATCACTCCAATAGTTTGACTAGCCATTGTTTAGCAAGGCAGTCTAAGGTGTTCTCAGGTCAGAGGACAGTGGAGGGCTGGCCTTGCAGCAACCGCTACTGGTGGGCGGGAGTATGGGTGGAGCTAATTAGAATATTCATAGATCACACATACTTAAGTAGGTGGAAGATGTAGACTGGAAAAAATAGACAGAATTCAGCACAGAGCGCTTCGCCTGTGCATTGGAGCCATCAAAACAACACCAAACAATACAGTTGTAATAGAAGCAGGAGAAATGCCAATGGATTTGAGAAGAGATAAACTCGCATTATCATACTGGGTCAAGCTGAAAGGAAGTGACGAAGCAAATATTTCATAAACAACACTACAAGACTGCTGGGAATACTCTAATTTCCAGGGACACAGGTTTGGGTGGACAATTAAAAGAAGGACCAGAATGTATGGGCTGTATGGCTGTGTTGTGAGACATGTATATGTTGGACACTGCATATGTGATTTAACCTCACGATGAAGGAGAGCCAGCCCCCTGCGGTGCGGAGCCACAGAGCCTGGACCCCCTGCGGAGGACAGGGGACAGAAGACTTCCTGACCACTGAGGCTCGAGAGGAGAGAAGGGGGAGTTATGTAAATAAAAGGCTAATGAATGTGAATAAAGAGACTTTGATGTAGATGTGTGATTTCCCCCGCGAGGGAAATGGTTTGATGTGAGAATGTTTAAATGAGAGAACTTTGGTGTGTTCACTCTCTTTGTTCGCTGCTCAAGAATAAGAGCAGACAGTGGAATGATTTCTTGAATAAACTGGAATGGAAGACAATTCGGTTTCGTTATTCAAGTCTCCCCACATTGGTGACTGACGACGTTGAGAATGAACGAAGAAATTCTCAGGGACCCGGACTCACAGCGCTCAGAGCTGGCGAGCGCAGTGGCCGTTAAGCTGCCTGATTTCTGGCAGGATAACCCACGGTTGTGGTTTCTGCAAGCAGAGTCGCAGTTCGCGCTCGCAGGAGTAACGGTGGATGACACTAAGTTCCACCATGTCATCGCTAAACTGGACAACAGCACAGCTCGGTGCGTGCAAAGCTTGGTGGAGCAGCCACCCGCGACCGACAGGTACGGCAAGCTGAAATCCACCCTCATCAAGTTTTTCACCCCCTCGGCTGAAGTGAGGGCGAGGAGGATCCTGTCTTTGCTAGACCAAGGTGGACACAGGCCGAGCGCCCTGATGGAGGAGATGATACAGCTGAGAGGTTTGGACAACGATGATTTCATTTTTCAGTTCATCTTCCTCTCCAACCTCCCGGCGCATGCGAGAAGCACGCTGGCCGGCAAAAAGTGTCACACCCTGGAGGAGTTCCGGGAGCTGGCCCAGGAGGCAGATGGGATCCTGGACGCCTGCGGCGGGCAAGCAACCACAGCAGCGACCCGAGACAGCGGGGAGCCAGAGGCGGCAGAACCAGACTGGCCGACGACGGCGGCAACACGACCGCGACGAGGGGGAGCCAATAGCCCGGCGACAGAGGCGCGGGCACGACACAGCGGAGGAGAAGATCTCTGCTTTTACCATCGGAGGTTCGCAGAGAAGGCACGCAGGTGTGTGCCGCCCTGCATCTTCAGGAGTTCGGGAAACGGCAAGACCGGGGGTCGCTAGCAGCTTCGACCCTCGGAGAACGCAACAAGCTGCTCTACATCACGGATGCGCGCTCCGGACGAGTGTTCCTCATTGACACCGGAGCACAAGTGAGCTTCATCACCCCAACATACGCGGACCGGGTGGCTGGACCCCACGGTAACGGAGCTACAGCGGCAAATGGCTCGAACATCAACACCTACGGGAGAAGGACCTTGCCTTTATGCTTACATGGCCGCACATATGAATGGACTTTTGTAATAGCGGCGGTGAGTTTCAACATGTTGGGCGCGGATTTTTTGTGTTCACACAATCTGTTAGTTGATCTTGCTAATAGACGGCTGGTAAATGCACTCTCTTTTTACTCTCTCCCCTGTTCAGCTCGAGTGTCCCCGCCACCAGTACAGACCCACGTCGCTACAGCAGGTGGTAAGTTTCACACACTCCTCACCCAATTTCCAGCGCTCACTGTGCCCACTTTTTCAGCGACGGTCGCGAAGCACGGGGTGAAACACTTTATCCCCACTTCTGGTCCTCCCGTGTTTGCAAAAGCTCGGCGCTTGGATGCAGTTAAGCTCGCCATTGCGCGCGAGGAGTTCGCCAGCCTGGAGAGGCTGGGCATCGTTCGTAGGTCGAAGAGCCCGTGGGCTTCGCCGCTGCACATGGTACCGAAAGCCGATGGCTCCTGGAGACCGTGCGGGGATTACCGCAGGCTAAACAACGCTACGGCACACGATCGTTATCCCATCCCGCACATTCAGGATTTTTCGGTGCACCTGGCGGGGGCGCGCATTTTTTCAAAGATTGATCTAGTTCGCGGCTATCACCAAGTCCCGGTCCAACCGGAGGACATTCCTAAAACAGCGGTAATAACCCCGTTCGGACTTTTCGAATTTTTACGCATGCCGTTTGGTCTCAAAGGGGCGGCGCAAACATTTCAGCGGATGATGGATGCCGTGTTACGCGATCTCCCTTTCGTGTTTGTGTACCTCGACGACATTTTGGTCGCGAGTACTTCAGAGGACGAACACGAAACGCACCTCACAGCAGTTTTTAGGAGGCTGGGAGAGCACGGCTTAATAGTTAACCCAGCCAAGTGCCAGTTCGGCGTTGAGTGGATTGATTTTTTGGGTCACCGCGTCTCCCCGGAGGGAGCGGTTCCGTTACCAGAGAAAGTACGCGCGGTAGCGGATTTTCCCCGTCCACAAACGGTCAAATCACTACAGGAATTCTTGGGGATGGTGAATTTTTATAACCGGTTCCTGCCCCACGCAGCTCAAATCATGCAACCGTTATATGCCGCGCTCAAAAAACAAAAGTCGACCCAGGCGGTCGAATGGTCCCCGGAGCGGGAGCGCGCGTTCACAGAGGTTAAAAAAGCCTTAGCTGACGCTGCGCTCCTGGCCCACCCAGACCCTGCAGCACGTATCGCGCTGACGACAGACGCTTCAGATTTAGCCATAGGGGCCGTTATTGAGCAACAGGTAGCCGGAGTTTGGCAGCCTTTGGCTTTCTTTAGCAAATCTTTAAGCGCGGCTGAACGAAAATACAGCGCGTTTGACAGAGAACTGTTGGCGCTGCATTTGGCTATTCGTCATTTCCAGTTCTGGCTGGAAGGACGGTGCTTCACCGCTTATGTGGACCACAAGCCGCTCACATACGCCATGGCCAAAATTTCAGATCCGTGGTCCGGCAGGCAGCAGAGGCAGCTGGCCGCAATCTCGGAATTTACCACTGACATTAGGCACGTCGCGGGCAAATTCAATGTAGTAGCGGATTGTCTCTCACGCGCGTTCACGACCCCAACACGCGCAGAGGCAGAACGGGCCACCGTGACCGCGCCGCAGGAGAGCGGCACGGTGGCGCGCGCAGCCCCGGTGCACATGGGTATAGATTACGCAGCCATGGCAGCGGACCAGGGGGCGGACGCAGACGTGCGCGCGCTCCAGTCTGGACCAACAGGGTTGAGGCTGGAGAGCAAGTGTTTACAAACCGGTATGCCCCCCCTGATCTGCGACATGTCGACGGGGCGCCCGCGTCCGGTGGTTCCGGCCACGTGGCGCCGCCGTGTTTTTGACTCGGTCCACTCACTGGCGCACCCGGGGGTGCGCGCGTCGGTGAAACTAGTGGCGGAAAAGTTTGTTTGGCCGTGCCTGCGCAAGCACGTGAAGGAATGGGCAAAAACCTGCATTTCCTGTCAACGGGCCAAAATTCACAGGCACACAAGAGCCCCGTTAGAACCGTTCCGCATTCCGGCCAGAAGGTTCGACCATGTGCACGTCGACCTTGTGGGCCCCCTACCGGCATCACAGGGGTTCACGTATCTTTTGACAATGGTGGACCGCACCACACGTTGGCCGGAAGTGGTCCCACTTGCGACGACCACGGCCGCGGAGGTGGCTCGCGTTTTTTTAACGGCTTGGGTGGCGCGCTTCGGGGTTCCGTCGGACATGACGTCCGATAGAGGACCGCAATTCATCTCTGAGCTGTGGTCAGCGATGGCCAACGGCTTAGGAGCCAAAATTCACCGCACTACGGCTTACCACCCTCAGGCTAATGGTTTATGCGAGCGTTTTCATAGGTCTTTGAAGGCAGCACTCAGAGCGTCGCTCACGGATGCAGATTGGGTAAATAAACTTCCATGGGTTTTATTAGGGTTGCGTTCTGCGCCTAAAGAGGACTTAGACGCCTCCCCAGCGGAGCTGGTATTCGCACAAACTCTGAGGCTGCCGGGCGAGTTTTTACCAGAGCACCCAGAGCCCCCACCTCTCTCTGCTCTGGGACCGTTAGTCGGCACGGGGGCAGACACGCTCCCGGGTCCGGTTCATCACGCTTTTCCACGAGTTTTCGTCCCCAAGGCTTTGAAAAATGCCGATTTCGTTTTTGTCAGGCGCGAAGCCCTTAAAGCAACGCTCAAACCACCTTACGAAGGGCCATTTCGAGTGCTGGAGGCAGGTGATAAGCAATTTGTGCTAGATTTTGGAGACAGAAAAGAGACAGTCAGCATTGACAGACTAAAACCTGCTTTTGTCATGAAGGACGCTTCTGTACCGGTCGCGGTGGCGCCTCGACGAGGCAGGCCCCCGCAGAGGGCAATTAACCACTCTCTTCCTCAGTCAACAGACCCGAAGCAGAACAGCACCGCAGGCAAGGCGGGGCCAACGCACAGCAGATTCGGCAGACGGCTGAAGCCCAAGCGGCGCACAGACTGAATGTTGGTGTTGATTATTCAGTAGTGAGTAAGGTGCTATTAAATTTTGGGAATTAGTCTGTTCTTCATCGTTTGGGGGGGGTTATATGGCTGTGTTGTGAGACATGTATATGTTGGACACTGCATATGTGATTTAACCTCACGATGAAGGAGAGCCAGCCCCCTGCGGTGCGGAGCCACAGAGCCTGGACCCCCTGCGGAGGACAGGGGACAGAAGACTTCCTGACCACTGAGGCTCGAGAGGAGAGAAGGGGGAGTTATGTAAATAAAAGGCTAATGAATGTGAATAAAGAGACTTTGATGTAGATGTGTGATTTCCCCCGCGAGGGAAATGGTTTGATGTGAGAATGTTTAAATGAGAGAACTTTGGTGTGTTCACTCTCTTTGTTCGCTGCTCAAGAATAAGAGCAGACAGTGGAATGATTTCTTGAATAAACTGGAATGGAAGACAATTCGGTTTCGTTATTCAAGTCTCCCCACAGGCTGCACACTATTGATATAGCTAACACCAGTCCAGTGAGTAATGTTCCCCCTTGGCTGTTTCCGGGAATAGAAGTAGACGCTAGTCTGCTAATGAGGAAAAAGGATTGGCATATGAGTGAAGTTGGTGTTAAAACAAGCATTTACCTCAGGAACAATTACGATAACTTCTTACAGCTCTATACTGACGGCTCAAAGAATAAAGAGGGCTCTGTTGGAGTTGGAGTATACATTCTAGAGTTTAAAGTGACCATCGCAAAAAGACTCTCCAACAATACATCCGTGTTTACAGCGGAGATGCTGGCAATAATTATTGGTTTACAGTGGGTGGAGGAGGTGAGACCGGACCGGGTGGTGGTGTGCACGGACTCACTTGCAGTGTTAAAAACCATACAGACACTAAAATCGACAAGGGAAGACTTGGTGATTGAGCTATATCACAGTTTATTTAGTGTACACAGGGGTGGTGGAGAAGTTCAGTTTTGTTGGGTTCCTACACATGAAGGGTTGAAAGGGAATGAATGTGCAGACAAATTAGCAAAAAGTGCTCTTGGAAAAGAGATAACTACTGTATAAGATAAGATCAGATAAGATAAGCCTTTATTAGTCCCACAACGGGGAAATTCCAGGATTGCAACAGCACAGGGATAGCAACACTCAGAGCAACAATCAGAAGGCAAGAAAAAAAACAAGCAAGCAAGAGCAGCTAATATACATATGTACATATTACTATAAAATATATATATACACACACACACACAGACACACAGTGCAGAGCATTGTAGCTGGATGGAATAAATATATGAATATATGAACACACAGTGCAGAGCATTGTAGCTAGATGGAATAAATATGTAAATATATAAACACCCACAGTACGGAGCATTGCAGCTAGGTGGAATAAATATGCAAGTATATAAACACACACAGTGCGGAGCAATGTAGCTAGATGGAATAATATGTAGATATATAAAAACACAGTGCGGAGCATTGTAGCTAGATGGAATAAATATATAGATATATAAATATAAACACACCCAGTGCTGAGCATTGTAGCTAGATGGAATAAATATGTAAATATATAAACACACACAGTGCAGAGCATTGTTGCTAGGTGGGATGAAACAGCATAACCGTCTATTTAGTTATCCTACATGGTATGATTATGTGCCCATACATATTCTCACCCTCCATAGCGACCGGTATGTTCCTAGTTGTATGCCGGAGAGGACCATTGTGTATGTAGAATTATGTCATCACGTCGTCACGTCACGTACGTGGCACACACACACAGCCAGGACTACTGGTATGTACACCTGCTTTCTTCCTGCATCGCTGAATAAAAACGTTTGTGAAATAACGCCTTCGGTGCCGTTCTACATGGTGTCAGAAGTAAAGCAGCAGAAACTAATTTTCCTGCCGAACTCTACATAGACCCAGTAAGTCAACTAATTATTTAGTCAGACGTTAGAAGCGTATTCTGTGGTACACGTGTGCCTCCCCCAGCTAACGCTAGCATGGCTGATGGATTCCGCCGTCCGGACCCGCTTGTGTTCAACGACGAAATTGCAGAAAACTGGCGAGTGTTCGAACAAGAATACGACATTTTCATCGCGGCTGCCCACAACGACAAGCCCGACCGAACCAAAGCCTACATACTCCTCAATTTGGCAGGTAGCGAGGCTATTGAAAGGGAACGCACGTTCACCTATGCACCAGCTCAACGGAATAACAAGGGGGAGGAGATCCGTCCGGCAGAGTCACGGGAGGATCCAGAATGCCTAAAAAGAAAGTTCAGATACCTCTGCAGTCCACAGACAAACATCACAATGGAGAGACATGCATTCAACACAAGGAACCAAAAACCCGGTGAGACCATAGAGGCTTATGTAAGCGCACTCCGAAACAAGGCTAAAACGTGTGACTTTGGAGCATTGCATGACGACTTAATTCGCGACCGGCTGGTCGTTGGTATCAGCTCCGATAGCGTGAGGAAAATACTACTGAAAGAGAGCGATTTAACACTACTAAAGGCCATCAAAATATGCCAAATCAATGAACAAACAGAACAACATACTAAAACTCTAGCAACAACACCACGTAGTTCAACAAATGTGGATGCAATACGCCAAGACCGCAGAATGCAAAAAACAGTTCGCCACAAGCAGTACAAAGAACATTACAGTCCCAAATCAGACTACATAAGCTGTACCAACTGTGGACATGAACATCCAGCGAAGAAGGAACTCTGTCTGGCATATGGGAAGCAATGCAATTACTGCAAAAAGCCCAACCATTTCAAAAACTACTGCAGATCGGCAGCAAGAAACAAGCAGTACAAACCTGTCAACCAAATAGCCCAAGCAGACTCCGACAGTGACGGCGAGGACTCTGAATCATTCGACATCAACGGGCTGTCACCAGCCGCAAATAAGATAAACACACTGTCTACTGATGATGTGAAAGAAGAACTACACTGCAATGTAAAACTCAATGGCAAGACACTCAAACTGAAAGTAGACACTGGCGCAAAGTGTAACGTAATCTCCCTGGATGCATTCAGGTATGTGAGAAACACAGAAAAAATAAACAAAGACAACAAGGCCAGGCTCATCGCTTATGGAGGCACGGTGATAAACACTGAGGGGACTGTGTTGTTCAAGTGCCAGACCAGTGACCAAAGATCCTACAACCTGCGTTTCCATGTAGTAAACGGCAAAGTGCAACCACTGCTAGGGCTCCCGGACTGCATGAAGATGGACCTGATGACTCTGAAAGACCAGGTTTTCCAGGTGAACGTGACCGAACCGAGCTCCTCTCAAAAGTGGTTTAATAACTATGCTGAGCTTTTCAATGGCGAACTAGGTTCACTCCCAGTAACCTACCACATGAAACTGGACCAGAATGTGACACCCGTCATCCGGCCCCCTCGCCGCATTCCAGTTGCCATGATGGACAAAGTGAAAGCAGAACTGGAAAACATGGTGCAGCAAGGAGTCATCACACCCATTTCAGAACCCACTGAATGGGTATCCTCAATGGTAGCGACACACAAAAAGGACACTGACAAGATCCGTGTGTGCATCGACCCAAGAGACCTAAATGAAGCAATTATGCGCCCCCATCATCCCATGCGCACAGTCGAGGAAGTTGCTGCACAAATGGCAGGCGCAACCGTGTTTTCTGTGCTTGATGCCAAGAGCTCCTTTTGGCAGGTCAAACTGGACCAAACGTCATCATTCCTCACCACTTTCGCCACTCCATTTGGGCGATATCGATACCTGAGAATGCCATATGGTATCAATGCAGCGTCTGAGGTCTTCCAGAGATCCATGGAGCGAATATTTGCCGGCCTCCCTTGCGCAATAATTGTTGATGACATCATAATCGGTGGAAGAAATCTTAAAGAGCACGACGAGAACCTTCAAAAAGTGCTCAACAGGGCAAGGAACGGGAAATTGAGGCTGAACCCCCAAAAATGCAGATTCCAGCTAAAGGAAGTCAGCTACGTGGGCCATGTCTTCACTGAACAAGGGTTGAAACCCGATCCAGCAAAGATCCAAGCGATCACTGACATCCAGGCCCCCCAGGACAAAGCTGCTCTACAACGCTTCCTGGGTACGATAAATTACCTGGGCAAGTTCATTCCAAACCACAGCAACATTGCAGCACCTCTCCACCAGCTCCTGCATAAAGACACAGCATGGACTTGGACTGAACAACAACAAAATGCATTTGACACTCTGAAACAGTGTGTGACGTCACCTCCAGTACTCCGGTACTATGACGTACAAACACCAGTCACTCTGACATGTGACGCCTCGCAGTATGGCCTTGGTGGTGCATGTCTCCAGAATGGCAGTCCTGTCGCATATGCCTCTCGCACTCTTACTGAAACAGAAAGAAAATATGCACAAATTGAAAAAGAGCTGCTTGCTGTCGTTTTCACCTGTTTCAAATTCTATGACTACATATACGGAAAACCAGTGATTGTGGAGACAGACCATCAGCCCCTGGTCTCCATCCTGAAGAAACCTCTCCACACAGCGCCTGCGCGTTTACAACGCATGATGCTGAAGCTGCACAAGTTCAACCTCACGCTAGTTTACAAGAAAGGAAAGGAATTGCACTTGGCAGACATGCTGTCCCGTGCACCGAGCAACGCCATAGCCTCACATGCCACTGAACGTGAGGACTTCGAGGTAATGACGGTGCAGCACATCTCATCCAGTCGTCAGGAAGAACTCCGCACACATACAGCGAAAGACACCGCCCTCCAGGCCCTGAGCAACATCATCAAGCATGGATGGCCAGATAGGTTGAGCAAAGTACCCGACACAGTGAAAGAATTCTTCCCGTTCCGCGATGAGCTCTGTGTGGAAGATGGAATAATCATGAAAGGTACAAGAGCAACAATTCCACAAACGCTGCACAAAGAATATCTCCTGCTGCTCCATAAAGGACACCCCGGTGCTGAAGCCACCAAGCGGCGAGCACGCAACATAGTCTATTGGACCACAATGACGAGAGACATTGACAATTTTGTACAGTCATGTAGCACTTGCAATGCCCTTAAACCACATCAGCAAAAGGAGCCAATGCAACCACACACAGTCCCAGAGCTCCCGTGGTCAACAGTGGCAACAGATCTGTTCGAATGGAACAGCCAGCACTACCTGGTCCTGGTAGACTCCTATTCAGGATGGTATGAACTGGATCCAGTCAAGAAAATCACATCACAATGTGTAATTAACAAGCTGAAACGTCACTTCTCAGTCCACGGAGTCCCCCACAAGCTGCTGTCAGATTGTGGAACACAATTCACTAGTCAGATGTTCCAAGACTTTGCGAAAAGCTGGGATTTCACTCATGTCACCAGCAGCCCTGAGTATCATCAAGCAAACGGGCTGGCAGAGAGAGCCATACGGAGTGCAAAACGACTGTTGGAAACATCCAAAAGAGACGGTACTGACCTGTTCCTCAATCTTCTGAGCATCAGAAATGTCCCACGAGACGGCACGCTGGGCTCACCTGCACAAAGACTGATGTCCAGAGAGACACGCACAAATATTCCCATCAGCAGGCACCTGCTTAAGCCAATGTCCAAGAATCCAGAGTCGATCCACGCCCACCTGTCAAAGAAGAGGCAAGCACAAAAAGGATTCTACAATCGTGGCAGCCGGCCACTTCCCCCGCTCCAAAGCTCCCAAGTAGTACGCCTGCAAACAGAGAAAGGACATGACAAAATTGGCATCATCAAAAGAATCGCAGCAGAGCCACGGTCTTACGTGGTGGAATCAGGAGGAAAAGAATACCGCCGGAACCGGCGACACCTGCTGCCAGTCACAGAACCACCACCAACAGAACCAGAACCAGATCCAGCCTCACCGGCAGACTCACCAACACAGAAGACCAGCAGTGAGACTGTGCCCAGTCTACCCGCATCTCCTCCCAGGCATGATGCCGTGCACACTTCCCCCAGGCAGGCCGCTGTGCACGCTCCTCCCAGGCTTCCTGCTGCGCACACTGACCACACGCCTGGCCTCCTCGGAGAGCCATCGCTCCCACAAGTCACCGAGACCCCCCTGGCCCGTTCCAGGTTTGGTAGACTCCTGAAGCCTAATCCCAAGTACAATACAGACTGATTGTGACATTTACTGAAGCTGATGTTTTTGTAGTTTCGTGTTGAAATATAGACATATTTACAAGCCAGGCATAAGTTCATTTTCAAATTAGATCAGTTATGTTGTGTCACAGGAATTTATTTTATTTGCAAGCCAGGCATTAGTTTATTTTCAAGATAGGTATGTTATGTGGTGCCATTGAAAGTTATTTTACTAGTTGTTTATTCGTCACAGTATACTCACTCTCACAGGAATGTGACATGTTTTCTCATACCAATCCAAGAGTCAATAGTGTTCTCTTTGTACCAAAGTTCTATACTAAAGAAGGGGGATGTAGAATGATGTCGTCACGTCGTCACGTCACGTACGTGGCACACACACACAGCCAGGACTACTGGTATGTACACCTGCTTTCTTCCTGCATCGCTGAATAAAAACGTTTGTGAAATAACGCCTTTGGTGCCGTTCTACAGTGTAAGTCTATTGCATCTTTTGCATTCAAAAACACTATTAGTTTGTTACGTCTTTTTGCTATCTCTGCGAGCAGCCCTGCTTAGGTTGTACAGTCTGACAGCCGTTGGTAGGAAGGACCTACGAAACCTCTCGGTTGTGCACCTGGGATGATGTAGTCTGCTGCTAAATGAGCTCCTCAGTGCATCCATCAGTATACCATTGTCTCTTGGAAAAGGTGAAGGGAAAGCAATAATCAAGAAAAAAGGAACTGAGCTGTGGCAAAAAAGATGGGATGAAGATCATAAAGGTAGATTGTATTACAAAATACAAAAATCTATTGCAATAAAGAATTTCATAACAACCAAAAGGAGGGAAGACATCATTATGGCAAGACTCAGACTGGATCACACAGGTTTAAACGGCACTTTATTCTCCATGGGGAAAAGCGAAAGTGACAAATGTAGAGAATGTGGAGTAAAAGAAAATGTCGAGCACATCTTATTACACTGTCACAAATACAGAAATGAAAGACAGATAATGGAAAATGAAATTTGAGAGGCCAGTAGGGAATGAGATTTAACTGGGACTCTGGGAGCAGATGGAGATGGAGAGGCAATAAGAATCACGAGAAGGGCTCTTTTCTCTTTTTTAAATAACACAGGATTAAGTCAGAATTTAGGGGTCGGGCTCAGATGACGTAATGTTACACACTCTTGTACAGTAGGTGGCGGTATGCACCTTTCAGTTGTTTGCTATCCGCCAGTAACCAAGAGAAGAAGAAGAAGAAAAGCTCTTTCCAAGCAATTCTAAGGTAATGAAAGATTTTTTGTGTATACACATTTGTTTTTGAGGTGGTTTTAGAGCCACCGGAGTGTGTTTTTAATACATTATACTTGTGTAACTGAGGGTCTTTTACACGTTGTCTTTACTCAAGGAGAGTTATAAAATGAAAACATGGACTTTTATTACTGCCTTTTTGTGTATTCCATTCAGAGGTAATTCACAAAAATACCACTTGTTTTGTTAAAATTATTTATAAAATTTGATTTGTAATTCTGACTGAAAGCATCACAGCCTCACCAGACATGAACCTCACCGCACGTCACTGGTCTGAATCCAAGTAGTTTTAATACACCACTGAGGAGCTGGGGATGACCCACAGCATAGGGATTAGGATGCTCTCTAATATGATAGTATTATAGGAGTACTGTTGCATTTTCAACTTTTGGATGGTACAGATCATCAGTGACAAGTAAAACTACAATAAATTACCATAAACTTTTATCAGACAAAGCCCTGACATCACCAGTAAAATAAATGTTGGAAAAGCCACAAATGTCAACAGACCTAAGATGTTAACTTGACCTTGTCTATCAGCATAAAAAAGGTAAATTTAATTCAACTCAGACATCCAACAAACAACAGAGCTAATTTGTTCAGGCTAATTCATCTCTCGGCGCCACACCAGTCGGCTGCCTTTTGCAACAGCGGCTCGATTCCGAGTTTTTTTTTCCCTTCCTCTCTCTTTTGATCACTTTTTTTTTTTTCACCCCACTTATATCACGGACACACAGATCGTCCCAAATGTCTCCTGAGCCGGTGGACGGAGCCACTGTTTATAGCAGGATTCGATACAACAGGGAAGAGCTGCTAGCATTTAACCGCCACCCGGTCCCACTGGAAAAACTCGACATACTGAGAGAACTGAGGCGAAAACGCCGCGGCTGCCGGGCTGGAGTAAGGCGGAGGACAAAAAATATAAGGTACAGACCCTCCCTTCCATCTGTTGTCATGGGAAATGTACGGTCGATACTGGGAAAGTTAGATGAGCTAGCGGCTATCTCCCGTTATGATAGCACTTACCGGGAGTGCTCTCTCCTTTTGTTTACTGAGACGTGGCTAACTGAACTAGCAGCAGATGCTAACATTGAGCTGGAGGGTTTTCACATGATACGAGCTGACCGAACACCAGAGAGTGGCAAAACTAGGGGCGGTGGAGTGATAATGTATGTTAACAACAACTGGTGCAGACCGGGACATATCACTGTTAAACAACGACACTGCAGCAAAGACATTGAGTTGCTAGCTGTTAGCATGAGGCCTACATATCTCCCGAGAGAACACTCACACGTGATCTGCATTGTTGTTTATGCAAATCCGACGGCGAACGCTGGGACAGCGCGTGACGTCATCCATTCAGTAACCAGCAGGCTGCAGACAGAACACCCAGATGCTCTTCTCCTCATCTCAGGCGATTTCAACCACGTTTCACTGTCTCCCATTCTACCCACTTTCACCCAGTATGTCACATGCCACACTAGAGACAATAAAACACTGGATTTGTTCTACGCAAACACTAAGGAGGCGTACACCTCATCACAACTCCCCCCACTTGGGAGATCGGATCACAACTTGGTTCATCTCCGACCGGTGTACAAACCCCTAGTGCACAGACAACCTCCGGCCATGCACACTGTGGAGTTATGGTCTGAGGAGACAATGGACACTCTAAAGGACTGTTTTGAAGCCACTGCCTGGAAGCAGCTCTGCGATCCACATGGTGAGGACATCGATGGCCTCATTCACACCTTCACGGGCTACCTCAGCTTCTGTGTGGACAAATCCGTTCCCACCAAGACCATACGGCGTCACTCAAACAACAAACCCTGGATCAACCCTGAGATAAAAACACTTCTGAGAGAGAAGAAGAGGATCTTCAGGTCGGGGAACAGGGAGATGCTGAAGTCCGTACAGAGGGAGCTGAGGAGAAAGATCAGAGAAGGCAAGGACAGCTTCAGGAAGAAGATGGAGGACAAGCTGCAACAGAGCGACATCAGCGGGGTCTGGAGAAACCTCAAAACCATCTCGGGGCTCCAGAATACCTCCCCCCAGGCCACGGGGGGCAGGGAGTGGGCGAACAACCTGAATCTGTTTTTCAATAGATTTGACCAACCGCCCTCCCCCCTGTCTGCACAACAACCACTGCTGCCTCTAAGAAATCAAGTCCTGCTACCCACTCCCCACTCCACCGACACCCCCCCCACTCCCAACACACAGCCCCCCATCCTGACCCTGACCAAGACCCAGGTGAGGACGGAGCTGAGGAAGATCAAGGCGAGGAAGGCGTCGGGACCGGACGGCATCAGCGTAAAGCTCCTCAAGTCCTGTGCAGACCAGCTGTGTGGGATTGTGACATATATCTTCAACATGAGCCTGAAACTGGGGAGGGTACCACAGCTGTGGAAAACATCTTGTGTGGTACCTGTACCAAAAACTTCCCACCCCAAAGACCTGAACAGCTTCAGACCGGTGGCCTTGACGTCCCACTTGATGAAGACCCTGGAGAGACTGCTCCTTGCTCATCTCCGCCCCCTGGTGGAACCAGCGATGGATCCACTCCAGTTTGCCTACCAGCATGGCATTGGGGTGGAGGATGCGGTGATCTTCCTCCTTCACCGTTCTCTGTCCCACCTGGAGAAGCCCGGGAATATGGTGAGGATCATGTTCTTTGACTTCTCCAGTGCTTTCAACACCATCCAACCGATGATCCTGAAGGACAAGCTGCTGCGCGCAGGGGTGGACCAGCACCTGTCATCATGGATCCTGGACTACCTCACGAACCGGCCTCAGTTTGTGAGAACCCGGGACTGTGTTTCCGACACGATCATCAGTAGCACGGGGGCCCCCCAGGGAACGGTGCTGGCTCCCTTCCTGTTCACTCTTTATACTGCGGACTTCTCACACAACACAACACATTGCCATCTACAGAAGTTCTCTGATGACTCTGCGATCGTTGGTCTCATCTCCAGCGGAGATGAAGCTGAGTACAGAGGGCTTATCCAGGACTTTGTGGACTGGTGCCATCGGAACTGCCTCCAGATCAACGCGAGGAAAACTAAGGAGCTGGTGGTGGACTGCCGCAGGCATGGGCAGCCCCTCACAGCACCAGTAAATATACAGGGAACAGACATCGAGATGGTGACATCCTACAAGTACCTGGGTATTCATCTGAACAATAAACTAGACTGGTCACACAATACTGACGCACTCTACAAGAAGGGACAGCGCAGGCTGTTCCTGCTGAGGAGACTCAGGTCTTTTGGTGTACAAGGGGCGCTGCTGAAGTCATTCTATGACACGGTGGTGGCATCAGCCATCACTTTTGGAGTGGTCTGCTGGGGCAGTGGCATTACTGCAGTCGATAGGAAGAGACTGAACAAACTGATTAAGAAAGCTAGCTCTGTCCTGGGGCAACGCCTTGATCCGATGGAGGAGATAGGAGAGAGAAGGACGGTGGCTAAACTGTCATCTCTGCTGGAGTCCGAGTTCCACCCTATGCAGGACATACTGGATGCACTGAGGAGCTCATTTAGCAGCAGACTACATCATCCCAGGTGCACAACCGAGAGGTTTCGTAGGTCCTTCCTACCAACGGCTGTCAGACTGTACAACCTAAGCAGGGCTGCTCGCAGAGATAGCAAAAAGACGTAACAAACTAATAGTTTTTTTTTTGTTTTTTTTTTGTTTTTTTTGAATGCAAAAGATGCAATAGACTTACACAATGGTCCTCTCCGGCATACAACTAGGAACATACCGGTCGCTATGGAGGGTGAGAATATGTATGGGCACATAATCATACCATGTAGGATAACTAAATAGACGGTTATGCTGTTTCATCCCACCTAGCAACAATGCTCTGCACTGTGTGTGTTTATATATTTACATATTTATTCCATCTAGCTACAATGCTCTGCACTGGGTGTGTTTATATTTATATATCTATATATTTATTCCATCTAGCTACAATGCTCAGCACTGGGTGTGTTTATATTTATATATCTATATATTTATTCCATCTAGCTACAATGCTCCGCACTGTGTTTTTATATATCTACATATTATTCCATCTAGCTACATTGCTCCGCACTGTGTGTGTTTATATACTTGCATATTTATTCCACCTAGCTGCAATGCTCCGTACTGTGGGTGTTTATATATTTACATATTTATTCCATCTAGCTACAATGCTCTGCACTGTGTGTTCATATATTCATATATTTATTCCATCCAGCTACAATGCTCTGCACTGTGTGTCTGTGTGTGTGTGTGTATATATATATTTTATAGTAATATGTACATATGTATATTAGCTGCTCTTGCTTGCTTGTTTTTTTTCTTGCCTTCTGATTGTTGCTCTGAGTGTTGCTATCCCTGTGCTGTTGCAATCCTGGAATTTCCCCGTTGTGGGACTAATAAAGGCTTATCTTATCTGATCTTATCTTATCTTTGATGTGATTTAGATCACTACTCTGTGCTGTGGCATCTCTAACCTCATCATGTGTGGGACCTCTGAATGCTTTCATCAGTGCAGACTCTGATATAGATTTCTGCCTCTGGCTTCAACTTGTGTTCATTTCATTACAAGTTGCCTTCATTAGTTTCCACTCTGTGCTGGTTCAGCAATCAGTTCAGGTTAGAACAGCACATCTCAGTAAGAAACTTCATGATTGAAAACTATTTCAACTGCAGAAATTTTATCAAAAATATCTGCAATAACTGATTAATATAATTGTGGACAGATACAGTATCTCACAAAAGTGAGTACACCCCTCACATTTTTGTAAATATCTTTTCATGGGACAACACTGAAGATGTGACACTTTGATACAATGTAATGTAGTCAGTGTACAGCTTGTATAACAGAGTCAATTTGCTGTCCCCTTAAAATAACTCAACACACAGCCATTAATGTCTAAACCACAGGCAACAGAAGTGAGTACACCCCTAAGTGTAAACGTCTAAATTGTGCCCAGAGTGTCAATATTTTGTGTGGCCACCATTATTTTCCAGCACTGCCTTAAATCTGTTGGGCATGGAGTTCACTAGAGCTTCACAGGTTGCCACTTCAATCCTCTTCCACTCCTCCATGACGACATCATGGAGCTGGTGGATGTTAGAGACCTTGTGCTCCTCCACCTTCCATTTGAGGATGCCCCACAGATGCTCAATAGGGTCTAGGTCTGGAGATATGCTTGGCCAGTCCATCACCTTTACCCTCAGTTTCTTTAGCAAGGCAGTGGTCGTCTTGGAGGTGTGTTTGGGGTGGTTATCATGTTGGAATACTGTGCTGCGGCCCAGTTTCCGAAGGGAGGGGATCATGCTTTGCTTCCATATGTCACAGTACATGTTGGCATTCATGGTTCCCTCAATAAACTGTAGCTCCCCAGTGCCGGCAGCACTCATGCAACCCCAAACTTTGACACCCCCACCACTATGATTGACTGTAGGCAAGACACACTTGTCTTTATACTCCTCACCTGGTTGCCGCCACACACGCTTGACACCAACTGAACCAGATAAGTTTATCTTGGTCTCATCAGACCATAGGACATGGTTCCAGTAATCCATGTCCTTAGTCTGCTTGTCTTCAGCAAACTGTTTGCGGGCTTTCTTGTGCATCATCTTTAAAAAGGGCTTCCTTCTGGGACGACAGCCATGCTGACCAATTTGATGCAGAGTGTGGCACACTGATCTGCGCACTGACAGGCTGACACCCCACCCCCTTCAACCTCTGCAGCAATGCTGGCAGCACTCATACATCTATTTTCAAAAGACAACCTCTGGATATGATGCTAAGCATGTGCACTCACCTTCTTTAATCGGCCATGGCGAGGCTTGTTCTGATTGGAACCTGTCCTGTTAAACCACTGTATGGTCTTGGCCACCGTGCTGCAACTCAGGTTCAGGGTGTTGGCAGTCTTCTTATAGCCTAGGCCATCTTTATGTAGAGCAACAATTCTTTTTGTCAGATCCTCAGAGAGTTCTTTGCCATGAGGTGCCATGTTGAACTTCCAGTGACCAGTATGAGAGAGTGTGAGAGCGATAACACCCAATTTAACACATCTGCTCCCCATTCACACCTGAGACCTTGTAACGCTAATGAGTCACATAACACCGGGCATTTTCACTTAGGGGTGTACTCACTTTTGTTGCCAGCTGTTTAGACATAAATGACTGTGTGTTGTTATTTTGAGGGGACAGAAAATTTACACTGTTATACATGTACAAGCTGTACACTGACTACTTTACATTGTATCAAAGTGTCATATCTTCAGTATTGTTTCATGAAAAGATATAATAAAATATTTACAAAAATGTGAGGGGTGTACTCACTTTTGTGAGATACTGTATGTCCTTTTGTTGATATGAAGACTTGAGGTTTGTTTAGAGATCCGTTTTACTGGATTGATGTAGGCAGTCTATTTTCTTGATATTTACTCTGTTTTTGTGATATTTACAGTTTTGGTGTGACTTGTTCCTGTTAAATCTCTCCAATAGATGAAGGTATAATGAGGGGTTAGTGAATGGCATATTAAAGGAAAAACATATTTCTCATTCAAAGACATTAGCTAGTTTAGTGGTTTGTCATAATGGCCCCTGCACAGAAAAGAAGAGGACCCAATCGCGAAGTGAAGTTGGTACATGATTTATTAGCAAAAACAAACAGAACATAGCTCATGGGGTGGAGAACATAAAATAAGCCATAACAGCAGATAACTTTAGTAGATGCCACTGATGTAGTGAGCTAGACAAGAAACTGCCACACTGAGAACATAGGGCGGCGGCTATAAATAAGGAAACACAAATTACAGAAATGAGGAGCAGCCCTGATCAATTGAGAGAGAGAGAGAGAGAGAGAGAGATTTGATTTTTAAAAGATCTTTAATAAACACACTTGTCCATCAGTCAATACAATTTCTATATCATGCTATGTTACACAGAAAATTAATCCCCCAAAAAACGCCCCAAAAAAAGCTGTCCATCATGAACTGAACAGAGGACATTCTCCAGGGACCAGAGGGTCCTGAAACCTTCCACATCCCCATTCCCCATAAAAAACTGAAAGTCCAGCCTGATTCTGGCTTTAAGTAGCCTCACAAATAAAATTTTGACATCAACATCATTCTCAACATTTTCAAGTTTTCTTCTCCGGCTTACATAGATAGCCAACTTTGCCTGCCCTAAAACAAAGTTCAGTAGTTGACACTTCTGCTTAAAACGACGATTGTACATAAAACCACAAATGAAAACCTGCTTAGAGAAAACTTCCTTAAAAATATGAAAAAGTTTTGTGAGAAGTTCAAAGAGGCCACTCAGGCGCTGACATTCAATAAAACAATGAAAAACAGTCTCCCTAGAGGAACAAAAAACACACTGATCACTGACACTGCTGTTAATCACAGAAACAAAAGCATTGACAGCTATAATACCATGCAGGACCCTCCACTGTAAGTCTCCATGCCTCTTAGGGAGAGGGGCTTTGTAAAGAGCCCTCCAGGCAGGCCGATGCCCTTTTCCTAGTTTAAAATAGGCTCTCCAAGGAGTGTCCACACAGGTGTTCAATCGGTCCTTGTTGAGTGCCATCACCACCAGTCTGTAGAGTGCCTTACCACTGGCTCCTCCAAAGTCCACACCAGTGGGAGCACAGAATGCCAGTAAGGAGCAAGGAGCGACGTCAAAGTCCATATAGAGCGTGAGAGAGGGAAAGGGGTCCGTGCTTTCTGGCTGCAGCGTGCCATTGCTAAAGTCCAAGAGTAGGGAGTGCTCAAGTCCATGAAGCTCCTGTTTCCAGTGTGCAAGAAGACCATCGATGAAACGATTCGACCTGACACCAAGATGAGCTGCTAAAGCTGAGGCGTTGTTGAGGCCAGGACCAGCCAGTTCCACCACTTGCTTCAGAGTGAGAATGTTCCTGGAACACAGCCTATCAAGGAAGGTCCTTCCAACTCCCGGCAGGACACCAAGGCGACCACCAAAAACCAGCGGCTCCCTCAACAACCAGTAGAGGGAATCGCATGGCCCTCTTTGTTTTTTAAAAAGAGTCCACACTGAAAAGAGACTGCGGTAAAAACTGGGTAAAGACAGTGCATTAGAGTTCTTAAAATCCATTAAAAACACAGGGAGGTCTAGCCCAAGCCCAAGGACTCTCTGTAAAATAACACAGGCCAAAGGCCTCCATACCAGGTCCTGGGGGCCCGTCAGCAGTCTCTGTATGAAAGTCAGTCTAAAAGCAGCACCTCTACTAGCTAAATGAATCACTCCTTGCCCCCCCTCCTCTTTGGGAAGAAATAACAGGGCTTGAGGAACCCAGTGGAGTCCACCCCCCCAAAAAAAGTCCACCAAAACAGACTGAATTTTGGACAACAAACCAGCAGGGGGGTCCATGCACATGAGGCGGTGCCACAGGGATGAGGAAACAAGATTATTTAAAATGAGCACTCTTCCTCTAAAAGATATTCTTGACATTAGCCACTTCCACTTGTTTAGTCTCCCGTTAATCTTCTCTATGACCCCATCCCAATTTTTTTGCTCAAACTGCTGATTTCCAATAAAGACACCAAGATACTTAAAACCTCCTTTTTTCCAAATCAACCCACCCGGCAGCGTAAGCTGATTTTCTAGTTTCTCCCCCACCATCAGAGCCTCGCTTTTTCCCCAGTTTATCTTTGCAGAGGAAAGTTGGCCAAAAAGATTGACACTCCTAACCAGAACGTCAATGTCACTCTGCTTGTTTAGCAGAATGACTACATCATCTGCATAGGCCGACAGCTTGAACGTGGTGTCACAGCCAGGAAAAGTAACTCCTGATAGATCCCTTCTCAGGCAGTGAAGCAAAGGCTCTATGGCGAGGGAGTACAGCATCCCTGAGAGAGGGCAGCCCTGTCGAACCCCCCTCTGGACTTTTAAAGGGGCAGACAGGCCCCCATTTATCTTCAGCACACTCTCAATGTCACTGTACAAGACCCGTATCCTGGCTATGAAGCCTGGGCTGAACCCAAAAGCTGTTAAAACTGTCCATAAATATTGGTGTTCAACCCGATCAAACGCCTTTTCCTGGTCAATTGAAATCAAACCAGTTTCTACCGCCAATGAACCAGAGACCTCCAAAATATCCCGAATTAAAGTGACGTTGTCACTAATCAGCCTGCCAGGCACACAGTAAGTCTGGTCTACATGAATGAGCTCGCTCATCACCTTTCTCAGTCTTCGGGCCAGAGCTTTTGAGAGAATCTTGTAGTCTGTGCAGAGCAGAGAGACTGGCCTCCAGTTCTTTAGGCTCTGGAGGTCCCCCTTTTTCGGCAACAGTGTGATGATGGCCCTCCTGCAGGTCGTGGGTAGGGTCCCCCTTTCCAAGCTATCTTGGAGAACCTCCAGCAGGTCTGGACCAAGCAGGGGCCAGAATTCCTTAAAAAAGTCCACAGAGAGACCATCTATGCCTGGTGATTTTCCATTCTGGAGGCTCATTAGCGCCGTATGCAGCTCAGACAGAGACAGTGGAGCATCCAAGCCGGCAACAAGGTCCTCTGAGAGCACTGGAAGACCATCAAGGAAATCCTGGCCCAGTGACGTGTCCTCCCTCCACTCTGCTCTAAACAATTCACTGTAAAAGCTAGCAGCGTGTTTCCTGATCTCTGCTGCTGTGGAGATTGTTCTCCCGTCATCGCCCAACAAGGAGTGAATGAGCTTTCTCTGTCCATTTTTCCCCTCCAGTCCAAAAAAGTACTGGGAGGGCGAGTCCATCAGAGCTACATCCATGTAGCGTGAGCGGACCAGAGCACCCTGTGCGGTGACCCCTAGCAAGCTAGCCAAGGCTGACCTTTTTGACTTGAGAGCCTCTAAGTGCTCCTGTTTTCCTGTAGAACTGAGCAACTCCTCTAGTTCTACCACCTCAGTCTCCAGAACTTTCAAGGATTGGGTCAAGCTACGAGTGACATTTTGAGTGTACTGTTGGCAGAGTTGTTTTATCTGGGCCTTACCAAAATCCCACCACAATTGGAGAGAACTAAAAGAGGTTTTTTGTTCCCTGTGTGACTTCCAAACATCATGAAAAACCTCTTTAAAAAACACATCATTTAAAAGTGTATTGTTAAAATGCCAAAAAGCACTCTTACACTTTACATTTTCAATAAACACAGAACAAAACAGCAGGCAGTGATCAGTGAAACCAACAGGACAGATACAACTATTTTTAAAAACACTCATTTGATGTTTAAAACCATAAAAACGGTCTAACCTAGCCATAGATAAAAGGTTATCTTTGACATGGCTCCAGGTGTACTGCCTCTGGTCCCCATGATGTGATCTCCACACATCGGCCATTTCATGTGTTTTCACCAGTTCTCTCAGCCTATTGGCAGAAGCAGGGTGAGGCTCCTGATGGTTCCTGTCTAGTCTGTGGTTTAATGTACAGTTAAAATCACCCCCCAGAAATAAAAAACTATTTGGATCACAGGACTTAACCGTATCCGAAAGCACGTCAAAGACCCTGATCCTCTCTGCTCTCTGTGTTGGCACATACACGTTTATAAAAACGAAGTTCACGTTTTCAAACTGTACCTTTAATAAGAGGAAATGACCTCTCACCACCTCTTCTACCTCATAAGAGACAGGCACACAACCCCTAGAGAAAAGTACAGCCACCCCCCCACTGCTACTGGATTTGTGGCTAAAAAAAATGCAGCCATCCCACTCTTTCCTCCAATGGCTCTCAATGTCCACAGTGCTGTGAGTCTCCTGGACCATCAGCACGTCAAGTTTCTTTAAATTAAAAAGCTTGTATAAAGAGGCCCTTTTTACATCATCCCTGGCCCCATTAATATTGAGAGTGCCAATTCTAAGGTGGGGCATTAAAAAGGATAAAAATAGGGTACAGTAAAAAAACACACACATAGCATAAAAGGGAAGAAGCAAACTAAGAGTCAACATGACTGTTAGTAATTTGCAATTTCAGTTTAGCAACCAGTTTCTTTAAACGATAAATTTCCTGATCAGTGAAAGTCTCATTCCCATCATTCAGTTTCATAAATTTGCGAGCTGATGCCACGAATAACTCCAGATCTGGAAAGTAATTTTCCACTTTCACAGCTCTGCTCCCCTTAGTCACCTGGAGAAATTGCCTAATTTTAGTAAAACAATAGGAGCTTTGCTCCTCCTGCGTCTGCGTCTGCATCAGTTCAGACTCATCTCCACTTTCGTCAGAAGCGCTCTCATTCAGTAAATCTAAATTCCCAACCCTACTAGATTTAGCAGAGCTCTGCAAGTTTTCCGCACTTTTCCTTTTTTGTGCAGCTTTAAAAGGATCCTCTTCAACAAAACTACATTCCTGCATTTCTTCATGAAACGCAACGTTTGTCATGCAGTGTTTGCTCTGTGTGTCCGCTACAGCCTCAAACCGCTCCTCCCCCGCCTGCAAAGTCTGTTCATTCACGTTCCTTCGTTTAACTGCACTTTTACTTACACCCTCCACCTGTTTACCCCGGGCGACAGGCTTGTCACAATGATCAGAGCTGCCGCCAGACAGAAATTCCCCACCATCACTGTTTGGGGGGACAACTACCGCGCCCGCCGCGGCCACCCCAGCAGAGGCGGCCGCGGCCGCCCCAGCACAAGCGGACGCCCCCGCAGAAGTAGAAGCGGACGCGGACGCGGCCGCATTCGCGGCCGCGACCGCCCCAGCAGAAGCGGGCGCCGCAGCGGCATCCCCCGCACCACATGTAGCGCTACCCTCCGGACCACCAGAAACAGCGGCGTCACCTTTCTTACCACCAGTGCTCTTTGTGTTCGCCTTTTCAGGACATGACCTAATAAGATGGCCTTCTGCGCCACACGCAAAACACTTCATGGTTTCAGATGTTGCAAACACCAAGTAGCTAAAGCCGTCAATCCTGAAATTAAAAGACGCGTTCAGTTCAGCAGAGCTGTCTTTCAACACCATGAAACACTGCCTCCTATGACATACAACATGCTTCAGCAGGGGTGATTTACTACCCAGAGAGACCATTCTGATAGGGGACACAACCTGGCCAAAACGGGACAACTCTCTAATCAGCTGATCATTTTTAACGAAAGGAGGAGCGTTTGAGATGGTGATCCTCCTAGACGGGTTCGCCAGCGGTAAAACGGGAGTAAAAGTGTCACCTATGACCACTCCCTGTGCCACCACCTGATCAGCTTTCTCAGTCGAATCCAGAAAGATCACAATTGCGCTGTTCATCCTCGATGCTGATTTTATGCTGCCATGCCCAACCACCTGTCCTACAGCGAGGCTGGCCTCCTCCACAGAACAGGGAACTGTCGGGAGGATTCTCACACCATGACGCCGGGTTAAGCGCTCAAGCTCCACACCACCATCAATCACCGGCATGATGCCGGCCGGGAAAAACCGGCAGCAGAAGCTACCGTTCCCCAACACACCCACTCCAACAC